>JADLZK010010117.1:0-123774 GCA_015847255.1 Hyparrhenia diplandra | reverse complement strand
TCTCGGTTTTATTAATAAAAGTTTTTAAAAGAATGACTTAACTTTGATTATATTTACGTAAATTTTTTTAAATAAGACGAATGGTTAAACTTGGAGCCGAAAAAGTCAAACGACTTACAATTTAGGATGGAGGGAATGCATGTATGTTTCAAAGAGTAGGTAAAGGTGTGTTTAGTTTGGCTACAAAATTTGTTCAAATATCCTTTTTCAGCCAAACATCCTTTCTCGATCGTCTACAGAGCTCGGTCGATTTGGTTTTGGCAGCATCCCCATCCATGGCCTACGGACTACAGGGATGTGAACAGTGAAAGAGATACTCCTATTTGGATTTGGAGCCGAGAGTGGTTGGGGTGTGTGGTTGCTAGCTCTCGGTTTATTCGTACGCACGTGTAACAGATTTTTATAGCAAAAATAGCAGTGTCATAAAGCGGCGTCTGTGGCAATAATTAAAGGCGAGATTCTCCACGTCCCTCTCAAAAATGCGCGTGAGCCACTCATGCTCGAATCGAATCGAATCGGTCCATGCCACTGCTAGCGCACAGGTACCTTTCTTGATACAGTATGATCAATGATCATCGAGTCGGTGTCATGGTCCATATTGCACGGTCTCAGATCTGGTAACAAACATTGATCTCTGATAGGAGTAGCCTTTATTTATTTATTACTCTATGAATGAACAAACGACGTTCAGAGGTGGTCATAGCCCCTGTTGTATTAACTATCATCCGTCAGTGCCCACGTTGTTCTTGTAAAATGAAAGCGAGAGAAAAACAGAGCATGTGCATGGGCACACTGTTCTCTGCTCGCTCGGTCACGTTGAGACAAATTGATCATGTCCTATAAATCAGTGATAAATTAAACTTGTACTTGAAAAACCAGCAATTGAATGCAAATTTTGAATGTGTTCAAAGTTACATTTCTACTACTTTGAAAAAAACTAGGGATATTTACATTTTGTTAAGAAAAAAATAATACTAGCAAAAAGTTACGCTGTAAAGACCTTGATGGATGGCATGGTTGTGTTGGTGGAGCCTCCCAAAGGCGATCCCAAAGGTTGTGAACACTTTATTCTAGAACACTATCCCACTTTTGGCTTATGCACTACTACAAACGATACCCATTAATCATACTTAAATTACTCTAACCCTAATTCGATTACAAGAACCCGAGGTACCCGATCCTAAATTCAGATAGCAATCATGATCTCCTCGAAATTAGTTTTGGTAATTCGGGTAATACCCCAGATCCGAACTACCCAAACTACCCATGTGTATGTCGTTGTGTTTATGATGTATAGTTAGTTGAACACTTAAACTTATCACTTTTATTAGTATATGATTCTCTTTATATGAACCACTGATTGAAATATTACTATTATTCTCTACAAATTGCTAAAAATTACTACTAAATTGTGTATAAGTTGTTACTAAGGGCCTGTTTGGATGCTTGCCAAGGTTATGCATGAGAGGGCGGGTAAGCTGAGTCAACGTTTTTGACCGAAGTCGGGGAAGGGAAACCCCACCCTTATATTTTTTTGTTTTTTTAATAATGCCAAATCCGCTCCCACTGCGATTCAAACTCGAGGACCCCACCCTTATATTTTTTTGTTTTTTTAATAATGCCCCGCACGAAATCCGCTCCCACTCGAGATTCGAACTCGGGGACTGCGAGGGGTGCCTCTAGAGTGTCCAGTCGGGCTGCGGGGTAACCAACCCGAACCTAACATCCTTTAGCAAGCGAGTCAAAAGCTTGATGTTGAGATTAGTCGTTAATAGTGATTGGTTACACACACCGGCCGCAAAAATCTAGGAAGCAATGGTTGGGGAATCGGCTTTTCAATGAGATTTTTGTAAAGTTTTTTTGTTGGAACTATCGTGGGTTGTGACATTACATTCGAGATATAAAAAAATTTAAAAACAAGAGATGATTATTTTGATATAGATACCTAGGTCATGATCTTCCGTGTGCGTGTGTGGTTTGCTTTTTGAGGGGACGTGAGTGCTACAAGTTCGACAATTCAAAAAGAATTTTTTTGAGACTCCCTATTCACCCCTTCTATTCGTCTTTTTTTAGTCTTTCAACTGGTATCGGAGTCGGGACGTGTTAATGGGCAATGTAGCGCTGCCCGCCTATTGTATTCTCACTCCAATAGTGATTCACAGACATAGTGAAGTTTCACAACAATCTCGCCGCTAGTCCTTTCTTAGCTCGATTTTCGGAGTTTGGTATGCGAGGCCTGGGCCTGGTTCCTCTCGTTTTCTCGTTTTTGTAGCGCTGCTGCACCTGAATCTACTCAAGAACCAACTAAACGGGCCGACCCGACTGTTCCGAGCAGTGCTCGGTACAGCCGATTGTTCCATGGTTAAAAAAACAACCGGCTGTTTTTAACCATTGAAACAAACGTCTCCACAACAGACCAATGAGCCGATTGTTTTAAATAAAGAAAACAATCGGCAGCTGACAACCAACAGATACACATCGGATGGATTAAAAAACAAGCAGAAAGTAGGAGACGTTTGGCTACTACACATGACAAAGTTCCAGACTCAAGTGTTGACACACACAAGTGCCACAACAAAGACTTTGGCTACTACTATAGACCTGACAAAGTTGCAGTGCAGAGCCTCACAAGGATTGACAGGCAATTTCTTCAGGGGTTCAGGCATGCTCCACTTGATCCTCCTCCTTTGGTCAGAATAATAGGATACATCTCGTATAGCACAGACAGAGAGTGCACCACGAAGAACCCCACATATCACCTTATATAGAGGAGAACCAACCTCATCTTCAGTCTAAGTCTGTCTGAAAGATAGCTACAACTGCTTGTAGAAAAAAATATAACAATGTTCAGAGAAGAGATGCATGCTTCATTACTGTAAAAATTCCATATTTCAGTCAAAAATCTTGAACCAACAAAAACTTGAGGACATAAACAGAAACCAGGAATTGATATACCAACTGCAAAAACCTAGATTAAAAAAATATTGACTGATCTAGGCATGAATAACAGAGCTAGACTGCTATAATTTGAACAGATGAGCAATTTCATAACCAAAAAAACGGTGTTAAAAAGATAAAAATCATATCTAGTAACTACAAACCAAACAAATGGGGTGGAAAAAAACAACAATAGGATTGGAAATCAAATAAACCTGGTTACATGTCAACTTCAGATCGATTAATTTTGAAATAACTCTTAATAACTTATCAGAAAAAGGTCAGAGGCCAAGGGCAAGACTCTCACCATACTTATAAATCTTCAAATAGCATCCCACCTAAATCTTCAACGCTGATGCCCAAAAATATAGCCCCAGAGATGCTGACAACTATACCAATTCTTCAGGAGCTGTGCATACACTTGATCAATTAAAAATTGCCTAAAAAAATATTTATCCAAAAAGATGACAGTAATGAAAAAGATATAAAGTATACACTAGAAAGCTGGCCTTACAATGTATACATAACCAAACAACACTCCCAGACCATGGCTCATATAGACCAAAACCAACACAGCGGCAGATACATACTTTTGTGAGGATATATCAGCATAGTGTTACCTTGGAGAATGACCTCAAATCATGATGACAAGCATGAGATGTTGCATATCAAAAAACATAGGCTAGAAAAAAATGGGACTATAGCTGACCTTTGCAATGTCGACATCAAATGTCACAACAGACGGTGCCAGACTCAGAAACCCATGAGGTTGCTGGTGCCAAAAAAATATCTATGTTGTGAATTGAGACAACATTCCCAGAATATGGCCACCATAGAGCCCCAGAGATGTTGTAGGCCACAAGGACATTGAATAAAAAGGCTTCAATGATCTCTCCGCGTTGAATGACCTTCAAAGGCTGCAGACACAAATACTAAAATATGAGAAAGGTCAAATACTCAGATTTTAAACAGATGCCTTGATAGGCACATAACCATAAACCCATATAGCCAAATACTCAGCTATCACCTATTTATAGTTAGATTTACATATATTCAATTCAAATAGCAACAAATGCCCAAATGCTACAAATTCTCAAATGCCCAAATCTGAGTATAAAGATGCCAAAAATGCCCAAAGGCCCAAATGACTAACAAATGACTACCTAATGCCCAAATGGCTAACAAATACCAAAGCAAATTGCCCAAATGGCTAACAAATGCCAAGCAAATTCCCAAATGGTGACAAATGCCAAGCTAATGCCCAAATGGCTTACAAATGGCTACCTAATGCACAAATGACCAAATGGCTCACAAATGTGACCAAATGCCTAAATTAAATGCCAAGCTAATGCGCAAATGGCTAATGCCCAAATTAATAGCTAATGCCCAAATGGCTTACAAATCAATACCTAAATAATTGACAAATAACAAGCTAATGCCAAAATGGCTAATTCCCAAATGAGTACCTAATGCCCAAATGCCTAAAAAAATGCCTACCTAATGCCCAAATATCAAAATGGCTAACAAATGCCTACCTAATGCCCAAAAAAAGTTGGAAGTGAGAGCTCAACTTCCAATGTTGACATCACCACAAGTGAAGCCAGGATCAGATGACTAGTGGGGTTTGTAGTGCCCAAATGATCTAAAGGGCAAATTGAGACAAAACACTCTTAGCTTCCCAAAAAACCATAGCTTCAGATCATGTATTCCATGGTGCCATGAAAAAAACCATCTAGACCAAGGCGTTCTAGAAGAAAATTGCAAAATTATGCACAGATCAGTGAACTGATTATTAGTATGAACTAACGACCAAACAAATACACTACAGATTGCATCCGCAGAACTCACCATAGGTCATAGACATGATGATAATAGACAACTTCTTCATGATCTGTATATACCAACAATATGAGAACAAATGCAGAGTTAGTGCTTATAAATAAATTAGATATTCATGCATTACAGCCATGCCCTCATAATAATTTAATTTTTGAAAAAGCATAGATCCGTTACAAAAACTACTAATAGCATATAGCATTTTTTTCAAAACATGTTCTCACTGATCAATCCTAAACAAAATGGCATTACTGTATCCATAGTCACTAGTATATCTATAAAAAAGCATCTTTAAAAAAACAAACTACATGTCTCATGGTCACTCCTAATATATACAGGTAAATATACTACTAAAAAAGGATACAGAGCATATATATGATAATATCATAATCGACCACATAGAGAAACATGGAAAAAAACATTCACATACATGATGATGATACACTTTGTGCTTGGAAAAATTTCACCAATTAATTGCAACAACTCTATACATAGTGAAATACATCCGAATTAAAAACAATAACTGCAAACTGGATCCATGTAATTAGGAAAAAACGATGATCAAGTTAGACCAATTCCCCCAACTGGCATCTAACATACATTTATACCTATCATCAGATAATAAGCATATCCTCTGGCATTCACAGACATATCTCCAGATAACATTAGATAACAGGGATAACCATACAAACCCTGATTAAAAAATAGCAGATGAAAGCCCCTTATAACAGCCGAATAAAGTAGTTGTTGACACCATTAAGTTGACATAACAAGCAAAAAAAGTCTGAATCCCCTTAGGTTAACATATAATAGTAATGAAAAACACTAACAAATTGAATCACCTTAGGACATTCAGACACACATCACATGACACTGAGAATTCAGAAAGCAAAAAAGCAACATGGTATTGAAATTCCTATCCCCTTGTGTTGGGCCACTACTAATTAACTCCAACCACGACACTAGGTAACTAATGAACACATACTACTACTGACCTAGACAGAACATCAAGACGAATACTAATTTAGAAGGCATGCAATGCAGCAAATGATTAGTTTCTGACGGAAGATAAGCACAACACATACTGACAAAGTACTTCCAACAGAGAAAAACAAATCTGAACAAGGAAGAAATCACATCCAGCACAAACCTGCATGCAAAGGAATTCAGAATTAATTTTACCTGCATGCAAAGGAATTCAGAATTAATTTACCTGCATGCAAAGGAATTCAGAATTAATTTAGCTGCATGCAAAGTTTCAGACTCACACACAAGCTACAACAAAACTAATCCTGTTCAGTCGATAGCTTTGCTCTTCTAGATTGAAAGCCAAATAGAAATGACACAGTGCACGTCAACACGACATTGCGTTGCTTTACACGTCGTTTGCAGACGTTCAACCGAGGCTGGCCAACAGGTCGACGTAAAACTTACGGAACGCTTCCATCTCAGCGCGCGGCAGCGCAAGCCCAACCTCGATGCCGCCGTCTCCGTCGCGGCCGCTCTCCGCCAGCGCCAGCGCGCCCGTGCGTTCCACGGACGCGATCTCCACCTTCCTCGGCCTGCCCCACGCCCCGCCGAAATCCGCGGCCGTGTACACGCCCAGCTTCGGCGACCCGGCCACGGTCACCGCCCGCGCCGAAGCGTACTCCCGCACCCAGCGCACCCACCCCCGAGAGCCCCGGAAAACGCTCCCCGGCTCGGCTAGCCCCTCGATCGCGCGCCATATGGCAGCCGAGGCGGCCGCCGCGGTGAGCTCGCCCCGCTTTGCGTGGACACGGCACAGACCGAGGCAGTTGCCGAAGTAGTTCGCCGGTACCGGCGGGCTCGCGCGGGGCTTGCACCCGGTCACGAACCCGAAGTGCGCGTCGGGGTGCAGGAGCTCCGTGCATGCCGCTGCCGCGGGCGTGCACGATGCCAGCCCAAGCGGCGCCGCACGCCAGCGCGTAGGGCGAGCACCGCGCCGAGGTCTCCGACTCCACGCGCCTCCCTAGCGCGCGGAGGTGCTTCTCGGTGAACCGGAACGTGGCGAGCACGACGCCTGGGCGGCGACTGAGGTCCCAGTCGTGGAGGCTCTCGTCGCCGCCGGCTGTACCGAGCGTTCGATGGTCGCGCAGGAACGCCTCCCGGAGCCCTGCGTCGTCCCGTACGACGCCGCGGTCAAACAGCGGGGAACCTCCATCGCCACGGCCCCGTTGCACTCGGAGCCGAGGCGGTGGGCGGCGGCCCACGTGGTCAGGAAGTGCGCGTAGCTTGGCCGTCGGCTACGGCGTGGTGCACCGTGGTGCCGACGCAAATGCCAGCGCGAGGGAACACCGTAATCTGGACGGCGAGGACACCCTGCTGCGACCGAGACGCCCCGTGTTTCGGCAGCGCGGGGAGCAGCGGACGTATCCTCGTGGTGTCGCGGGCGTGGTCGCCGGCGAGGTCCCGGAAGTCGTCGCCGCTGACGGCCACGGTTAGCGGGACGGAGTCGCCGTCCGAGAACACGAGCTCGGGGGTCGCGACGTCCTCGTCGGCCAACTCGCACGTCAGCTTCCCCGCCAACGGGTAGAAGTGGTGCAGCGCGGCGGCGAGGGAGTTCCTGAACCGTGGCAGCTCGCCGAGCGTGAAGTCGGAGACGCCGAGGAGGTCGGGGTTGTCGTAGAAGAAGAGACGCTGCACGGGCGGGATGGACCAGAAGACGAGGTCGAAGAAGGTGAGCGGCAGCGCCCGTGGCTGCCCCGCCGCCGGCGCCGGCGACGGCGTGACGTGGAACTTGTCCAGGACAGTCACGGGGTGAAGAAGTGGTGTAGGCGCCATCGGTGTGGTGACCGACAGCGTCTTGGCTCTGCAATGGTGTTTTGCTCTGGCTCTGTCGTCTGTGCTGTGCCTATCTGTCGCAGTGGCCGCTGAAATCACATGTGACTGTGAGCACTCGGATGCAGCTGATAACTCGCCAATCGCGGGGCTGGGGCACACCCCCAATCACATCAATCCATGGGGCATGGGGCCAGCGGCAACGGCCTATTAAAACGCAGCACCACGCCGTGCAGCTGATAACTCGCACGGCTATTCATAGGCTACCATTGAGTGGCAGTAAAGCGCTTCTGCTTATCTCCCATACCCAGACGTACGCAGGCCGCAGGCGCCCTGCCGCCGGTGAGAATGTCGTCGACGAACCTCGCCGGCGCCGGCGCGGAGCCGTTCCGCGTGTTCGTGGGGTACGACTCCCGCGAGGACATTGCGTACCGCGTGTGCCGGCGCTCCCTGCTGCGCCGCTCGTCCATCCCGCTGGAGATCACCCCGATCGTGCAGCAGGAGCTCCGCGACGCGGGGCTCTACTGGCGGGAGCGCGGGCCGACGGAGAGCACCGAGTTCTCCTTCACCCGCTTCCTGACGCCCTACCTGGCGGGGTACCGCGGGTGGGCGCTCTTCGTGGACTGCGACTTCCTCTTCGTGGCCGACGTCGCGGCGCTGGCGCGCCTGGCCGCCGACGCCGACCCGCGGCACGCGGTGCTGTGCGTCCACCACGACTACACGCCCACGGAGGCCACCAAGATGGACGGCGCCGTGCAGACGTCGTACCCACGTAAGAACTGGTCCTCCATGGTGCTCTTTCGACTGCGGCCACCCCAAGAACCGCGCCGCGCTCACGCCGGAGGCCGTCAGCACGCGCAGCGGCGCGTACCTGCACCGCTTCATGTGGCTCGACGACGACGAGGTCGGCGAGGTGCCGTTCGTGTGGAACTTCCTCGTGGGCCACAACCGCGTCGACCCCGCCGACGAGGCCGGGACGGCACCGCGCGCGATACACTACACGTCCGGGGGCCGTGGTTCGAGAGGTACAGGGACTGCGAGTTCGCCGACCTCTGGGTCCAGGAGCGCGACGCCTACGAGGCCGAAGAGGCCGACAAGGACGTGGGTGGCTCCATACAAGCGCCACGAGCCGTGGTGTCTGTGGAGGTGGATGCGTGAGATCGAGACGTACCATCTCCCTGCTGCCCACGCTAGACAGGGTGGCGCATGGATTTACTCGTATCCTCAACTCGTTGTTATGTCTGTTTTTGTGTGGATATATGTGTGGTGTGTTTCGTGGTATAGTACCACGTATCATGTTGGTGAGTTGAATCGATGTTGGAATAAACAGGCGATCCTTGATTTGATTGCATGCCTAGCCACAACCTGGCCATCGTGAACAGAGGTGAGAACGCAAGCTTACAGTATATCAAACACAACGTGCAAGCCAACGGCTTAACTACAGACCCTGTAGGCTATAGGATCTCCATGCTCCCTGGAGACTAGGAACGTGAGCAAACTGTATAGCAAGTTCGTATCCTATGTCTGTTGCGATGGGGAAAAGAGCTGTCAGCTGCGATACAGCATGGACCTCTGATCCACAAAGTAGTACTGTATCCATGCAGCTACTACTTATTCAGGGTTTAGACCAAATAACGCCGGATCAGTAACCTTACTGAAACTTTGAACGCTCATGGTAGTTTGACTGGTTTTGTTTGGAAAAGAAAAAAGTAGTTTCACTAGAGTCGAACTCAAGCGTAACTCTTAATGTCTAAACAATTTTATAAATGAAAACATTTTCAGCTATAAAGTTGTATAACTTTTCAAGATCTATGTCTTTTGTTTTTTGTTGGTTTTCCATCCGAGGTCGTTTAAAATTTTGAATTTCAAATTTGAGTATTCAAACATAATTTTCTCGAGAAATTGTTTCAAATGAAAAGGTTTTTTAATACAAAGTTGCTTAACTTTTTTGAGATATACAACTTTTTGTTTTGATTGTTTCTCTATTCGATGTCGCTTTAAAATTTTGAATTTCAAACATGATTTTTCATGCGTAGATGATTCAAAATGAAGAGGTTGTCGCCTTTTAAAGTTGCATAACCTTTTGAGATCTACACCTTTCGTTTCGGCCGCTTTCTCTACCCAAGATCGTTTAAAAAATTCAAATTCGAATTTACTATGCAATATCTATCTTTAGAGATGGCTAGAAATCGATTTCTAGAGAGGGTCATAGGTTGGTGGAAACAACAACAGCCTCTAAAAATTCTTTTTCCCGCTTGTGGAAATCGTTTTTTTAGTTGTGGCATTGACGCGGGAAGTTAGGACAAAAATGAAAAAAGAAATATAGAGTATAATTATTAATAACAGAAATAAATAGATAACATTTGTTTTATTCTTAAGTGATGGCAACAGGCTCGCTCGTTGGTAATTGGAGTTTACTGACATTTCTAGTATGACTAAGATTGCCATGTAAAATAAACTGAATGGCGCAGTCCTGTACCTCTCGAACTATGAGCCTGTTATTTGATTTCGCTTTAATGGCCGATTTCGGGCCGACTTAACAAAGATTTTGTGAGAGAGAATAAAAGTTGAAAATAAGCCAAAGCGAGCACAAGCTGAAATAAGCCGAACAAGCTCTATGGCCCATGGGCCCCGGACATGACGCACGGCAACAAGTAAGCGTTCTCCGAAAAAAAAAAAGAAACGTTCATCTTTTTTTTTTTTTTTTTAGGAAATCAGAAACGTTCATCTGCACAGGGTTGACGCGCGGAAACAACGAACCGCAACATTTGGGCCGTAGCCGAAGGCCGCATGGCGCTTGCCTCATGGTGGCCCATGAATTCGGGCTGGGCTGCTCTACTTCTGTGACAGCTGCAGCAAGCAATGCGTCTTTGGACTGTGGGCCACGATACGGCGCCAACTCCCTCGTGACAGTCCTGGTGCAGTTTCACGTCGCGGCGACACCGGCACCGGCGGCCGGTGGCATCCACGAGCGCTGTGGAGTGCACCGTCTATTCTTCTACGACAATGAGAACATCCTCAATTTGTCTCCGGCTTCACGCTCGGCAATTTGACACGGTTTAGGAAGTCCCTCGCAACCGCGCACTTCTACCGTTGGCGCAAGATGCCGTAAATCGCTATCTCGCGACACTTTGTTAACTACTATCTCTGCGACACATTTTTTCACGCCACCATTTTTGGTCGAGATAAGGGCTTATTTGGCCCGCGTGTTTACGCTGGCCACCGATAAGGTCTTTATCGGTGGCGCCATTGGTTACACGTGTCGCGGATAACACCTTATCTGCGACGCGTATTTGCTACATGTGTTCGCGGATAACACCTTATCTCGCGACGCATGTAGGCACGCGTCGTCGCAGATAGCGTGGGGACGCTGACGTGCGACTGTGCGGGTTGGCCGACGAGGGCGTGGCGCCGACGGAGCTCGTGTTCTCGGACGGCGACTCCGTCCCGATAACCGTGGCCCTCAGCGGCGACGACTTCCGAGACCTCGCCAGCGACAACGCCCGTGACACCACCAGGCTCCCGCCTTTCTGCCCCCGCTCTGCCAGAGCACAGCGGGGCTCGGTCACATCGTGTTCTCGCCGTCCAGATTTCGGTGCTCCGACGGCGCCAGCACTTCCTGAGCACGTGGGCAGCCGCCGACCGCCTCGACCACGAGTGCAACAGGGCGGTGGCGCCGTGGCGGTGGACGCGACCCTCCTGTTCGACCGCGGCATCGTGCGGGACGATTCCGGGCTCCGGGAGGCGTTCCTGCGCGACCATCGAGCCCTCGATACAGCCGGCGGCGGCCAGAGCCTCGACAACTGGGACATCACTCACCACCCCTGGCGTCGTGCTCGCCACACGTTCCGGTTCACCGAAAACCAACTCAGGCGCTCAGGAGGCGCGTCAAGTTGAGACCTCGGCGCGCTGCTCACCCAGCGCGTGGGCGGGCATCGTGTACGCGCGGCGCAGCGGCAGCGGCATGGACGGAGACGCGCACTTCGGGTTCGTGACGGGGTGCAAGCTGCGGTCTCCGCCGCGTCCACGAAAGCGGGGGCGGCCTCGGCTGACATATGGCGAGCGATCAAGGCTGGCCGAGCCAGGGAGCGTGTTCCGGGGCTCTTGGGGGTGGAATGTCCATCTTCAAGCTGCAAGACATAATTGCCAACCTCAAGCTCCCTAGTGGCCCATTTGCTATGCATCCTTTTACAAAAAATGCTCCCTTAACTTAAAGGGATTATTACTTCAGAAATGGAAATCAAAACTACAAGAAAAAACAGTGAATACTAGATGCAACACATATAAGACCAGAACCAGTGAAATTAGGATGCTGATGTGAATCATTTCGACATGGGCACTCTCTAGCAGTGAAATCATAAATACATAGTTGGGACTGCCATTCTGCAAAATGTAGGCAGTGACTAGAGCAGTCACATAAAACCAGTTCACGTTTCCAGTAGTTTCTGCACAAATAGATGAATTGTAGTCCATGGCGCATTGTGGCACATAAGGCTTTCAGTTGGAATCATTCACACAAGACATCTGATTCATGGGATTTTTTAAAGACATTGTGCTTCTCGACCCTTGTAATAATTGGTTGTGTACATCCACGGATGTAGAGGCGGATTGTATTATCCATTATCTAAAAAAAATCTGATTCATGGGAAAATGCCTACCGCCAAAGATTGAAACTCAACTCAGCTTAGCCACATAACAGGTTATAATAATTGTCCATCTTCAGCCCCCTGCTTCCAAATCCTAAACTCACCTTTGCTAATAAACAAAAGGCAGGCAAGGCAAGGCATCCAGATAATGTTTTGATTAAACAGCACCAAAAGGCAGGCAAGGCAGTAATAAACACTTATTCGGTGTAATCAATTCCATACCAGCGATGCATCATGCAACCAATAAATAAGTAGCATGCCATTCTGAATATACCTATGACGTACAAATATAATATCTTTAATAAACAACATGCCATCCAGGTAAATCAAGTTCTTATGAAAAAAAGATAAATTCACAGGCACACAGGTGTTGATTGTGAAGTAGATCATGTAGCTACAATGTATGAATTCACAATCATGCAATTTATATGAATTGTTTGAAGCATATATGCATTCACAAGTTCAGCAAAACATTCTTTAACAAGGTAAAGCAAAAACAATGGAATTCTGAATATTCAGTGAAGGAACACAAAGACAGGATACGAACAGATGAATGAGAATGACTAGTTCAACCTCGAATTGTTGGTGACTGCATGGGTGCCAGACAACTTCAAGCATATATTGACTGAATGAAAAAAAATGAAAAAAAAAGTCAGACAAAACTCTATTCTGCCTCTGACTAACTATTAGTAATGTAATGTAATCAACCATTTCATATAAAACTCAACCTCTATTATACAAACGACGCAGCATGGAATCTACATTCCACATTGAGCCTCGGATATTACCAACTAACCAATCAGTCCAAGTAGAAAGGAATTTTTGAATTTATGAATGGTGAACTAACAAAGTGACAAGTAACTAATCAGCACTGACTACACATATTCTAGTATTTGACCCATTGTGGTAGCTGTCTCAAGAGCTAAGTCCTAGTTTGAGAATGTTGTATTACACCGAGCAAGTCTTCTGAGCAAGTATAAACTAATTGTGAGGTTCAGCTAAAGAAAGGCTTAGCTCTTCAAAGCTAACAGTTCAACAGCTAAATTGCATGCCAAACAACTGATTGAAACCTTTGCTAAAGAAATGTTTTTGTTGAACTCGGGCACTTGGTAATAGACATGCGAACCTAAGCAGCTTTACTGATCTTCCAAACATTTCTCCTCCCTGAATATAAACAATCCCTTGATTATCAACTGATATCATTTCACTTTCCTATAAAAACCGGGGAAAAAAAGAACAGAAGAAATGACATTTCATATGCACAGAAGAAATGACATTTGATATGCACAAGTGCCCGTGAATAAGGCACAACATGCTACCGATGCAATCGCCAACAGCTAGTTGTAAATCCCATTTTCATTTCCCGCACCACCGCACTACAAACATTGCAGAACATACCAAATCAGCCCAAGCAAACGACATGCCTACCCAGAGGATTGTATCTACCTAAGAATTATTTACTAATGCAACACAATTATTATGCTAAAAACATATATTTATAATGAAGCTGTAGCTGTATAAAACAAAAGAGATAAATGACGGACATTAACAGTTACTAGACATGTATCGCCCGACCCTGCCGTCCGGTCGCTGATCTCCCTCGCCCACCCGATCGCGTCACCGCGTCCCCTCGCGACCTCACGATCGTGGTCGGCTCCCGTCCGCTCCCATGGCGGACGACGACGACGCTGCCGCCACTGCGGCCAAGGAGGCCGAAGCCAAGAAGGCCGAGGACGCCCGCGCTGAGGCTGCACGCCATGCTGAGGAGGCGCGCCTTCGCTCCGAGGCCCTCGACCAGTACGAGGCTGCCCATGAGGCGATCTGGGCCACGGCCACCGCCGTCGTCAACATCAAGGGGATGATCCCCATCGTCCTCGACAAGGCTGCTGGCACCTACACCAAGTGGCGCGGCATGTTCCTCACGGTGCTGGGCAAGTACGCCCTCACCCCTCACGTCCTCGACGACGTCACGCTCCCTGATCGCCCCGTCTGGGTTCAGGTCGACTGTGTCGTCCTCTCGTGGATTTTCTCCACCGTCTCCAGCGATCTACAGCAGTCCCTCATGATCCGGCAACGTCGGGCACGTGAGGCGTGGTGCTATCTCGAGGATGAATTCCTCGGGCAGAAGGAGTCGCGCGCCCTTCTCCTGGAGACGCAGTTCCGCAACCTTCGCCAAGACGCCATGACCATCACCGACTTCTGCCGTAAGCTGGAGACCATGGCCGCGTCTCTCGCCGAGTTCGGCGACCCCATCGGCGATCGCCAGATGGTCCTCACCCTCCTTCGTGGCCTCAGCGGCAAGTTCAAGCATATGGTGTCTATCTGAAGATGCATCGCCCCTTCCCGACCTTCTGCCGGCTTCGCCCATCTGTCGCGGCCGAGGGTGGACCTCGACGCCTTCGTCCACCCCCTCTCCCGGCGGCACTCCTCGTCAACCCGCCGCCCGGCCCCGGCCCGCCGCCGGTCGGCGCCTGCTCTCGCCACGCCGGACAGCCTTCCGCCGCGGTGGCGCGCCGGCAACCAGCCAGCGCAACCGCCGCTGGCAAAGGCGGCCGTGCCAGGCCGTAGCTCCACCCCGTGGCGCCGCACCCCCACGGTGCACCACCTGCAGCGGCTACGGTGGCGGTGCACCCGGCCAAGGAGGTTACGGTGGCGGCGCACCCGCCGGGGGCATGCACCCTTCGCTTGCACACCCCGGACCGCCAGCTCCGAATGTGGCCTTACGCCGCCCACCGCCCCACCCGCTTTTCGCGCCCCCCGGTACCCATTACACCGCCAACCCCGGGCCGGTTTCAACCACTACGGCGGTGCCCACCCGGGTGGCTTCTACGGTGGTGGCTACCCCTACGCTACGGCAGCGCCACCATCGACGCCATCCTTCCAGGCACGCCGACGCTCGAACCCCTCCACGGTGGCTCCCGGAACCGTGACTCCTTGGTGCAGAACTTCAACACCATGACGCTCCAGCCACCGCAGTCGGAATGGTACGCCGATTCCGGTGCTGGTTCTCACATGTCTGCGGACGCTGGTATACTCTCTACTGCCTTCCTGCCCACTCCTTCTACACCTTCATCTATCATTGTGGGCAATGGTGCTTTACTTCCTGTCACAGCCATCGGATCTCATACCTTTTCGTTTCCTCATCGTAATCTTGTTCTTAACAATGTTTTGGTCTCTCCACATATTATTAAGAACTTGATTTCTATTCGTCGTTTTACCACCGACAATAATTGTTCTATTGAATTTGATCCGTTTGGTCTTTCTGTGAAGGATTTACAAACCAGGAACGTGATCGCCAGGTGCAATAGCTCTGGCGACCTCTACCCGTTCTACCCACCACCTACCAGCGCCACCGCACTCCTCGCTGCACCCACTTCGCTATGGCATCGCCGTCTCGGTCATCTTGGGGGCGAAGCTTTGTCCAAACTCATCAGTTCCAGTGTTATTTCATGTAATAAAGATGATTCTCATCATCTCTGTCATGCTTGTCAGCTCGGCCGTCATACTAGACTTCCATTTAGTACTTCCACTTCCCGAGCTACCCATAATTTTGATTTAATACACTGTGATCTTTGGACATCTCCTATTGTTAGTGTGTCGGGATACAAATATTATTTGGTCATTTTAGATGATTGCTCACACTACATTTGGACCTTTCCGCTTCGCCTTAAGTCTGACACTTTTTCTACCCTTGCCAATTTTTTTGCCTACGTACGCACACAGTTTAGCGCCACTATCAAGAGTGTTCAGTGCGACAATGGCCGTGAATTTGATAATTCCGTGGCCCGCACGTTCTTCCTCTCTCATGGTGTTGCACTTCGCATGTCATGCCCCTACACGTCCCAGCAAAATGGCAAGGCCGAACGCTCCCTTCGCACTATTAATAATATTGTGCGTTCTCTATTATTTCAGGCGAGTCTTCCTCCTGGTCCTCACTTTGGGTTGAGGCACTCCGCCTTTGCCACATATCTGTAAACCGCTCCCCACCAAAACACTCGCCTCCTCCACCCCATACTTTCATCTCTACTCCACTCCACCCACATATGATCATCTTCGAGTGTTTGGTTGTGCCCATTATCCTAACATGTCCTCCACCTTTCCCCACAAACTCGCTCCTCGTTCATCCCTCTGTGTTTTCCTCGGCTACTCCTCGGAGCACAAAGGCTATAGGTGCCTCGAGTTAGAGTCGAATCGCATCCTCACCTCTCGACATGTCGTCTTTGATGAATCCTTCTTCCCCTTCGCCGACATGTCCACCACCCCCATGGCATCCTCTGCCTTGGATTTTCTTCTTGAGGATGATGAACTAACTGCTCCAATCCTTGGAGCTAAGTTTCTGTCTGCAGGTTCCTCATCCGCCGGCATCACACCTTTGGCATCAAGTCTTTGGGCCGGGCCGCCGCCTTTTGGAAGGCGGCAGTACGCGCCGCCGCCAATTTGGGTCGGGTCGCAACCAGGCCCCTCACAGGCCGGTTCGCCCACCGGGCCGCCAGAGCCAGCTCCCGGGGTCTTTGAGCCGCCAACCTCGCCCCGTGGTCGGGGCCAACAGCTCCCACGCCGGGTCTTTGGGCCGCCAGCTCACCCGTCTTTCGGGCCACCGGCGGCCGCTTCCCCGCCATTCGCTTCCCCTTCGCCCGGCCAGCGCTGCCTCTCAGGCGCCACGCGACGGTCGCCGCCGCAGCGCCGCTGCCACCGACGCACCTTTGGCGGACCACACGCGCCTCCCCCTCCACCGACCGAACGCGCACGCTGCGCGCACGCGACCAAAAGCCGGTATTGCACAGCCCGCGGATCGCCTCAACCTCCATCCCCGCCTCGTGTCGCCGCTTCACGCTTCGCTTCAGGACGCCCGGCCGATCCCACCATGCCCGCAAATGCAGTGAATTTGATGCCCCGATTGGGTAATGACACTGAGTTGGTTCCTCGCCTCCCCAAGTCAATCTCGCCACCGGCAAGTGGATTTTTCGGCACAAATTGCACGCCGACGGGTCTCTTGATCGCTAAGGCTCGTTGGGTTCTACGGGCTTCACCACGCGCCCCGGGGTCGATTATGATGAGACTTTCGGCCAATTTGTTAAACCGCGTCTGATTCGGGTTGTTCTCTCATTGGCTCTCTCTCGGATTGGCCCATTCATCGGTTGGATGTCAAGAACGCCTTCTTACATGGCACCCTCGAGGAGACAAAGGTAATCGTGTTCAGCCTCTTTTGGTTTTGTGGATTCCTCTCGCCCCGATTGGTCCGCCGTCTCAACAAATCTCTCTATGGATCGAAGCAGGCACCCGTGCGTGGCACCACAGGTTCGCGTCGCATACTTGGCTTCCATTGGCTTTGTTGAAACCAAGTCCGACAGCTCCTTTGTTCATCTATCGCCGGGGATCCGACACGGCCTATTTGCTCCTATGTGGATGACATTGTTCTCACTTTTCCTCCTCAGCCCGTTCCTTCGTCACGTGATTGCGGCTCTTCAGCGTGAGTTCGCTATGACAGACATGGGCCAGCTTCATCATTTTTTGGGCATCTCTGTGTCTCGTTCTGCTAAGGGGCTGTTCCTCTCTCAGCGGCAGTACACTTTGGAGATTTTGGAGCCGCCGGATGAGTGCGTGCAAGCCTTGCAGCACACCCGTGGATCTTCACTCCAAATTATCCGAAGATGGAACTCCCGTCGTCGATGCGACTTCAATTACCGCAGCCTAGCGAGGGGCTCTTCAATTGCGACCTTCACTCGGGCCGGATATTGCCTTCGCCCCAAAGAGATTTGTCTTTATATGCATGATCCTAGAGAGCCTCACTTTGTTGCTCGGCGCATCCTGCGCGCTACTTTACGGGGCACCACGACACTTGGGACTGACCTTGCGCCGTTCCCCTCCTATCGAGCTTGTTGTCTACACGCATGCGTGCATTGGGCTGGATGTCCCGCGACACTCGACGGTCGACCTCACGGTTATGCGGTCTTCCTTGAGACAACTTGGTGTCTTGGTCCTCCAAGCGACAAAGACACCGTCTCGGTCTAGCCGAGGCTGAGTATCGCGGCTGTGGCGAATGGTGTTGCTGAAGCTACTTGGTTACGCCGCTTACTTATTGAGCTCCAGCGACCTCCTCGCCGTGCCACTTTGGTCTATTGCGACAAATAAGCCGCTTTCTCTATCTCTCCAAAGAATCCTGCGCAGCATCAGCGACGGCGAAGCATGTTGAGATCGACCTCCATTTTGTTCGAGAGAAGGTTGCCCTCGGTCACGCCGAGTTCTTCATGTCCCGACGACATCACAATGCGCCCGGCGCCTTCACCAAAGGGCTTCCCACTTCCTTGTTTCAGGAGTTTGGTCCGTCTAACCGTTAGCGATGCTCCAGATCAGACTGAGGGGGAGTGTTAGCATGATGTAATTAGGCCTGTATTAGTGAATGTAATTGGGCCCATGCGGCAGGCCTGCGAGCCGCCCTAGCTGCCCTTATATGTAATCCCTGTAACCATACGAGGAATACAATCAATCATTCCTAATCTTACAGCATTCGCCGCCGAGGCGGCGGTTGCGCAGCGGCCTCCATGCTTCGATGAGAGCTACCGTCTCTGCAGGGCTCCACCTGCGGTCGACCATGGCGCGGTGAGACCGTGGGAGCCTGGGAGGGCGTGCGAGGCGTAGCCGTAGCTGGGTAAAGAAACGCTGCAGTGTTTCTGTGGAGGAAAAGAACGAGAAAGAACGAGAAGTGGCTGTTCCTGAAGCCTGAAGCAAGCGAGAGTGATTTTAGCCGGTGTGGCTAGAAGTAGCCGACCATGGCTGTTCTCTCTTTGATTGACCAAGGCTCTGGACGCGATAGCGAGCACGGCGTGCTGCGGTGAGTATAAAAAAAAAAAACAATCTCTGGAGTGTTGTACTGCCTCTTGACTCTTGAGTGATGGCTCTTCTAGGTACTAACCTCGAGCATAATTACGTTCATCATCTAAGATATCTAGCACAATCACAAGCTAATCTACTACATTTGGTAGCAAACAGCAATTCGAAGTCCTCAAAGCGGGGTTTCAATAATCAAGATCATCATAAAAAGTTTCCTTAATTAACCTTACCATTAATTAAAAACTAGTGAATTTTTAAATCAGGTATCCTTTTTTAAGATAAGACAGCTTCAACTGGAGATTCATCCATTAACTAACCACGAGCAGAATTACGTTCATCATCTAAGCAATCACAAGCCAATCTATTACATCGGGTAGCAAACAGCAATTTGAAGTCCTCAAAGCGGGGTTTCAATAATCAAGATCATCACAAAAGTTTCCTTAATTAACCTTACCATTAATTAAAAATCATTGTAGGTGTTTATTTAGTGTCAGATTGATTAAAGATTGGCAGTTTGATGGTGCCTTTGCCTAATTGCTGGCTGGCCTACAACTTGCCTAATTCCCAGTATGTTAGACGTACCTACTAGAAGATGTTTTCAAATGATAACGCATTTTTTTTAATAATGGAATTAACATTCCGGTCTCGCGGTAACGCATTACCACGACCCTAAGGCCTCTGTGGTGGCCACACACACAGCCAAACTTGTTACAAAACAAAGAATAAAACAAAACTTTAGTACATGAAGATATATGTACTAAAAGATCTACTACATCCAAAAAAGAATTGAGCTTACTACTTTCATAAAGGCTAAAGATATCGACATGTCGCTTCATGGCGGTCTTCAATCGAAAACTCATTGGATGTAGACAACCCCCACACAGTACCGTAAATCGCCCACGCTTGAAATCGTGTGCACTCACCGTTGCCCTCCACCTTGATGTATCGGGCGGCGCTCGGATAGCCACCATCGATCTTTTGTGTGGGAGGAAGACCCTGAACTGCCTTCAATCCGCCGCCTAGGGCGCCGCCTCCTCCGTAGATCCGAGGAGTAGCGCGCGGGCGGGGCGGAGTCGGCTCCGCACGCATAACGGGTCCCCACGCAACCATCTCCATGGGCGCCATCCTTCGTAGAAATGGAGGACGCCAAGACCGACGCTTCCAGCCATGGGAAAGGCGGATTTGGAGAGGGGGGTGGGCGCACGCGGCAGACGCCTTGAGCTCGAGATGGAGGCCAAGTGAGGCAGCGATGTGGAATTGCTCGCTAGCCGTCGATGCTCAAGATGTCGATCGCGATGGGAGGGACGGCGAAGTTCGTCGGGGCGCCGCACCGGGCGACGTTCGCGCCAAGGCGGCGCGGCTGGCAACCGGAGGCCAAGTATCCGACCTCTAGGCCGCTGTATCCGGTGAGAGGTACAGAAGGGCCGCCGGCCAAAGAGCGTACCAGCGCCGGCGATTAGGATCGGTGCGTCGCAAGCACTCAGTGAGGAAGGCCTAGCCGTCGCCATCACAGCCGTCCGCTGGGTTGTGCCGGCGTTGGGCTCCTGCGACGGCCGGGGAGGCGAGGAGCGGCTGGCGGGTGGCGGCGCTCTGTGGATCCTTCATCAAATGATAACGCATGTACTACATGTACCTACCAGATCTGAATGCACCACACGCATGGTGGCCGGTCCAATACAGTAAACTGTGGCGCCGGCCGGCCGTGATTACCATCGTCTGCGTCTGCGTGCGTTCATCGACACAGGCTCCTGCTGCTCCATTCCAGTCGACACAGGAACCGTAGCTGCCTGTGAGGTTCAACGCTGACATGCATGGACACCGATGCTATGCCCAAGGACACCCACCATTGACTGGACTCCGGGCAGAGACTCGACGGGACTTGACGGCCGGCAGGCTTTGCGTGCGAAGAGCAATCCATCACTTCGGCGTCCAATCCATCACTTCGGCGCTGCCTGCACCCTGCACGCCTGCACACAGAGTAGTACTGTAGCACTCAGCAGCAGACAGCAGCGCTAGAAACTGTGGAGGTCCAACGTGCAAATAAACCCGACTGCGTGGTACCGTAGATGCAGGGTGATGTGGTAGATGCCCGAGATGAAGGGGACACCGCTGGTCTTTGGGGCCTTTTCTTTTTTTTTTTTACAAAAAGAAACTGTGGAGCATGCTCGCCAGCAATTAATTGAGCACATTTCGTGCATTGTTATAAAAAAAGAGCACATTTCGTACATAAACCCTAAACCCTGTTTACAAAAAGAAACTGTGGAGCATGCTCTCATGGTTAAGCTCTATACATTGCTGATGGCTAAAGTTTGTAAAATTTCATGGGTTGTTTAAACGAAAGTAAAGTAAAATTCCGCGATTAACCATAAAAAAAACACTCAAATATCCAACGCATCCACGCTTCATCCACCACAGGAAGTTTAATAATAAAAACAAAACATTCAGCTATAAATCATGTTATGAGAGTTAAACTATATATAATAATTGTTTTAGAGTTTAAGTGCGCCCCGACGTTATATATTGATATAAAAGACCACAAGTTCAAACAGTTTATAGTCCAGATAGCCAAAGCACTTGCTCTAGCCTGAGTCGAGGCAACAATACACCACAAAAGTAAGACTACGGGCGTGTTTGGTTCTGGGCCACATCTCGCCTTTGCCACACTCGTAGCCGTCACTGATAAGATCACTCGTGGCCGCCACTGATAAGATGCATGGGTTTGGTTGGTGAGCAGCATGTGGCCGCCATGTTTGTCGTTTCCATTGTCAACGTTGTCGTTTGCGCCGTTCCCTCAGGAGTGGCTGTAGCAAGTTGTGCCACCATTGCTCCTGCATGGCGAGGTGGAGCGGCAAACCAAACGCGCCCTACCAAGTCCTCCCAAAAATAACAGAAAAACTAGAACACAAATCTAATAAGCCCAACGCTGAAAGTTTATGCTGACTTCATGAATCATGATATCATCTAGCGAATACCATCACGCCTTGGTTGCGGGACCTCCAGACTTCTTTAGATTTGTCAGATCTCCACCATCACCGCCCAAAAGATGTCTATTCAGTGAGGTAGCTTAACTCTGTGGCAGCTAGGATACCTCTCTTGACTTCACCTGCCTTCACCTTGATTTTGCGAATACATGACTCAAGTCGGTCTCCCTTTTCTTGTGGGCAAAGCAATGTCCAATTTTGCAAAATACCAGCTATTCTGTGATGGAGTATTTCCATACCCTGCCACCTAAATTCTAAAATTATATAATAATTGTCTCTTGTTTTCTTTAGAAAATTCATGTTTGTTATTTTTACACATCCAATTAACTCATATCTAACTTCACCAATGTATAGGCTCTTGTGCCCAAAAAATACAATAATAATCTTTTATTTAAAATAATGTTGACATGGAGGAGAAAAAGAAATGAAAACTGTAATTCTCATGCAACCAGTACAGAGCCTATGCAGTACTCCTCTGTCCCAAAATAAAAGACCTTCTCGCTTTCCGAGAAGTCAACGTTTTCAAAATGTCAACAATTATATATTAAAATATATAAATACTTATGTTAAGTAATTAGTATCATCGGAAAGATCTTTAAGCCTAGTTTTTAACAAATTTATTTGAAGATTTAAATGTTGCGTATTTTCTACAAACTTAGTCGAGTTGAAAAAGTTTGACCAGCACGCTTCTCATAGCGTCGTTTATTTTGGGACGGAGGAAGTAGGCCGAGTAGCATTCTCCAGTCACTCTAGGCACGAAAACCAAAAAACCGAATAAAAAACAAGAACCAAACCGAAAAAAACGAAATCGAAAATTTGGCTCCTATTCGGTTCGGTTCTTTAAGAACTGAATTTTACCGAGGTACTCTCGATCGAACCGAATTCGGGTTGAAAACACAAGGGTCGGGCTCACAAAGTCGCAAAAGGCCCAACAATAGCCCACACCGAAGGAAACCCTAGCTCGATCGCATTACGGACTCGGTCGCTTTCGCTACTCGCCCGTCGCTCTCCATCGCGAAGCCTTTGCCCGACGCTGAACGCCATCTCGCGGTCTCGCCGGCTCACGCACCGCCGCCCGGTGGCAAGCAACAATTTTTCTATATCTTCTTGTTCGGATCTTTTGGGTACATACCGAAACCGAGCGAAAAGAATCAATACCGAATTTGCTTAGTTCTGAGTTTTTACTCGAACCGATCGGTCTGAGATGGAAGAACGCCGCCAGCAAGGTCTTTGCTTCAATTGCAATGAAAAGTTCGGGCGTGGTCACAACAAAGTGTGTCGGCGCTTTCTTCTGTTGGACTGGTAGTGGCGGATGATGACATACCTCAATGACTCTGCCAACTAGACACCTGCCGACGTTACTCCATGCAATCAGCGGCGTCCACACCAAAGAACACCAAACACGTGCGCCTCCAAGGATTAAGCGAGCTAGAGCAAATTCGAGGGGGGTGCAGTTTGTCTTATGGGTGCAAGAACCTTTGAATTGTGGGTGCAAATATGGTGAAAATTTGTCTTTTCCCACTGTTTTAAAAAAAATTGTGGGTGCGGCCGCACCCATCGCGGCAAAGATGTAGCTATGCCTCTGCGCCTCCAGCTAGGAGACGTCAACATCCATGCCTCATCGACTCAGGCTCGACGCACAACCTCATCGCTGAGAAAGTTGCCAGCCTTGCCGGACTCCCTACTGTCTGTTGTAGCTCTGCGTTTGTCACGATGGCAAGTGGCAAGCGCGTGCCATGCACAAGCATGTATAGGTAGGCGCCGTTCTCCATCGACGGCGATCAATTCTCAGCCGACTTCTTCGCGCTCCCCTTGCTGGGGTACGATGTGGTGCTAGGTACCCAATGGTTGGCCAGCCTTGGTCCAATCTTGTGGGACTTTGCGGCCTTCACCATACCCTTTTGGCACTAGGATCATCCGGTCTTCTAGCTCTTGAAGAAGTCGGTTGGCAACCCTCCAACTGCATCGGCCACCTAGGAGGACATCATCAGCTTCATCAACTACTCTCCAACCTTCCAAATCGAGGGGCGAGCTGGTCCTCAAGGAAGAGGGAGATGTCATGTGGGGCCGCGCCTGGGTACTTGCATGGCCAGCAGCCTCTTGGGTACTTGCATGACCAACAGGAGCCCGAGGAGGCATAGAGGTTAATGGCGAGGATTAGTCAACTGAGAGTGTTATCTATTAAAAGGAGTCTAAGAGGGAGTTGAAGAGTTATTATTGTGAACATGAGAAGAGAGTGTGAAAGAGAGACAGTCGGCTAGGCCAGCTCCTATATATATCTGTAAGCCGCACCTGTTGAGGAATCAAGAAGAAAGAAGTTATCTCTAAACTTTAATCCCCTCTAATCCTAATCACATCCCCCTACTGTGGTAGTCAGGCAAAAAACCGTGGCACCACCATTACCTTACTTCAACTACGAGTTGAGAAGTCAGAGACCTCCTACGTCGGGGGATTGCAGGCCCTTGACAAATAAGGGATGTTAATAAAAGCAGAGATTAGAGTTTAAAAGGTGTTACATCGGATTACATATTCTATCATGCCTCGAGAGACGAGTTAATTATTCATAATTAATCTATCATTAGCATACTCCCTCGGTCCTAAAATAAATCAACTTCTAGAGTTGTCTTAAGTTAAACTTTTTTAAGTTTGACCAACTTTATAGAAAAAATAATAACATCTATAATACTAAATAAATATATTATGAAAATATATTTCATTGCATATCTAGTGATATTAAGTTGATGACATAAACATTGGTGTTATTTCCTATAAAGTTGGTCAAACTTAAGAAAATTTGACTTAGAATAACTCTAGAAATTGATTTATTTTGGGACGTCACAATATGTTTACTGGACTAGATCCTGCACAAACCCCAAAGCCCGTTGCACATCATCGGATGCAACTGTTTTATCCCGTCCATATGCAAAGAAATGAGAGAGCGCAAGTCGTGCAAAGAGGAGAAAATGTTGTATTCCCAAGGCGAGACAGAGTGGTCGTCCTAAGGGCGTCCCCAACAGTGTACAGGTCAGCTAGCTAGGAGAGTAATGAGCCAATGAGAAGCGAGCATGATTTGCAAATCCACAGCGCTAGCTCTTGAAGAATCGCTAGCTCGTCTGCGTTCTACGAGAATTTTCTTAGTCTATGGGTGTGTTTAGAAGCTAAAATTTTGGCCGAAAATTCACTGTAGCGTGTCACATCGTCTAATCGTAGCATGTTTAAGTTTGTTAGTGGTAAATATTATCCTATTATGACGTAACTAGGCTCAAAAGAATCGCCTCGCAATGTACATCTAAACTGTGCAATTAGTTTTTTTTATTTACCTAAATTTTATAGTGGCCGGCAAGGCGTCTTTAAGTGCATTGAATGTTTTCGATGTGATAGGATGTAATAGGATGTGATGGGAATGCGAGAAAAAATTTGGAGGAAATTTGGGCTTCTAAACACACCCTATGACACATCTTACACCATCCTCGCTTTTGTATTTTTAAATTATTATCGGTACCACGTCGGTTAGCGATTTGCTTTCTCCATTGCGGCCGCCCTAAGAGCAAAATACGGTGATGGGCGGCGGCTGGCGAGGAGCTTAGGTGGAGGGGAGAGAAAGTATGAGAGAGAGTGCAGCGAAAGGACTTGCCAAACGCCGGCGAAGCGGGCGAGAGCACTGTGCCGCAAAATTCGATTGGCTGCGTGTCGCTATCCCTGCGCATTAAAGTCTTTCCACGTTAGATTTCATTTCGCCGGCAGCGGACGCAACCATTAGCCCTGCTCTAAGGAAGCGTGAGTACGACTGGTGTTGCAGCCACTGCATTCATCTTCATCCACTCGCCTCTCTGCCGTCTGTGCGCACGCTACGTCAGATCAGCCACTGGCGTGAACTCGTGTCAGGCGGCGGTTCATCCATCAATCAACAATTCTCGACCGGCATGGCGGCACCACGATCCACCGAGGCCGACCGTCTCTGCTACGACACCTGCCTCCTGCACGGGATCTGCGTCGAAGCGCGGCCGCCGGAGCTCGTCTCGCGGCCTGCGTTCCATCTCGCCCGCATGGGGCCCACTACTGGCGTGGCTGGGCCTACCGCAGTGACGTGCTCCCCATGCATCTCATGTTCCTCTCCCCTGTGCGCCACGGAGCCCACTTACGTGTCCACTCCACCTGGGACGCGTGGTGCATCGCCGGTGCCAAGAGACGTCGTGCAAAGAGTGTCTTCGTGGCGCATTCTGCTCCACTCTCTTCCTGTGCTCGCCAACGAAGGCACTGTGGTGGTCAATTTCCTGCAGCCTATGGTCCTGCAACTTTGGACTCTAACTTCACAGCTCTCTCTCAGGCACTGGGTTGTTGAATCTCTCTTCCCCTGGGTTCACGGCTCGAGTTTCTTCTACATCCGGCGACATCTACACTACTATTCGGATGCCGGCATGTTTTTTTATTCGATGCCTCCCACTTAAAGCCTTCGCTTTGCGAGGCCAGTCCATCCGGGTGCACGCGTCTTTGACGCCCCTGCGTATACCCCTCGCCAGCAGATTCGTCCTACTTGGTGCCTTAGTTGTTGTTGTTTTCTTTCTAGGTTGCAGGTTTCGAATGTTCCACAGTCCTCTTTTTTTGAGGACTTCTTTATGTACCTTTTAGTCGCTTTAATATAATATGTTGTTGCTTGTCAAAAAAAAAAAAAAAAAAAAAAAACAAATGTCGAATTCCACATATACCATTTGAGTCCGTGATGCTGATGGCGATTTTGGGAAAAAAGTCTATATCACACCCCCATACGTGGGAGGTGGACTACATAACCTAACCTATGAAGCGGTTTATATCACCCCCGAACTTTTTAAAATCGATCGAATTACCCCCTAAAGCAGTTTTGAAAAATCATAGTAAACCATAGAAAAATCATAAAATGGAAAATCAATTGTGTTAGACTCTAAATGAGTAGATCTACGCAATGAACATATAATATGGTATGCTTTAATACATTTTTTTTTTTGTTGTAGCTTTATATCTATGTTTTTCTTCGTAGCTGTAAAAAAAAATATACTAAAACATACCATGTTACATGTTCATTGTGTAGATCTACTCATTTGGAGTCCAACACAATTGGATTTTCCATTTTATGATTTTTCTATGATTTACTATGATTTTTCAAAATTGCTTTAGGGAGTAATTTGACCCATTTTAGAAAGTTCGAGGGATATGTAATCGCTTCATAAAATTAGGGGTTATGTAATCCGCACCTCATAGTTTGGGGGTGATATAGACTTTTTCCGCATTTTTGTCTCGCTATGCACTTCGTTCAAACATGGTTTTTAGCAGCCACACCAAACCGAGCCGGTCAATAAACACGGCCCATGTACTACAGCCTAACTAGGCTGATCCAATAGAAAACCCAGCCCATAAAAAACTGGTTGAGCCCAAACCGGTTACAGGGGCCCAGACCTACTGAACACCTGGGCCGGAACTTCATTCTGGACAGGAAGCCGCCGCCTTGTGCTCGTGGTGAATTTGGCCGGCGGCCCTAGTCCACGAGCACGCACAAGACCAGAACGACCACGCTGGCGGCCCGCTGACGCTTCCGGCCGGCGCCTACGCATGCAGCGCGATCGATCTCGGATCACGGACGGACGAGGGACGAACGGAACACGCAGGTGACGTAGCTGGTTCAGGCGAGCGAACACCAACGTTCAGGTGGATGCATACATGCAGCAGATGGACGCAGGTGGAGGCCGACGCGGACGCAACACGGCCGGTATCCCATCGTAGGTACTGTAGGTCACTCGTGGTGCAGGCACCACGCCTACCGATCGTGGCAGGGGGCAAGCTTACTGCAACTTGGTCGATCTGCAGGCACTCTACGTTTTTCCTGGATCGGGACCAACGCAAGCAGCACTAACAAAATGTGTGCGCACTGCTAGCTACTACACGTCTATACGTACGTGTTGTAGCAGCTTCTCTCCTAGTCTCTACGAGCGGCAGATGGATTGGGGGGTGGCGGCTTGGCGAGCTGGTACCGACGTGAACACAACATGGCGGTGCTGACTGCGTGCAGCAAGCTTCGCCAGTGGCCGGGCTCATCATTCCTCGTATCCTCGTTGGCTGGAGCCTATCGGCCTCCCGGAAGCCGACTGATACTGCTGTCGGCTTCTGGTCGCGCAGCCAGGGCATATATTGCACGACCCACCATGTTTACTGTACTACGTAGTACTGTACGCATGAATAGCTTCCTGCCATGTCAGTCAGACATGAATTATGCTACAGTACGACCCAAGCTGTCCGCCATACAGTATATACTCCTATTGCACTGTGCGAGGGCACGTTTCACGGGCCTGTTTAGTTGGCTACAAAGTAGCAAAAGTAACTTTTTCAACTCCTGTAGCAGACAATCAGAAGACGTTTCGTTTGTTTGTGGTAAACATTGTTCAATTATGGACTAACTAGGCTCTAAAGATTCGTCTCGTGATGTACAACAGAACTGTGTGATTAGTTAATTTTTTTACCTACATTTACTGCTCTAAAAATATATCTTTTGGTGCATTTAATGTAATGTGATAGAGAGAGTTGAAAAGTAGCAAATTTTTAGCAAAAAGTTGCCAACTAAACCAGGTCCTGGGCCAGCTGCTACGCACGTACTGTATGGCTGGCTAGCCTAGTACGTACTCCGGCGTACCAGGTACATACCACATGCAACAAACACAAGCCGCTGCGGCTGCGGATCATCGACTCGTCTCCTGGTGGAGTAGTATATATATCATGCATGCAGACACGATGGGTAGCTGTTGTTGGCACTGCCAGTTGAACAGTGTGAACGATCGGTCGGTCGGTTGCAGTAACACTGGCGTCGTCGTCGTCGTCGTCTGGTCATCCATCTTGATCCATCATTGCATCCACCATCGACAGGCGGATCGGCCGGAGAGTCAGCACAGCACCACATGGCCGGAGCCTGCTGTCCTCTCGTCGGCTGCCGCGGCCACTGCTCCAGCCAGCCAGCCACGCGCCACGACTCGACTGTGTCCTGTCATTCGATCAGGCATGCACCTCGCTTGTTCTCGGGTGGATGACTTGAGATCTCTCGGCTCTCGACCGGTGAATTACCCGTGGTGGCAACGGCAATTACCTCCGTCGCTGCCTGCCGAGAGTAATTCAGAGAGGGAATTAAAAAAAGCCTCCTTTTCAGGATCTGGCATGGACGCATGTGGACTCCCTGCGTGCGACGGCCCAGGAGCTGAGATGAATGCGCCTGGGTGGTACGTGTGGGCACACGCCACATACCATAGGGACCAGCCACCCTGTGCCTTTGGATGATCAGATGAAGTCGCAAGGACCTGAATTCTTTCCTCGACGCATTCAAATCGTCGTACTAGTAGTAACGCACTACCGCCGAGCGACGAGCGTACGTACTTGCCATGCATCCACCCGTGTCCCGTCTCACGCACGCGCGCATTGCCGGCGACGGCACGTTTATTGGTTCCTTACATAGAGGAACACAAATAAATTGGTGGTGGCAACTGGCAAATGGCAATCGTCTCATCCATATGGTGGTGGTGCTAAAGGGTCGTAAGGTAAAGAGGCTTCTCCACACCGGCCTGACCGACGGATCGGATCGGAGTAACTGGAAATCAGCGTCAGCAAAAGCAACCTGCCATCTGCATCTTCCAGCTTTCAGTGCATTCTGATACGACGATCCATATCCTTCCTTCCATTGGTGCTTTCAGACAGTCTGAACAGTGAACACTGAGCGACGACAATGCATATCCTTCCTTCCAAGTTCCATTGGTGCATTACGATGGAACTGGTGCACCGGCCGGCCGGCGGCCGCTGGCTGCATCGACGGCGATGCAATAACGCGAGCAAACCAATGCCAATTATACTGGGTGCCCCCGTTCCCGGATCATGTCAGTGCGTCGTTGACAGGTGGGCCGAAACCATGCATGAAGAGATCGATCAAGCTAGTACATGCATCCAGCCATAGCTAGCTGCTAGCTGCGACGATACACTACAGTAGTACACTGCAACGTCGCGAGAAAAACGGCAGTGAATTCGTGCGCCAAACATCGGTGCCCTAGCCGCTACGGCGCTACTCGAAATGGAAGGCCCTTACTCACCGCTCATCACACAGGACATCTGCATTCATCAGCTGCACACTGCAGACCTCCTTTGCGATCCTCGTCACAGGTCGGGCGGCATCCATCCAAACCATCAATTCCATGCAACGACTATAGTACCACTACTTGAATTCAAAGACCACGCATTGGAGTGCTGCCCCTGCAAGGCTGCAACCTTATATCTACGGCCGCCGTAGCATATAGAGTACGGCGCCTTGGTACATTACACACAAGGTCATGCAAAGCCTTTTTGTGCAGCAGGGGCACGGAACCAATCTATCCACCTGATGCTGGTAGCCTGGTTTTGTTTATCTCGTGTAATACCACTGGCATTGTACTGTATTTTGTAGTGTTCCTCGGCACGCCGCAGCGGGTGAACATGTGCCTGTCCGACATCGCAGGTATCCCTAGGGGCCTTTTTCCGTGTCGTCGTCGTCGGGTAATATAAGGCCACCATAGGGAAGACGACATGCATTTCGGTGTAGAGTATGTAGATCTGATCCAGATGCTCTATTACACAAACAGTGAGACTGGGACAGGCACGTACGTACGCACACAGCAGTGCCATGGCATTGTTAGGAGAACAAAACAAATAGCATAAGAATATATACCGGCGGTGTCTCTGTTGCTGGCTGGCCGGCCGGGGCACTGTGGTGAGTGACTGTGTGGCTTGTGGAGAGCCTGCTTAATTTGACTGTGTCGTGAGAGTGATATACCGACCCCGGCCCAAGAAAAACACACAAGTATAGCATGATCCACGAGGACGGGGTGACACATGCATGTTTACCCTTGTAGACTTGGGTCTGCCTTGTTGCGAGAACGGTCCAAAGCGAGTCCTACTCCTACGGTGCAGTGCAGGCAGGGCATCTTACACGGGCCGTGTGGACTACTCGAGCCTAGGCAGCGCCATTTATCTTGATCCAGCACAAGCAGGGATGGCGCCCGGACAAGCTAGACTGCCTCGGGTCAGGTAGCAGGTGAGCGAGCGAGTACTTCCACGCAGCAAACAGTAGTAGGCCGTTAATGACGACAGAGAGCATAATGACACACCATCCTATTCTATGTATAGCTTCGTCACGAGCCCATTTTATAGTACTCCTGCACGCAGAAGCTGAAGCTTGAAGGAGATTAACAATAATAAGGACAGGTGGTAAATCCACTCAGAAATGAAGGTCCTCGACGGGGGTCAGCGGCATCATTCTGGTCTGCCCCTCGCGGGGGGGACACAGACCGATGCCTCCTCCTGACTGCCGCCGAGGTGGAGAGAGAACTGACAAGTGATCTGGGCCGGGCTTAAGTATATACGACAGCGAAGAAATTATTGGGCCCTGATGGTCTGTTTGAATTTTTTAATTGGGTCAAATTGTCCACGTCGGAGGAGGACACATCTAACCGCGGCCGCGACGGCAGAAATCTGATCGCCTTTAAATCTGTATACAGTGGTTGTTGCATTCAAGCTAGTGAACGAAGGATCGAAAGATTGGTAGTCGATGCTTGGAGCTGTCTTCGTTGTTACACTTACTACACAGCTACTATACGTATGCAATCAACAATTGTCTACTCTATCTATCCTGCATGTGAAGCCGGTGTCCTAATACATACTAGGACTGTACGTTCCAAGAAATTCGACCTCCACGCGCGCGGCGTTTGCTTGATTGAGCGTGACGACAGCCGTCGACAGGACCATATTCATATCGATCTGATGACAGCATGGGTATATAGGTATGGGCTCTCCAGAGTGCTCGATCGATCGATCGCAGTGTGATCCATCTGCACACACGTATACTATGTTCTATATATATATACAATGTTTTTGGACGGCCTCGACAGCTTAGCGTGTGTCTGTGCGTGCGTATGTGTCTCGCCACAGTATAATGCGCATCGATCAGATGAGAACGAGAAAGACCAATGTATATATAGCCTAGATTAATTGGTACAGTATAGGTAGCCAATTGCAGGCAGCAGGTTACGTACGTACGCGCGTCAAGGTAGGGTAGGTAGCTGCATCTTGACTCTAGCGAGCCATATTCTTGCTCTTTACCAAGGCAAAGACAGGGCGAACCATGATCCGTCTCATCTTACGCTTCCTCTCTCCGTTGTCAACCTTGCTTGCGGCGTACCACTGCCATCCACTTTTGCCTACGGCCGTAGCTAGCTGTACTCAGCAACAATGTTTGCCCTCTGCAGCTGTGCCTCCCTGCTACTAGCTATTACTATTCTTGATCGATCTAATAGTAGTACAAACTCTAGACCATCTAATAGGTTGTTTATGCTAAGCTTTTCTTAGCCTTGGGTAGCACTTGTAGGGGTTGTGGCTGTAAAAATATATACATTGTCTTAAATTAAATGAAAAAAAACATAACGAAAGATTTTCTTCATATGCATTTAGTAATAAGATTACTCTATAAACAATGTTATGCATTACTCCCTTGGTTCCAAGTTGCAAGTTGTTTATTCAGATTTTTTCTTGAACATTATATTATTTTTGCTACTCCCTCTTTGTTATGAAATAACTGCTGAACTCGCTTCTTAGGAGTCAAATTAACTTTTCTCAATTTGACTAAGTTTATAGAAAATAATAACAACATCTCTATCCCCAAATGACTTTATCAACATAAATATAGGCCACCATTAATACAAGATATCAGTACCTTTTGGTTTATGTTTGGTCAAATTTTAAAACCTTTGACCTTTTTCAAAATGCGAGATACTCCTACACAATTATTTTTGGTACAAAGGGAACATGTATATAGAAAAACATATATTTAAGTGCAAATCAAAAGGTTTATAAAAAACCTAAATGAAATACGACTCAGAGTTACTAGTAAGGTAAATGTAGATGCATGGAGTATTTGTGACCACCACAAGGGGAGGCGGAGGCCGTAGGCCCGTAGTGGCATGCGGTGCCAACACAGCCCGTCAGCCCCAAAGGGAAAAGTTAGGTACTAGGTTCATTTCGACGCGACCTTGCTGTACGCTTGCAAGTTCACGCTTACTCTCCTGCTCAGTGACGACTGGCGACCAGCATACGCTTCCCTTTTGGGGTGCAAGTAGTAGCACCGCACGCTTTCCACAAACGGCGTCCCATATACAGTAATCTGCATTGCATTGGGTCGAACCCGCAAACGCCAAGCCGATCAGAATCAGATTCAGATCATGCGGCGTCTGAAGCTTCCACGGCGAGGTGATGCAGATCAGATCGTGCATTTGCATTAGCGACGGATCGGAGCGGAGCGGGCTACCAGTAGCCGGTTGCTGCAGCAGGCCGGCGGGCGGCCAGCGAGATGCCGAGACGGACGAACGGACGGACTGGACGTGTAGAGAGAGAGGCGGCAGGCAGATGCCCTTTGACATTTGTGCAGCTTTTGTTTTGACCGAAGGCAACAAACGCGACGCGCGCCTCCTATAATGCGAATGCGAATGCGAATGAGGCGGGTGGCGCGAGGACGAGGGAAACCGAATGTGGGTAGCAGCAGCGCGCCACAAGAGTGAGCGCTGCGAGCCATTTATGGCCGGCCTTGGTCATCTCATCCCTACGGCTCCCAGCGCAGCAGGCAGGCGGGGCTGACGGCTCGGCGCAGGCCCGGCCGTCTCCTCCTCCCTCCTCCTCTGCTCCTCTGCCGGCCGACTGCACGCGCCGAGCTGAGCTGCCAAGGCCGGAGCACTATTAATGGCGGCGTAGCGTAGCTCACCTGCCCCCTCCTCCCTCTCTCCGGCCGCAGAGCGACCGAGCCTGACAGCGTAAATGCTCCTCGCGCACCACCACCACCACCACCTCCTCGCCCGATCCAATGCCCCATTATTACCGCGACGACTACCCCACTGCTAGCCACTACAACCACTAGCAAGCCGACTAGCCGCGCCAGCGGCCTCCACCGGCCGGTCGGCCGGCGGGTCAGCCGCCTGCTGTGCTGCTAGGATAAATACAGGTCGCGTACATCGTCGCGCACCACACCTCCCACTTCCATTCCATACTTCCAAAGCTGTAGCTACGACGACCTTTGCCCACCACACAGCACACACACCCACATTCTTCAATCCTAGCTAGCTCGTCGTCCGCGCGCACAATGGTGACGACGACAACGCGCCGGCGTGGTGTGGGTGGGGCGGCGAGTGGCGTGCTTGTCATGGCGATCGTCGTCGCCTGCGTGCTGCTGCTACTGTCTGGAGGTGTAGTCTGTGCTGACGCCACCGCCGCGGCCGGTGCCGGCGTGGAGGAGTGTGAGGACGGCAGCAGCAGGGGCGGCGCGCGCGGGCGACCGCGTGGAGGCGCTGCCGGGGCAGCCGGCGGTGGCGTTCGCGCAGTACTCCGGGTACGTGACGGTGAACCGGGACCGCGGCCGCGCGCTCTTCTACTGGCTCACCGAGGCCGTCGGCGACGCGACCACCAAGCCACTGGTGCTCTGGCTCAACGGAGGTCAGTGACCATGAACCTTCCACTCTGTGCTACTAGCTATAGTTTCCCATTTCGCCAACAAGCTCCTTCTTTGAGCTGGGTATTCATGGTTTCCTCTAGCTGCAGTGATCTTACAGTAATTAGCTTCTTTTTCATGCAATCATGGAGCTCGTTTCTTGTTGGTTTCTCTGGTGAATCATGATGGTGTGTGTGTGATATGATCTTATCATCATATAGAAAATCCCTCCACCTTGATCAGTCTGGTTGACTGTTGACCACGAGTCGTTAACTGGGACGAGTCCGAGTCTTTTCATGGGAGGGAAGGGAGCTCTCTTTACCTTTGCTGGGTTTTGGACTATCCTTTGTCCCATGGAATTTGTCGTTTTTGACTTTTGAACTTCATGTTTGACCATCCGTTTTATTCAAAATATTTATGCAAATAGTAAAATAAATTAATCAATATTCAAGTATCTTTATTGATAAAATAAGTCATAAAAAATAAATTATATTTGTGTAAAAAATTTGAATAAGACGAATGATTGAAAATGATGGCGCGGAAACCGGCGACAAACTCAATGGGACGGAGGGAGTAGTAATTTAAAAAAAGGTATCACAGTTAGAGCCTCTGCCATGACAAGGCAAGCTTTCCAAAAGCTTTTGACACAGACTCCAAAGTTCAAACTCCCTGTCATCTCATCACACGCCTTGCTTCTTGCCAACGGAAAGTGCCACTCTGTTCCTTGTTGTATGCTACTCCAAGTCCAACACGAACCTCCTTTGGTGTGACTGTGAACATAAACCTCGTCGTCTAATTGGATGTAATTACTCAAAGCAAACACAAAAATGCATGTGATGGAGTGTTGTGTTAGCATAGCAAGTGGTCGCTGCATGAGGAGGTGGTCAGGGTGCAGTAGTAGTAAATGGCAGGAGTAAATGTATGAAGAGACGTGACCACAGCCAGCCTGAAGAAGGCTGAAACCCTGAAGAAACATTACTAGCTGTGCTTTGCAGGTGCAGCTACCTTACCTACGTGCAGGCAGTGTTTTGCCCTTTTTGTTTGGCCTCTTGGAATGAAACACAGCATGCATACTAGGGTCGAGTACTTATATTACACTAGTGTGTGTGTGATAGAGGGAGAAGGGGACAGACAAAACCATGGATTAGGACTTGATGTTTTGTAGTGCCAGCAGTAATAAACTAGTACTCCTATAAAGTACTAGTAATAATTAATTAACTGACAAACCTAAGTACACACTGTCTGAACTGAATTAGTAGGTCCTATGCCAAAAGCACTGCCGAGCTCTGTCATAGTATTAATCACCAGACAGCATCACTCGCAATGGTGTCGCTTCTGCAGTGTTTGCTTGCTGCTGTACAAGAATACCAGATGTCCAGATGCATGCATGTGACACTACTCTACTCATCCTATATCCAAATCGAATCCTCTTTTAGTATTAACCACAAGCATGCTATTGCTATGGCATCATCATTTGGCATGTACTGGCCGGCCTATAATTGTGTCCCAATTAATCTCGTGTCTTGCCACTAAATAAGCTCCAAACAGAAGGTCCATCAAATTCGGTTATGGCTGTTAATGATCTGCAAATGTACTGCAGCACTGCCTTAGACTTTGCGAACAAGGCGCGCGTGCATTGCTGCATGCACGCCCGTCCGATCTCCCTGATCTCGCTGACGAACTGTTATCCCAGCTTTTGGACTCTTGGCATTAAACTCTTGGCCCAAATTTTCCTATCTCTTCGTTCGATTCCATTCGATCCATCTCGTGTCCTTCATGTGGTACCGACATTGCATTTGCATGCTCAGGGCCGGCCGTCATCCTTTTATAACTATCCATCGTCATCACCATCAGTGGATAAGCAAATGGTGATTCACTATTCAAACACTATATTATTATTCTATCGATTGCTAAGCTCCGACCAGGGGTTTCTTGGATCCCAGTCGATCTGACCGATCGACCATTTGTCAGTAAAACTCTCTCACACACACCACTGCTGCACTGGCGACATTGCATTTGTTGCTGCTGCTGCACGTATAGCAGCGTGATTGTGCAGGCAGCACTGCAGGAGCGTTGTCGTCCGCATCACCCAGCGCAGCAGCCATGATATCAACAGTAGCATCGGGGGGAAAAATTCTCCGTCGCGATGATGCAGCACTCATTCATCGTTCCCTCCTCCTCCTCCCAGTCCCAGGTTCAGAGACGACTCTCTGAATGAAGAGCTCATGACTGAACCTGAACTGAAGGCCGCAAAACAGGTACCTAGGCAGCGTCCTTTGAGATCGACGCAATCTTAGGCGTGGCCATGGCCGTGACCCGACCCGGTGACTCAGCCAGCCATCAGCCATCCCCAGGTCCCCAGCCGGGCAGCCCTCAGGTCATGTGACCGCGCGAGGAGCAAGGGGCCCGAGACGAAATGATGAAACTGCTGCTGCGTGACTGCCTGCGTCTGCGTCTGCATCTGCGTGCGTGCGTGGTGCTCAACGCCGCCGTAGCGCAGGCAGATGGGAGATCATGGCCTTGCCCGCCCGGGGAAGAGATGGCCGGCCGGCTGGCTGGCCCAAAAGACAAAAGCTGCGTGCAGACCAGGCGGCACCACACACATTTGGCGGTTTGTTTTCATCGTCTCCCGCTGGCGCCCCGCTGCTGGTGCCGGAGGAGTCGCCGTCGCACAGCCCCCATCCCCCTAGCCGATTATTCTTATTCCCTTTGCTTCGCCTCCTGTCATCGTCGCCGGAGCTCCCCCCGGGTTAAAAAAGGTCACGGGCTAAACACCAACAAGTAAGTGCCCTTGCCCCACATTCCCACAACCATACTGCCTGTGGGCGTGCAGTGTGGCATAAGCACTGGCAACTTGACATGGTAATGCACAGGCACCACCAGCTTGCTCTCTGTGTCACTCACTGTGTGAGCAGTGAGCGTGTGTACCCGTTCGTGGTGCGTGGCTGCTGTATGCAGGGATCGCAGGGACGGGCCTTTTACCTGGCACTGGGTCTCCTAGCACATAAAAGGAAACGTGAGAGCACATACCGTGCCACAGTACACCGCAATGGCATGGCGTGAGGTGGGAGAGTGAGCGAGCTAGGGCCATGCCCGCGCGACACGCACTGGCAGGCGCACAGCCACGGGCGCTGCAGTGCACACCACGCATGGATCTCATCTCCCTGGGTTCCACTCCACAGCTGCATGCTGCCTTGCCACCATGGAACGGACGGCTATGGTGCCTTGGTCTCTTTGACTTGGTGCCTCCTGCAGAGTGCCTTGGGAAATGCATGCCATGCCATGCCATGCGCCTGGGCTGCGCGGTGACTGCAGGAGCGCTGAACGGCCGGTGCACGCCTCTGAAAGCCTGAATGCGACTTGGACCGCCCAACTTCTCTCGCTTTTTTCTTAGTGCCACTACTGTCTTACTCCGTATCTTAGGGGGATTTGGAAACTTGTACAGCGACACTACTATAATCTACCTATATGCTTCTGAATCCAGCCTAGATGCCTGCGATCGTTAAAGCTATCAATCTATCTGCTCAGCATCATTAGGGAGCGCAACTTTGGGTCTCAGCCGCCAGTCATGCCATCCTGCAGCGAGACATGCTCAACAGATGACATGACCAAATCATTTCCGATTTGACGTGCCAACAGACTCTTGAATTCTTGTCTCCGAGAACAAGAACGAAACGGAACATCATATCGTTCATGTTCTGTCTGGCATTGAGTTTCTGTTTACTGTATTTATCGTGGCTGAAGAACAGCGACGAACACAGTAATCTTTGAGCAATGAACAGCGGTGATGATTCAATTCTGATGGTTTGGCAGGTCCTGGATGCTCTTCGGTGGCGTATGGAGCTTCAGAAGAGATTGGCCCGTTCCGGATCAAACCAAACGGGACAGGGCTGTTTCTGAACAAGTACTCATGGAACAGAGGTAATGCCACGGATGGTTTAAAAAAAGTTCTATATTTCAGATGCCTGAATTTTTAGAATTTTCCAAACAACAATCTTAGACAGGCAACTAGTACAGTTAAAAGAGCAACTCGCAACACACAATTCATATTTTTTCTATAGATGTTGCATGAACAACAACAAAAATAAGGCACCTAAGATATAGGATAAGTGAAAAAGAAACACTTTCTTATGATCAAGTGATGTATCCACGGTCACTGATGGGAAGAACTGTATCCATTGTCGCAGAGGCCAACCTTCTTTTCCTTGAATCGCCTGCTGGAGTCGGCTTCTCCTACACGAACACCACCTCGGATCTCAAGACATCTGGCGATGAGAGGACTGGTAATAATCCGTTGCTTGGCCATTAAGTAGCTGTCAAATTCTGACGACTGAACCTTGAAATACAACATCACTAGCAGTTTTCTGATGTAAGCCTTAGTTGATGTCATTGTGAATTGGCTGCAGCTCAAGATGCACTGCAGTTCTTGATCAGCTGGATGTCGCGGTTCCCACAGTACCGGCACCGAGATTTCTACATAGCTGGAGAAAGTTACGCCGGTAAGTCTTTCACTGTCATTGCTGATCCACAGGGAATATATTCATAATTCATCCAGTGTTCTGATACTTAGCACACTAGAAGAAAAACTAACAGTCTAAAAGTTTAACTGCTCAATCAGTTCTTATTCTGCCCTTGTTTCCAGGCCACTACGTCCCCCAGTTGGCAAGGAAGATTGTTGAGTACAACGAGGCTTCACCTAACCCCTTCATCAACCTGAAGGGAATCCTTGTGAGTATCTTCAAACATGAGCAGGCTCTAGTGTAATCTAAGGTTAAAAAACTGCTACAGTACAGTTCACTGGCTCCAAATGTGAGTGAATTTACCTTGCACCATTTCCCGAATTCACTCGATCAGGTGGGCAACGCCGTTACTGACAACTACTACGACAACATTGGCACGGTGACCTACTGGTGGACGCACGCCATGATCTCTGACCGCACCTACAAGGCCATCCTAAAGTCGTGCAACTTCAGCAGCAGCAACATCTCGCGCTTCTGCAACCGCGCCATGAACTACGCCATGAACCAGGAGTTTGGGGACATCGACCAGTACAGCATCTACACGCCGTCGTGCGCCGCGGCCAGGTCCAACGCCACCGTCCTGAGGTTCAAGAACACCCTCATCCGCCGCCGGTCCTTCGGCTACGACCCCTGCACAGAGACCTACGCCGAGAAGTACTACAACAGGCTGGACGTGCAGAAGGCAATGCACGCAAACACCACGGGGATCCCCTACAGATGGACTGCCTGCAGGTTCCATAGCTTCTTTTCGGTTCTTGTCATGATCGGTTCAGCCATTTAAGAGTGCCACTGAATGTGTATTCTGTTATTCCCTGACAGTGATGTGCTGATCAAGACATGGCAAGATTCAGAGTTCTCCATGCTGCCAACGTACAAGAAGCTCATGAAGGCAGGACTGAGGATATGGGTGTTCAGGTAAGCTGAAGAATCTGAATCTGAAATGAGCAAATTATACTTGATTGATTGATGCATGACATTGTAAATGACTTGGAAAAACTGCAGCGGTGATACAGATTCAGTCGTCCCGGTAACCGCGACAAGGTTTGCAATCAGTCATCTTGGTCTGAAGATCAAGACCTGCTGGTATCCATGGTACTCAGCTGGACAGGTACTGAATTTTCCATTGCTGTTTAAGTAATCTTCCTGGCGTTGCTGTAGTGTCTTTGAGTTTGAGGTGCATCTTGTGCATTTGCAGGTAGGAGGGTGGTCTGAGGTGTATGAAGGGCTCACGTTTGCGTCAGTGAGAGGTGCAGGGCATGAGGTGCCATTGTTTCAGCCTAGGAGGGCATTCAGGATGTTCCAGTCCTTCTTGGCCGGGGAGCCATTGCCCAAGTCCTGAAGAAAATGTCTAGCAACAGACTACAGTCTGAAGAAAATGTAAAAGATGGGTGAGAAAGTGATGTGGGGAGGATTTGCATTTCGCAAGTAGAAAATAACCTGTTGATAGGCGTGCAGTGCAGTTCATAGCTGAGTGATTGATTGGTGTTGGGAAAAGGATGTAGAGAATAAGGATGGTTATGTTATGCCATGGAAACCCATGAGCATTGCAATGATTAGCGAATAAATTTCAATTATCTTACTCTCATATGCCTGTGTTATGAAAAGTCATGGAAACCCATGAGCATGGTAATGATTACTGGAAAAAGAAAATCAATGATCTCACTCAAATCAAATATGTTCCAATATGTTTCAGTGATCTTTCAAGCCATTTTCAGCTGCAGTGTTTCAGGTACTATTTTTATTAATCTGCAAAATGAGGGCAAAAGGACATCATCTCATCTTATGCTCCAAAATTAGTGGCGAAGGAAGCGCTCGAGGCCGACCTTGGATCCAGTGGCCTTGATGTCGGTCTGCACCTGCTCCCGGAACTCGGCGTAGGTGAAGGGCCTGTACCTGCCACCAGCGCAGCTGATGACGGCGTCGTCCCGCGGGAACGCGAAGTAGCAGAGCGAGAGCCTCTCCGCCGCCTGGCTAGCCGCCACCCGGTGGCGCACGCTGCAGTAGGCGTCGCCGCTGATGGCCCGCGCCATGTCGCCCAGGTTGACCAGCAGCGTGCTCCCCGTCTCGTCAGCTCCCGGCGCGACGTCGCGCCACGCGCCGTCGTGGAGCACCTGAAGGCCGCCGACGGCGTCCTGGTTGATGACGGAGAGCACGGAGCTGTCCGTGTGGGCCTCCATCCCGAGGTGCCCGGGCTCGGGGCACCGCGGGTAGCGGTACAATCGAAGGAACCCGTCGCCCTCCGCGAGGTAGGTCGCTGCCTGGTCCGCGCTGAGGCCCAGCGGTGCGGCGAGCGCGTCGAAGAGCGCCCGCGCCACCCGCGCCATGTGCGCGCCGTACTCCGCCGCGAGGTCGAGTAGGTCGCCGAGCGGCGGCGCGGGCTGCTGGTCGCCCGGCTCCACTCCTAGGGCGACGTGGAAGCCCTCGAGCCAGTTGACGTCCCGGACGCGGGCGAGAGCGCCGGCGTGCCCCAGAAGTAGCCCGGCTGCGCGCGCTTGTCGTGGAACGGCGCCCCAGCCAGCGCGGCCCGCGCCGTCGCGAAGAGGCGCGCGGACAGCGCCGCGGGGACGCCGTGGTTGGCGAGGCGGAACACGCCGAAGTCCCGGCACGCCGCCGCTAGCGCCTCCCCGGCGCCTCCAGGTCCACGGTCGGGAGCTCCAGCTCGCCCCCGTGCTGCACCTCCTGCTCCTGCTCGTGGATGTGGCCACCGTCGTCCTCGTCCTCCAGGAGAGGAAACGGCGGGCACGACGGGTCCGCCGCCGTCGGCGCTTCCTGTGACTCCGATCCTAGCGCCATCTCCTTGGTCGATCGACGGTGCTTCGCTCTGCTTGGCTTCCTCCTGTGCGTGCTCTAGGCTCAAGTGCAATCAATGGCCACCTCTGCTTGGATCCACGGGTAGAGGAAGAGAGGAAGCAAGCAACAGCTATCAGATTACTCGTTGGAGCAGGGGCAGGTAGACCTGACTCGTCTGTTGACGCAGTCTCTGCTCTTCTCGTCGCCTAATGCATTCAACAATCTGAACGGATTGCAAATTTGGAATAATTCGACACAGGCATCTGCTCACGGAAAGTATGTTCAGCTTCAGCTAGCATCAAGTCTTAGCAGAGTAGTGGTTGATTGGTGTTTTTTTTTTTAAAAAAATAATATTCTTTTTATTCAATAATTACAAATCTAGAAGCAAAATCGCAAACATAGCGGGAGCTCAGGCCTATGTGGTGCCGATAGCAGACCTGCCCGGCAAGATTCATTGATCGGTGTTGGAGAAAAATGTAGAGAATAAGGATTTACGTTATTCCATGGAAGCCCATGAGCATTGCAATGATCAGCGTACAAGTTTCAATAATCTTACTCTCAAATGTGTTTCATTGCCAACACAAATTGCACACTGTGATTCATTTTCCCTGCCGTAAGACTCCAAGCATTAAGCATTGAGGCGTTGTAAGTTCAGTAAATTCATATCCCCTCAACACGACACACCATTCTTTTAGGGTAAGGAACACTCACCGCTCATTTTATTCTCTAAAATAAAACATGGAAGCTAATCTACAAGTCCCAGGCACCGAGCTCCCGGCTGCATCGCACCTCCTCTATGAATCTACGAAACCGAATGCAACAGACTAGAAGATTCAGACATTGAACCCCTCAGCACCGAATGCAACAGACTAGAAGATTCATACATTGAACCCCTCAGCACGAAGGCATCCTTGTGAGTTTCGATCCATTTGGTGCACGCAGATTCCCCATGCTTCACGATGCATTCACCTCTCAGCCTCTTTCTATCAGGGTACGCACAGCATTTCTTCTTTTTCGGCTTCAATTGGGCAGCAGGAGCTACGGCGGCAGCAGATGACGAGTCCGTTCACAGCTGGGATTTCAGGTGACGGCCGAATGGCCACAGGCAGCGGGACTTCAGTGCTACCCATTTTCAGCAGCAGTGTTTTGGGTACTATTACTATCTGCAAAATGAGGGCAAAATTAAGTACATTGTTCCGCGCATTGCCAGGGCAAATATTGCCATAACTCATCTCTCAAGTGTACAACAACAATTGGATCAAGTGATCAACGGCTTCGAGTAAAATTTCAGCAGTACTAACCAGTTCTCGAAAATTAGATACTCTCATCGCCTCAGACACTTGTTCAGATAAACAGTTCCCCATGGTCATTGGAGAATGCAGGGAATTAAGGGGGATTATTGGGATTAATAAAGAGGCAGGTCTTTTTAGCAGTTCTCTCACCCACTCTATGCACTGTCAAGTATCAGCACACCCAGGTAGTCTGAAGTCTAAATTGAAGTTGGCAGATGACAACCAGAAAAAGGAAAACCTAAGTCAAGGCTAAACAGCATGGCATTTGTCTCATGATTTGCGAAATTTCATGATTAGAAGATAAAAACAGACGTGAATTTGCACTCCGTCCCACAATGAAAGAACAAGCCAGAGTGGTCTACTGGTGCCTGTAAAATTTGCTCCTTTGCTTAACCTAATATGGCATGCATTTTGCATACTACTGCCTTACTCAATTCACGAAACAAGCAACAGTTGAGCAGCAGACTTTAATCTTCTAGTGGAACTAGGTTTATCAATCAAGGTCATATAGAACTTGACAGTCAACTTGTATATGTCATGAGCTCCCTACCGTTGCCTTCTGAAGTTGTCATGCAAATGAAAAAAGTCAACAGTCCTTTCTCTAGTCTGGATTCTGGAGACTGCACCTTCCTAATGTTCTATTTGCCTGGGAAAAATGTTTGCTCGTCCATGGATCCTGATGGTCTTGGCATTAGGGGTTTGGGGATCTTGGAATGCCTGCCTGCTACTGAAGTTGATTCATAGAGTTCACACACTGTGGAAAGCTCGGCATGGGCAATTTGGATTCGACGACATGCTTGCCTAGTGACCCTGGAGGTACTACGGTAGTACGATCCTTGCTCCCGCTTTATCAAGCCATCACTATGGTGCTTGGCGTCGATGACGGCCGGGACACATCTTTCTAGCTCAAGTTTGGATCAGAAATGAAGCTATGATGTTGAGATGCAGGATGCCAAAAAATGACCAAAGGGCAGTGAATTAAGGCCACTACGTCAGTGTCAGCAATGTAAAACAATGTGAGTGGGCGGTTATTAACATTTTGAACAACCACATGTACCGTTTTCAGGCCACCATGAAATGAATCAGCCTTTGTTCAGTCTGGTGGAGAATTGGGGGGGGGGGGGTTGAAAGGAATTAAGTCTTTTACAGATCAAAATCCCTTTATCCCCTTTGATCCTCTCAGAACCCCCTTTGATACCCTCCATCCACCTTGGGTAAAAAGATTATGTAACACAATAGCTTATTAAAAGGATGCAGTGTTCGACAAGGCGACATTCCGCGCCTGCCTAGGTGCTAGGCGATGGGGTCCTGGAGGCCTAGGGTATAGCCGGACCCCTAGGCTGGCGCGGTGGCTCTCCAGTGATAGGCAACGCTTCCATGGCGATAGCAAAAGGTTAGGGCAATAGCTAGATGTGTTATACTCTTGCAATACAATGACCTATGCGCATAACAGTGCTAGTCTACCGGGGCTCAACGTGGGATAATAAGAAGGAACATATACAAATTGCCATTTCACATGTCGATGTTTTAACAAAGGAACATATGATTTGAACTGCATGTATTTGACTATAATAGGGTTAACTAAAGGAAGTCAAACATGCCATATCTTATAATAAGGAATAAACACAAACAAAACAATGATGCAAAAAGCATCTAAGAAAAGGATGAACAAAACAAATAGAAGACAAGGCTTTCCTTAGAAATTTTCTCTAGTTTAATTAATTATATACATATATGTAAAAAAAAAGAACATTTTAGCTTATGTACATATATGAATGCACATAGTAAAATAGCAATGAGGAGACAGACTAACCTAGAGGATTCACCCACAATATTTGTTGAATTAAATATTTTGCCATCTATTGAAGATCGGTGTCCTTTTGTCTTGATGAGTGTCCCAGAGCATTATTTTCATCAACACTGTGCAGTTTTGCTTCAAGAAGGGAAAGTGACAAGTCCAGTTTCAATACTTTCCTGGAAAAGGTCAATTCATATATCTTTTTATCAGCAAAGGCATACGAAACCATTAATTTTATCAGGATAGGCATGGGAAACCATTAGAATTTACACTCCGGCATAATCAAGCAAGAACAACTTAGACAGAACATTGGAAATTTTTCTGTGTCAAAGGTTAGTCTAGTCAAAAGACACAAAATCTAATGCTACTGACAACTCCAAATTTAGAGCTACGAAATAAATAGATCAGAAACTTCAAAATCCTAAATAGTCACCACAGTGCAAATAAACTCCTCACCCACAAAGAAACTTATTTTTTAAGTATTCTTTATTACAATGTCCAGGGGCAAAGAACAAAAGCATTTAACTGCATACTATAGCAGGTGGCACCATCAAATCCACGTGAAATTACCAAACACAAACAAGAACTTATCATTCACTAACTTGTTACTTTGATCAACTGTTGTAAGCTCTTGAACAAAGCGATTGAGTATTAAAACTACCTTCTTAGAAGAAAAGAAAAATAACAATTTCAACACGAGTTCTCTAATGTCAAGCAGGAATTCATCGCCACAGACATTCCCCAAACAGAATCCAGAACCATGATCCAAATTTTCTTCCTAACAAAAATCAGTAATTCCACTAATGAACCGAAGAAACAAACTACATTCAACTAGAGACAACTGAAGTCAATTCTTCAACATTCTCAAGAAAGAAAATAAAATCCATAGAACATCCACGAGGACGAGTAGCTGTTGACCCACAACTCACAGACAAATCAAGCTTCTTTACCTGTGGAGTAGCGCGAGCTTGTCGTCGCATAGCGCGGCGAACGAATTAAGGAACTCCACCGTGTTTGCTATGAACATGTTCACCTGCGGCGCAGAAAAAGACACGCAGAGCAGTCAGACACCGCCAAAAGGACAAGCAGCTTCGCTTAGGGCTAGCAACCGTCATGTGGAGGGAGGCTGGAGAGTAACGGGGAAGGAGAGACGTAGATGGTCCTCTGGAGAGGAGGTCACCGCACTGGTACGGATGTCGCGCCGCCGAAGGAGGGGGCCGAGGGCGGGCGGGGGGAGTGTTGAGGGCGGCGTATTTCGCCTGCTCTTGAGTGCACGGAGGAAGAAGAGAGAGGACAGAGGAAACTGCTAGGTGGGCCCCACTCAGGGAGGAAGGAGAGATGATACTGGCAAGTGGGCCTATGGGCTATGGAACAGTGTCAAACAGACCCAATCTTTCGGTCCATGATATTGATATTCATTTCCACCGTGCACAAAACAGGATATATCAAACAGAAAACATAGGCTCATGTCGTCCTGTCTCTGAAGTGCGAGATAATTTACTGGCATGGCACTATGATAAGCACGGCAAATTCAGTGTTAAAAGTGTGTACCGAGCTTATTGGAAAATGATTTGGACGCTCAAATGCCCCAATAAAATCAAACAATTCTTGGCGCTTCACTCATAAAACCTATCCCTGATGTTTTATCAACGGGAGTAATTAACGTTTCAATTAGAATAGACTATCACATCACTTCTTGTCTCTAAACTAAACACTACTTAGAGAATACATTAATTTGTTCTGCTGACGGTGTTGGCTGGTTCAATAGTATTCAGTCAGCAGAAACATGCTTAGCCGGTGACACCGTTTTGCTTCTCAGAAATCCATCCCAAACGGGCCCTAAGATACAATGATAGCTTGTGATATCGCACGATTATGGTCCTGTTTGGTTTAGGGACTTTTTAGTCGCTAAAAAAAAAAAGTTTAGTCTATAGAAACCAAACAGGACCTATGTGGTGTACTCCTAGATGGATGGATGCACTCAACAGTCCGAGCTGATTGCAAATTTGCAACGATGCAACAAAGTGATCTTCTCACGGTACAATAGAGCACGTTCAGCTTGAGCTAGCATCCAATCTTAGCTGTGGAGTCTTGCCAAAAAAAAAAAAAAAAAAAAACTTAGCTGAGGTGTGATTCTGTGAATGATTGTTGTTGGAAAAAGGACGGTTATGTTATGCCATGGAAACCCTATGAGCATTGCAATGAATATAGCGAATAAAATTCAATATAATCTCACTCAATGCGTTTCATCGGCAACACAATTTTCACATTCCGATTTTTTCCCTGCCGTATTCTAAGTAAATTCATAATTGCCACGACACCATTAACCCTTACCGTTCGTTCATTTATTTATTCGGTGGGAACAAAACATGGCAATCTACAAAACATAGCCGTGCACCCATCTCCCCCGCCTGCATCTCACCTGCTCTATGAATCTACGAAAGCGAACGCAACATACACAAGATTCAGACATTAAACCCCTCAGCACGGAGGCATCGCTTGTGAGCTTCGATCCACTTGGTGCAAGCAGATTCCCCATGCTCGACGACGCACTCATCTCTCAGCCTCTTTGTATCAGGGCACGCGCAGCATATCTTCTTTTTCGGCTTCGATCCGGTAGCAGGAGCTGCAGCGGCGGTGGCGGTTGGGATTTCAGGCGCCGGCACGGCCAAAGGCAGTGGGACTTCAGCGCTGCCCATTTTCAGCAGCAGTGTTTCGAGTATTTATTAGCTGCACAATGAGGGCAAAATGTCATCATCAAGATAAATATTTCCCTAATCTCATCTGGAGTAGGAGTATACAGGAACATTTGGATCTACTGCTTCGATTAAATTTTAGCAGTACTAAACAGTCCCTGGTCATTGGAGAATGCAGGGAATTAGGGAAATTATGTGAATTTTTAAAATATATAAGGGTATTTTTTTAGTAGTTCTCACCAAACCCAGGTGGTTTGAAGTCTGAACTGAATTTGGCAGATCACAACCAGAAAACGAAAAGCCTAAGACGATTCACCAAACAATCAACAATTGAGCACCTGAATTTAATTTTGTCGCGGAACTAGGTTTTTTATCAAGGCCATAAACGTTGCATTATCAATCGACACAAGTCTCATGAAAACAAGAGAACACCCAGCCAAAATCATACAGGCAACGGAGCTGTCGTGATGAGCGGGGTGAGAAAGGGGAGGAGGCTTGCCTTGTCTGGAGAGAAGAACCCGCCGACGACGTTCGTTGCCGGGCGGTGCGCCGGCGAACCGTGGAGCAGGGGGGCCGCCGGCTGCGAAATGGCCTGTCTCGTGCAGTCGTGCCGCGGCTTCTTTCTCTTTCTGATTGCGGCGCGGCGGCCGTGCGCGTCGTCCTCTTCTCTTCCCCGTCCCTTCTTGCCGCACACGAAAGAAAAAAAAAAAGAGCAAAGAGGCCGGCAAAATGGCCAAGCGGCCCACGGACGTTGCTGGGCTGTGGACACCTGTTGGCATCGGCTACGGGCTGCTAGGTGCCACCTGCCCAGCTAACAGCCCGCCTAAGGGCCCACGATGCCTCCTCTTTCTTTCCTTCTTCCCCGCGACGCGCCGCGACTTTCTCCTTCCTCGCGCCACGCCCGACGCCCCAGCCGCGGGCGCCCTAGGGTTCGCCGGAGGCGTCCGCCTTCTCCCCTTCCCCTCTTTTTCTCCCCTCCGGCGAACCTTAACCCTGCCACCGCCGCCGCCGCCTCTGAGCTCCGAGCACACCCGCCATGGCCGACCTCGACGCCCCCACCGCCTACCCATACCCAACCGAATGAGTCCGACCCCGGCCCGCACGGCGGTGGCGCTGCCGCCTCGCTCACCGCCAGCCAAACCGCTGGACAGATTCTACAGTCGGGGAGGAGGAAGAGGGAGGGGAAAAGGCCGCCGGAACCCTAACTTCGTCGAGTTTCGTCGCCGGTGGCTCGCCTTCGTCGTCGTCTCCGCGGGCCAGCCCACCACAGGGGGTGTTTAGCGCACACAACGGCACCACAGGGGAACGCGCCGATGATTCCCCAGTCACTACGTAGGCCTATCGGCTCACGAACCGCCGATATGTTGCCAGATGCTGATGGGGTGCCATATCTTAAATTTTCATATTCTTTCATATAACAGCTTCTAGATTTCCAATTAGAAGGCCTACCAGTGGCCACGTCACCTGTGACGTTTTTCCTTATCACACAGGAACGAACGTCCCCGGTGGCCTTTTTCGCGCCACGCCGGCACTAGTCAGTCCGTCACTCTCACTGACTCACACACACTTGTGCGGTGGACGGAGAAGACAAGTCGAATACGTATGAGCTACGTGACTCACCTGGCACACCGAGAGAGACGCTGCACGAATAAGATGCGAGGTCCAACTCGTGCCCTGTGAAGGAAGCAAGATCTTTTGACTTTCACAAGACAAAGCAACGTCTCCAGAGGAATCACAGGAAGTTCAGTGTTCTTTGGCGTACGCCAAGGGCACAAACAGAAGGAACAAACGTTATTTCACTCGACAGAGACACAGCAACGGCAGCCGGCAGCGCGGCTTGACCGCGACCCGCACGCCGCTTTCTTTCAGGGACAGGACCCAACACAACTCGTGATGCAACAAGAGAGGCGTTCCAAAGTCCAAACCCTTCTGATTATTCTATCACAACGGTATCAGACGCCCACTTGGCATGCCAAGAGGCGGTCTGCAGTTTGCAGCTTGCAACTATGGAATGGAATGGCAGCACAAAAGGAAAAACCATGGTAAAAAAACCCTCCTCCGCCCTTCTTCACGGGTGCCCCAGCTTCCAGCATGTGATTGTTCATGAAGACGAGTTCTTGAGGACCCACTCCACCAGGGTGGAAACGCCGAACCCGGTGGCAGCCCGCTTCTTATCGTTCCACACTGGCCCGGCCATGTCAATGTGCATCCACTGGACCTTCTCGTCAACGAACTGGAAAAAGGGAGAGGCGGCATTTGTGTTAGTACCCTGCTCTGGAAGACTTCGCCGAAGCATTCTTTTCTCATCAACAAAAATGGTTCGTTCAGTCAAAGCAGGTGCAAAGGAATGAGCATCTGCCATAGAGCTCCTAGTATGAATTATATGAACATAGTAGTTAACGCTACTCCAATGATCCTATCACTATGATTAGGTGTCGAAAACAGAAATGTACCTGTTTCAGGAACAGTGCGGCGGTAATAGAACCTCCTTGCCTACCGCCAGTGTTGACCATATCAGCCACACCAGACTTCATGGATTCCCAGTAGCTCTCTTCCAGCGGCAGCCTCCAAAACTTCTCGCCTGATACCTCAGAAGCAGCGGTGACCTCCTTGGCAAGCTCGTCGCTTGGCGTGAAAACCCCTATTGAAAAAGTCTCTTTCAGTATGCAGAAATAAAATAATCTAATGGTGTTCAGAGCACCAAAGGGTGCAGCTGGATGTATGAGCTAAACTTTTGTTGAGCTTACCGGCAATGCTAGGCCCAAGTGCGATAACACAAAGCGCCAGTCAATGTTGCCAAATCAATAATCTGCAATTGAAAATTACAGATGAGTTAACTAACTCAACACTAGCATGTAAGCCTACTTGCATAGCCTTCCAAAAGATAACAAAAGCATCTTAAGAGCTTTCAAAGCAAATATAAAGCTACCTCTGCAAAACTAATCCATTGCAACTCTAAATCGAACATATCCAATGATATTTCTGTAATTCTGCATCTTAACAATTTAACACTGTAAACTGGCATGCGCAACTGACTCATTAAATAATGAATTAACTAGAGAGCATACTCCATCCAATTATAAATGTAGGTTGTTTCAGGATTCTTGTTGATCAAATTCTTTAGCTTGTCCCATCAACAGTCCTTGATGTTACTACATTCATCACAGAAATTACTTTCTTAATTATAAATATCTCTATTTAAGATACAGTACACTTCTACCAAAAAGAGTGTTATATTAGAGACCATGTCAATGTCCCAAACAACTTACGGAATCAGAGTATTGAATTAATCATTTCCAAGAATTGAGTATGACTGCATTAGAACTACACTATTGACAACATGTACAAAGCACTTTCAAATGAAACTTCGTTACCTTTTCAACACCTTGGTTGCAAGCATAGACCAAAGCATCAGCAAGTGTTAGCCTTCCCTCTGCGTCAGTGTTATTTACCTGAAGAAATCCATTCACAAGGTAAATTTAATTTAGTAAAAAAGAGCAGACATGGAGCAGAATTAAAATCTAAGACTGCTAAGAATACATTAAAAAAAACAGATTATGGTCATTTATAATGTGTAACAAAGCTTCAGTAATCATGCAGATTCTGGTCATTTATAACGTGTTGGGAAAAAAACATACCTCAATTGTCTTCCCATTGGAAGCAGTAACAATGTCACCAGGTCTCATGCCTGTGCCACTAATCATATTTTCACAGGCAGCAACTATAAAGTGAACCTGTGAGAAGGGAAAAACCAACATATAAATTAATATGGGCAAAAAACATCTACCTTCTCATACAATTAGGAGGTTATGAAAAAAGAAGTACCTCTACTCCAGGAGGCTTGATTTGTCCCAAAGCTTTAGCAGCACCAAACACAGCCGCAGAGCCTCCCATGTCAAATTTCATCAGTTCGATGCTGCAGCCTGGCCCGGTCTTAATGTTGTAGCCACCACTGTTTTCATAGGTGAATCAAGCATAAGAAAAACAACAAACTGTTCCGCCTTCACGTCTACTTCTAGTTTTTCACAAACACACTAAATATGTTGCAAGTACTACAAACCTGTCAAAAGTTAAACCCTTCCCAACAATAGCCAGCTTTCTCTTGACGTTCCCATCAGTGGGTTTGTAACACAAATGGATGAAGTGAGGAGGGTTAGCAGAAGCTGCAGCAACTCCCAAGTAGGAACCCATCTTTAACTCTTTTGCATTTCTCTACATCTAGTATTGTGGCAGTGAACACATCACTGTAAGTAGAAGCGATCTTTGATGCCTCCTCCGCAAGCACAGCTGAAAGGACAAAGGTTGACTGCAATGAGTACACTGACAATAATAAATCTATAAAGAACAATCCAAGTTTGATGAAAGACCTACTGACCAGGGGTAAGGACATTTGCAGGAGAGTTCACAAGCTCTCTTCCGAATATCACACCCGACGAAAGATCATTAGCATACTTAAGTTTCTGATCCAGCTCGGCACCAGAACCCAGTCCAATAATATCAACCTGCTTCAGGTGCACCTTTTTAGATTCAGACTTGTATCTGCTGTCCTCATACAACCCCAGCACAATTCCTGTGATTCAAACCGGCAGGAAAAATTCAGCATCAATCCCATGCACTCCATAATCATCAAATCAGAAAAGAAAAAAGAAAACTATGCAGGAGAATCAATTACCGGAAGCAATTGATGCTGCAGCAGTCAGCTTGAACTCTTCCTGGATCCCACTGGCGGAGGCAAGAACAATAGCGGCAGTGCTGGCTTGAGCGGCTTTGGCAACCGACGCGACGGATTCACCGAGGCCTCGGCTAGCGCCGGCGGTGGACGGGGCGTTCTGGCCAAGACCGATCAGGCCGACCCTCTTGAAACCCTGCCCGGCGAGGCGGAGAACCACCGACTGCCCCGTCTTCCCGGTGAAATCTTCCTCCGCCGCAGCCTCCGACAGGAGGCCGCCGAGCTGGCCATCCAGCTTCTTCAAGACGGCATTCTCAAACTTGGAGTCGGCGTCCTTGGACAGATCCTTCTCGGTGACCGCGACAGCGAGAATATCGCCCTTCCACTCGGGAGAATTCGACGTCTTTAGCGGAAAAGGTGACCTGGAAGAACCACAGGAGAGCACAGATTGAAACGACTGATAGAAACGACTGATTTCCCACGGATCAAATCGGAAAGTCTTAAACCAAGATGGACAGTTTTGGATAAGGGAAAGTAGTTCTGATCTCGATCTAGCACTTGTTTTAGCGCGCGAACGACAAGTCATGATCAAGTCAACCTACGACTGTAGCAGCAGCTTTTGGTGGAGATGGATTGTGGGCACTGACAAAGCAGGCGAATCCACGACGATTCGAAGCACCACTAGACGGGAACCAGTGGCAGGAACGCGCGCGAGGTTACACACACCTGAGGCGGCTCGACGGCGTTGGGCTTGGTGAGGCCGAGAGCGGGTTCGGCGGCCACGGCCGCAGCGGCGGCGGTGTGCCCCATCCGGGCGCGGTGACCGAACGGGAGGCGGGCGAAGGGCGGGAGGGGGCGGCCAGACGACGCGAGCGGCGCGCGGGACACGCTGAGGCGGCGCAGCAGGCGCGGCGAGCGGCGGAGGAGGAGCCTGGAGGCGAGCACGGCGGCGGCGGAGGTGGTGGTGGTGGATGCGGCGGTGGCCATGGAGGGAGGCGAGGTATATATCGGCCGTGGTTGCGTCCCCAGCCGTCCGATCGGGATGGCCCCTTGTATGCGTCAGCCACTGCGGATACGATACGGCTGCCCTCCGTTGGCCACGTCGGTGTCTCCTACCTCCTGCCTCTGCCTGGTGGGACCGGTGTCAGGTCGGCCCACATGTCAGTGAAGGGTTCCGTTGCCTACGAGCTTGTCGTTGAGAGGCCGAGACCGGGAGTCCAATCCTACTCCCTCCGTCCCTTTAGGGCAAGTACATTAGAGCAAGGGACAACGATTACGCCCACCCGGCTGCCGTCGTCGCCCGCCCGTCGCCCAAGATACTCGCCCGACCCGCGGGCGTATCCTTCATGTGGGCCCCGATAACATCGACACCCCCCCCTTTTAAGCCCTTGTCGGTCACCGACTTGTGAAGCGCCGGCTCCCCTCTCTCTCCTCCTTTCTCTCTCTTTCTCGATTGGATGTCGCCCGAGCGAAAGCTTCTCCATTATACTTGCTCTTAGTGTTGTCTCATAACTTCGTCTCATCTAGTGCCACGTAATTTGAGACGGCTTAAGAGACTATACTTACATTGGTTGTCTTTTTAAGTTGTCTCATAGTAACATGCAATTCTATAATTTGTGGGTGGAGTAAAAATAGAATTGTGAGTTGCATGACAACAACAACTCATACAATGGTAGAACAGTTGTCTCATAGTCCTAAATTTTAGCTCATGAGATGGTTGTTTCGCGAAGCAACGACCTCATTCTCTCTCCCCTTTCTCTTTCCTCCACGTCACCAAAAATCCTACGTGTCAACTGCGCATGAGGCGAGGTATGAGGCGGTGGCGTGTAACAATGTACCGCCCTTATGTATGTCGCCCGGAAGCGTGTATGCGTGAGAGAAAACACGGTTTTTAGAGACAAACGTTTAGGACGGAGGGAGTATTGGGCAGCGGGGTGCGGGAGGCGTCGGAGCATAGCGTCGTGCACCTCGAGAAGTCCTGCTCAGAAAAAAAAAAAAAGTGGACCACGCAGGCTTTACATTTTTCAGAGTTCCTGGATCAGATCAGGATCAGGTTTTTATTGGGTTTGTTTTACGGAGAAGCGCGAGGCTGCAATGATGGAAACGATGGAGACGACAACGACGGGCACCAGCTCCACCACCGTGGGATCGCCAATGGTGGCAACGGCGGCCGGAGCTTGGCGTCACGGCGAGGAACGCTCTCCGGCGGCGCTATAGAGGTACAGCATACAGCGCCATGGTTAGTCCAGTCAGCTCCTATCATCGTCATTCTCCGTCCGAATCCAAACGTCCATTGTAGCCTTGCGGCCGCAACGCTGTCACAGTTCTTTTTACCAGATTTGGGACAAGAAGAATTCTAAAAAAAAAAAAAAAAAGGGACAAGAAGAAGGACAGGGTTTAAAAAAACATTCTTGTGGGCAGTTAGTTTGGGCTTCTCTTTTTCTGCTTTTTGCATGGGCCTTTTTCTTTTCCTCCCTGCTTAACATTCTCATGAGCCCGCTCGCACGAACGTCTTCGTGAAGGTTAGCAATGTTGAGACAAACTATACATACAAATGAGAAGCAATCATAACTGGTTAGAAAATCCAAAAGTATAGAATGCTATCGATGTGAAGATTTGTTGTGCTCTGATTTGGAACAGGAATGCTCAAAGCCGCAAGAAAGCTATCTGTATCCCCTCAAAAACATGTTGATTAGATTTTAATATCCATGTTAACTTTTCTTTTAGTTTAAAACATATCTAGTTACCTTTTCTTTTAAACAAACATGTTTTCCCACACCTACAGACATCCATATCTTTTGTAACCGAGCCCATTAATCTTAGCTTTTGCAGACTGAGCTTTTCTCAGCTCAACAAACATAGCTTTGCCCACGTTGCCACTTCAATCAAACCGCTCGCAAAAGAGCCGAGAGGGAGGTAAACCAAACGGTTTGCATAGTTTGGGAAGGCAAGATATCCGGTTTTGCAATTGAGGGACAGAAATCAAACTTTTGCAAGAGTTGAGAGAAGGAAATTGGACTTTTTCCAACCACAAATGAAGAAATATAAGATGTTTGGCCCGTTCGACCTAATGAAAGTCCAACGGCCCAATATATGTAGAGCCCTTATATTGTTTTTATATATATAATATATTTTCTTCTTACTATAGGGTTTAGGGTTTACATTTCTGATTTCCCCACGATGGCGAAACGACGACGGCCTCGCCGCCGCCCAACGCCGGGTCCGCACCTTTGCGGAGGAGCTCCAGCGCTTCGGATCACTCGGGCCTCTCCCGGGGAGGATCTTCCACCCCACCCGGCGCCGCCGGAGGTCATGGAGGAGCATACCAAATCGCCGGGAAGGTACGGCCGGTGCCGCAGCCGTCGCGAGGGTTCGCGGCCATCCTCGCGCGGTGTATGGTCGGGCACATAGGCTCCTTCGCCAGCGTCTTGCCCGGCACAATCCCGAGCCCGAGGCCGATCCACGCCGCCGCCACCGCGGAGGCCGAGGGCTTCGCCGCGGCCTCACGTGCGCCGCCGCAAGCAAGCCCGCGGCTACCGACGGCAAAGAGCGGTACCACCTCTACATGACGTCACGTCGTGGAGGTGTGGATCGGCGCCCTACCGCTACGCCTTTAACCGACAAAGAAGCCGCCGGGCACCTCGGGGCGGGGCCCCGCTCGCCCGCCGAGTGCCGCTTCCGTCGCCGCCGCCTCGAGCCCGTCTTTGCAACCGGGCCGCCGTGCATTAGCATAAACAACCATCCCATGTTCGTGCTTGGTGTGTGTATCGGGCTCGGGTTAAATCCATGCCCCGTTGGTACCATCGATGGTCCATCCTCGGTTCCAACACTTGTCGGCATCCGCTCCCGCCGCTCCCAAGGATGAGTACATTGAGTAGGGCAATAGGGCGCCGCCCACGACGTTCTCATCCAACGTGAATTGCACTCCTTTGGTGCGCGGGTTCGTTGGCGCCTATGGTTATTTTAGTGCTATGATCTATCTGATGTCTATTTGAGATATATTCCAGTGAGAAGAATCGCTAGTACTATCTGATGATATAATGTCTATTTGTTGATACTATATTTCCAGTGAGAAGATGAACTTACGTTTGTTTCTGAATCTCGTACTTGATATATTGCAATATCAAGCAATTTAGTCACTTAATTAGCATCATCAGGTATATATATCTATGTTGAGCATCGATATTGTACTATGCCATATGCAATGTCAAACATGTGTGTTCTTCTTTTGATGGCGCGCGTGGGACACGCTGAGGCGGCGCAGCAGGTGCGGCCCCCGGCGGCGAGCCTGGAGGCGATCACGGCGGCGGAAGTGGTGGATGCAGCGGTGGCCATGGAGGCAAAAGCAGAGGAAGGTATATATATATATATATATATTCCATATATCGGCCGCGTTTTATGCGTCACAGCGTCAAGACTCGGGATACTGATGCGGATATGCCCTCCGCTCTCCACGTAGTTGGTTGTACCTGTCTCTCTGCCATGTGGGACCGTATGCAGCTTTCGGCCCACATGTCGGGCTTATGGGTTTGTTTGCCGACACTTTTGCCTATTTTACCATTATGAAAAACTACCCGCGACGCGTATGCCACCATCAAAACTTCGCCTTCTTGTCTTCCATACCATTCCGTCCACTTGAGCAGCTAACGGCGTCAAACTGCAGTGAAAAAAGTCTAAAATGTCCTCACCTCACTAAGGCTACATTTCACTGCCAGTGGGACCCTTGTGTCAGCATCTTCTTCCTCGCACCCAAGGGCGCTACAGCCGTCGCCTTTTCTCTCCTTCCTTTTTTTCTCTCTTCCCTACCCAATCGGCTGGGCACTTGGGACCTCCGACATGCACCCGTCCGCGACCGCCGCTGGACGCGCCCTGCTCCGTCGGTCGCGAGAGCTCCGGCCAGCGTCACCCTAGCCTTTGCGCCCCGCCCCCGCAAGCTCCGGCCGCCATGGTCGCGTGCGCCCCTACCCGCCATGGTAGTCGGCCGCGAACCTCTAGCGCCGCCATGGTCCTGCGCGCCCCACCCCACAAGCTCCGGCCGCCATGGCCGCATGGCCGCTTGCGCGCCTCCCAGCCATGGCCTCAGTGTTAGATGAATTAGCTTGAATTAGCTTTTCTATAATTGGATTGTACTTACGACCTGTAAACTATAGATGGTTGCATGTCATTGTATTTAGAGCCACGCATGCTCCTGCGCGTGCTGCCCGCCTCCGCCCGCCTTGAATTAGCTTGAAGTAGCGCCGCCCGCCGGCGGGAGGACTCGCGTGCACGGAGGGATGTCGCGGTGCGAGCGACTTTTTTTTTACGTAATACTGTATAATACATGTATTCCAGGCTGAAGGGTAAGAAGGTCACTTCTCTTGCTCGGTCCCACATGTCAGATCCGTCAAACGTTAAAAAACAAACGAACATGGACGGAGTGGTATAGGAGACAAGAAACTTATGACCGATGGTATAGAGGTGTGACCGAAGTTTTCAGTGCGCGAGTAGTTTTCATAATGGTACATAAAATTCTCTAACCTAGGTTGTCGGAGAGGCCGGGAGAGTCCCGTCGTATCGTATTGGGGCATTGGGCGTCCAGGTGCGGAGGCCGGAGGCGTGTGCTCGTCGGAGCATAGCGTCGTGCACCTCGAGGAGTCCTGGATCAGATCAGGATCAGGTTTTTATTGGGTTTGTTTTACGGAGAAGCGCGACGCTGCAATTATGGAAACGATGGAGACGCCAACGACGGGCACCAGCTCCTGCACCAGCTCCACCGTTGCAACGGCGGCAGGAGCTTGGCGTCACGGCGAGGGACGCCGGCGGCGCTCCAAGGCTAAAGCCTACACGGTTTTCTATCAGATTTGAGACAAGAAGAAAAAGACAGGGTTTGGATCAAGTGATCTCGTTTCACATTGCTCTGTACAAAAGCATCGGTACATCGAGATTGGAGAATGTATACACTTCCCATGTATGGACACAAGATTACTAACAGAGGAAGTCCCCAAGATAACCAAAAGAGACTGCAGTTCCCTTGTGTTAGCAGCCCTCGGCTGCCGGACTCAAACACGAAACTCCGACGACTCAACTCTGTATATTACCCAGATTCACCGGACCAACAAGGCCGGCGGCGGCGACGAACACCAACGAGGTGTCTCGCTTAGTACAAGTGTGTTCAACAGATAGATGATAGATAGGAGCCGTGTCCGGCTTGCCCTCTCTACTTAACTACTCTCGAGCCAGCTCACAACGGGAGCACGCCCATTCTGGGCCTTGGGTGCAGACGTTCTTGAACGGGCCTGCGACTCCTCCTTGATGGACCTGGGTCTTCCTTGGGCTTGTTGCGGGTGGGGCGCGGTGACATTCCCCCCCTTGGGAGTCGGCGTGTCCCCCACGCCGGAGCTTCGGGAACTGGCCGACGGAGAGCTTCCGTATCCTCCCAGGTTGCCAGCGACTTCGTCCAGGCCGGTCCACTTGATCGGCACTTGTGGCACCGCGCCCGTCCTTGACGCCGATGGAGGCGACGACGCAGATCACTTCCAGTACTTGCAGGCCGTCGTCGATGTCGGGGAGGGAGACCGAGACACAGGATGAAGCCGGTGGTGCGGGCTTGAGCAGCGACACATGGAACACCGGATGGACGCTTGAAGAAGACGGAGCTTGAGCTTGTAGGCCACGGTCCCAATCTTGGCGATGATCTCGCACGGGCCGGCGTAGCGGAAGGAGAGTTTGCGGTGCGCCGCGCCAAGCAAGCGACGACCGGTCGTAGGGTTGTAGTTTGAGGAAGACGAAGTCGCCCACCGCGAAGGAGCGCTCGGACCGCCGCTTGTCCGCTTGGTGCTTCCTTCGTTGTTGCGCCCGGTGGAGGTGTGCTGCTGAATGGATGCGCGCATCGTAGCACGTTCGGCGAGCATGGTCTCCACCTCCGGCACCGGTGAGGCAGAGTCCGCCGAGATCCCGAAGTGACGAGGTGGATGCCCGTACAGCACTTCGAATGGAGACCTGTTAAGAGAAGAGTGTGTCTTTGAGTTGTACCAAAATTCGGCCAATGGAATCCATTTCGCCCACTGACGGGGGGAGGAATGTACGAAGCAGCGCAGGAATGTCTCGAGGCACTGATTCACGCGCTCCGTCTGTCCGTCCGATTGAGGGTGGTACGACGTGCTCAGGGACAGAGTAGTGGGCACACTGTTGAATAGAGCCTGCCAGAAATCGCTGGTGAAGATACGATCACGATCAGTGACAATATTCAGGGGCATGCCATGGAGTCTGTAGATGTTGTCCAGGAACACTTGTGCCACCTGTTGTAGATGTTGTCCAGGAACACTTGTGCCACCTGTTGAGCTGTAAATGGATGACTCAAGGTTATGAAATGAGCGTATTTACTGAATCGATCGACGACCACCAATATGCAATCTGCAGATCCAGAACGAGGCAGTCCTTCGATGAAGTCCATCGATAACATTTGCCATGACTCAGTTGGAACTGGCAAAGGAACGAGCAGCCCCGGGTAGCGAGCTCGGTCCGGTTTGGCTTGGGCACAAGTAGAACAGTCAGCAACAAATCTTTTGACGTCGGCCTTCATACCCCTCCACGCGAACAGTTTCTTGAGACGACTGAATGTAACTGAAAGCCGAATGTCCGCCGATAGAACTGCTGTGGCCAAATACCGCCATGACACGCTGTTGCAGCGTGTTGTTGTTGCCCAGCCAGATACGGTCTTGGACACGCAGAATGCCCTGATGGAGTCTGTATGGTGGGTGGGAGTCTGGATTGATAGAAAGCTCCTGAATAATCTTGAGGGAAACGGGATCAGCTGAATAGCCCTCGATGACATCTTTCATCCAAACCGGAGATACCGAAGACAGGGCATGGAGCCGGGAAGGTGGGCATGGGTGGCGTGACAAGGCGTCAGCCGCCTGATTCGACGCACCAGGCTTGTACACAATACGGTACTGGAGTCCTGCCAACTTGGTGTAGAGCTTCAACCGCCAAGGTGTATGTAAGCGTTGGTCCTGCCGATGTACGAGACTGCGGTGGTCCGTGAAGACGGTGAACTCTCCGCCTTGCAAGTATGCACGCCACTGATCAACGGTGACTAGCACTGCTAAGTATTCTTTGTCGTAGGTTGAAAGGCCGCGTGTCCTGGGGCCGAGGGCTTTGCTGACAAATGCTAACGGGTGGCCATCTTGTAGAAGCACCGCACCCACCCCCCAAGTGTCACTTGCATCGGTCTCGAATCTGGAATGCCTTGGAAAAATCCGGCAGAGAGAGGACTGGAGCTTCAATCAGGGCCTGTTGCAATGTTCTGAAGGCAGTTGTGTGGTCCTCTGTCCAGACAAAGATTACTCCCTTTTTTAACAAGTCAGTCAGGGGACGGGCAATAGAAGCAAAGTGCCGCACGAACTTTCTATAATACCCCGCGAGCCCGAGAAAACTGCGGAGCTCCTTGAGGTTCCCAGGTGTTGGCCAAGCTTTGATGGAGTCAATCTTGGATGGCAAGGTCGAAACACCGGCTGCAGAGACAGTATGGCCGAGATAGGATATCTCTTGTTGAGCAAATACACATTTGGAGAGCTTCACTTTCCATTGATCTTGGGCCAGTAGAGATAGGACTTCCTGAATGTGTGCCAGGTGGTCCTCGAAAGACTTGCTGTAGATAAGTATGTCGTCGAAGAAGACTATCGCACAGCGACGGAGAGCAGGCTTCAGGGTCTCGTTCATGGCCCCCTGGAATGAATTTGGTGCGCCGGTGAGTCCGAATGACATCACGTTGAACTCAAAGTGTCCCCAATGTGTCTGGAAGGCCGTCTTATGCTCCTCGCCTGACGCAAGGCGTATTTGGTTGAATCCGGCCCTGAGATCGAGTACTGAAAACCACTTGGCTCCTTGCAGTTCGTCCAATAGCTCATCAATCACTGGTATCGGAAATTTGCTTTTCACAGTAAGAGCATTCAGCCGTCGGTAATCGACGCAGAAACGCCAAGTATGATCCTTCTTGCGAACCATGAGGACAGGAGACGAGAAAGCACTTGTACTGGGTTGAATGAAGCCTGACTGGAGCATCTCTGTGACCTGACGCTCGATTTATGTCTTGAGGGCAGGAGCATAGCGATACGGCCTGACTGCCACTGGTTGGGCACCTGGTACCAGTGGAATTCTGTGGTCACAAGCTCTGCGAGGGGAAGCTCAGTTGGTTCAACAAACACCTCAGCATACTCATCCAGTATGGCTTGGACAGAAGGGGAAACCGGCTGCTGTACAGGTGTATGGGCCTCACTGGCGATGTGGAAAAGCTGAATTACTGCACAGGGCTCATGCTCTTGCCTAGAAGAAATTCCTCGAAGAAGGATAGGAGTGGAGCCGTACTGAAACATCATCCACTGATCAGCCCAGTGAATCTTCATTGGTGAGAATGCCGACAACCAATCAACTCCCAAGATGATGTCATAAGAGCCCAGCTGCAGCAATCTGAAGGTGGAGGAAATACATACCCTTGTGTGGACCATTCAGCAGACTGAATCTCAGAGGAGCAAATTACTGAAGAACCATTAGCTATCTGGACTGAAATAGATTCTGGAAGTGTAGTTATCCCGGACAGCTTGGAGGCAAGGTTGGAGTTGATGAAGGAGTGGCTGCTGCCGGAATCGACGAGGATAAGCACGTCGAGATCACTGAGCTTGCCGCGTAGCTGCATAGTGCGAGGTGAAGTTGTTGCTGTAGTGGTAGCGGCTGACAACATTATGAAGGCTTGAGTGTCTTGCTGATCTGAATGTGCCGGTTCAACAATTTGCTCTGGTACTGGATCCTCCGGGGCACTGAAGTCATCTTGACACACACTCCAGACTTCTTGAAGAGCATGAAGCTGTACTGCTGGAGCGCACCGATGGCCAGGTTGCCAGCGCTCGGCGCAGCGGACACAGAGTCCCCTGGCCTTGCGGTAGGATCGTAGAGTCTGAAGGCGATCGTCCACTGTACTCGTGCGTGGAGCCGGTGGACTGCGATCATCAGGGAGCTTCTTGCCATCGAATGAGCCGGGCGCAGCAGACCGCGGCAGTTAAGTGTTGTTAGCAGCGCTGCCACGGCTCGTCGAGTGCTTGACGTAGCTGGTACCATCAGTCTTGCGAAATTCCCGGCGTCGACCGGGTTCCACCGTCTCCTCCTGTAACAGAGCAAGGTCGCAAGCAGTATCCAGATCGGCAGGTTTGTGCATAATGACAATTGCACGAATGTCTTCGCGAAGGCCATCGATGAAACGAGTTGTATAGGATAGATAATCTGGTTCGGTGGTGTATGCAACTAGTTGCTCGATAAGGTCAACATAACGATCTACATAGTCTTGGACAGTAGAGGTCATGAGAATGCGGAAGTATTGGCGCAGCAATGACTCATGCTGATCACGACAGAAACGCTCGCGAATCATGCGGCAAAGGGTAGGCCAATCTGCAGAGTTGATTTTGCGCGCGGCTGACTGGAACCAGCGACGAGCGGGGCCAGTGAACTGCATGGTGGAGCTTTTGACCCAAATTGAGGGATCGACATGATACATATCAAAATAATTCTGTGCACATGTCATCTAGTACTGGGGGTCATCACCATCAAACTGGGGAAATGGCATCTTAGGAATGTGGCCATGCGCTTGGTTGGTTCCTGATGGTGGGGGATTGGGTTGCCACTGGTGGTTGTTTGGGGAAAGGTTTGGTGGACTGGTGTTTAGGAATTGGGCTGGAGATGGATGGTTGTAGGAGTTGAATTGGGAGTATGCTGGTGGAATTGGATACGAATTTGGGGGAATTTGGTGAGTGGGATTGGTGGGGTGGACATATCCGCAAGCATGATGCATAGCATGAAGTTCACCGGGGTCAGGAGGGTGGTGCTTACCATTGGCGGGGTTGGGACTATGGTCGTGACCGATCCATAGCCCCTCTCCCGTGGAGTCGATGTAACGCGGTGCCCGCTTGGGCGGTCGACCGCTTTCTCCGCCAGATGGTGCTCGGGCGGCGCCAATCTCGACTCGAACCTCACGCGAGGACGCTGAGGTGGACCATGGTTGAGGTTGCTGCGCGCGCCGCTGGCCGGCGATGTCGCCGATGTGGCCCGCCGCCTCGGCGCCACGAACGGATCTCGCCGACGGCCGCTTCCAGATCCGCGATGCGCCGTCTCCGCCGCTTCTCCGCTTCGGATCGGACTAACTCGATATCGGTGGTACGGCGCCGAGCTCGAGATGCGATTCTCGGCGAAGCCGCTCCAATTGTCGGCGGCGACGCGGCGCGGCAGTCGGTTCGCGGCCTCCCGCTTCCAGCCCACGAGACGCCCTCAAACGCGCCGCCCCGCCAAGGCTGATCCGCGACCGCCTCGCCGAAACGGCGCCGAGGTCGGAGATGTCGGCGCTGAACGACCTCCGCCGACAACGCGGGCGCCCATCGCATCGCCCGCTGCCCGCTAGAGCCCAAGCGCTTTCGGCCGCCCGCCGCTGATTGGCACACTTGGAGTCGAGATCCGTGAAGCGCTTGATGAGATCGCCGAACCCCTTGACGCAGAGAGTGGATCCATGACTCCTTGGCGTCTTTGGAGCCCCGTGAAGTGCTCGTGGTCGGCCGAAGAGGACGACGGACCGAGGACGGCGGAAGAAGAGGATGACGCCACAAGCGGCGGCGCTGGACCGCAGAGTCGATACCAGGTATGTTAGCAGCCCCTCGCCTGCGGACTCAAACACGAAACTCCGACGACTCAACTCAGATATATTACCCGCATTCACCGGGACCAACAAGGCCGGGCGGCGGCGACGAACACCAACGAGGTGTCTCGCTTAGTACAAGTGTGTTCAACAGATAGATGATAGATAGGAGCCGTGTCCCGCTTGCCCTCTCTACTTAACTACTCGAGAGCCAGCTCACAACGGGAGCACGCCCATTCTCGGGCCTTGGGTGCGGACGTTCTTGAACGGGCCCCGCGACTCCTCCTTGATGGACCCGGGTCTTCCTTGGGCTTGTACAAGTGGGGCGCGGTGACACCTTGGCGAACCTTTCTTTACAACAAAGAAACACATTTGCGAATTGGCTTGTAGTCCAATGGTAGGGACGGTCCCAATGGGCGCTACCCACCGGGTTCAAATCCCGGTGCTTTCGCACCTTTTCCCCGGATTTTCTCGGGATTTTCCTACGTTATGCATTAAGTGGTAGCGGCGTTCCCCCGTCGACGACGGCCGCGCCCAATGGTGACTTCGAGAATCTCCAGATCTGCGCGGGTGCTTCCGGTCGCCCTGGAGGTGCTCATAGGGGGTAGGGTTTCCGTGACGCGTGTGTTCATAGGGGTGAGTGTGCGTGCGTGTTGTGAGCGTCGTCTGCGTTATCTTGTGTCATTCTCAAAAAAAAAAAAAAAAAAAAAAAAAAACACAAACACATTCTTTACAACAGCAACAGATCTGAAACTGCTATGCACATCAAGAACCAGCGGTACAGTTCAGATTATCTGCTAATTAATAGAACTCTTATATTAGGACTAACACAGCACTGTAAGACAGTTAGTGCAAACGGATTTTATTAGATCATGGAGAATGCATACATTTGCATACTATGGACACAAGATTACAGGTTTGCTATAACAGGGGAATCGCTATAACAGGGGAATTCCCCAAGATAACCAAGAGACTGCAGCTCCCTTCGTGAGCTAACCACATGTATGGAACCATTTTTTTTACAACAGCAACAGATGTTAAACTGCTATGTACATCCAGTGAACTGTTATATTAACAGGACTACACAGCATTACTTCTCCCTAGCTTCCTGAAAGCAAAAACTGTAAGACAACGTCAGCACAAACAAATCTTTCACAAATTGTGCTCCTGTTATATTGACTTGACAACTCCTGTATCAGTAGCGGTTTACCTCGTCATACTTCCTGACGGAGTGCTACAAAACTTTCTGCCACTGGTCTGGCACGGAATTAGTGAAGTGCTTGCTATGTAGATGCCAGACGGTGAGTCACCGTCATCGGCCTGAAATTCCCAGCGAGTCCCCCTTCTTGTGGGCAGTTAGTTTGGCCTTCTCTTTTGCAATTCCAAGCTCCAGCGATTCCCCCTTCTCGTGGGTAGTTAGTTTGGCCTTTTCTTTCAAAATTCCAAGCTCCAGTGATTCCTCCTTGTGGGCAGTTGGTTTGGGCTTCTCTTTCTCTGCTTCTGCTTGGGCTCTTTTCTTTTCCAGCTCCAACTGCTTAACATTCTCGGCATTGGCCCGTTCGAACGTCTTCGTGAAGCTTAGCAATGTTGAGACAACTGTACATACAAATGAGAAGCAACCATAACTGTTTAGAAAATCCAAAAGTAGATTACTATGATGTGAAGATTTTGTGTGCTCTGATTTGGAACGGGAATGTAAAAGCTGCAAGAAGCTATCTGTAACTGATAAAAAAAGTTGATTAGATTTTAATATCCACGTTTATCTTTTCTTTTAAACATGCATGCCTCCCACACTTATCGACATCCATCTAGCTTTTGTACCGGGCCCATTAATCTTAGTTTTTACACGATAGTAGGATAACTAAGCTTTTCAGCTCAAGAGAAAATACCTTGCTCGAAAGGACACCGCACGGGATCTTCACCAAAATAATGTGCTAGAGAATCGGCACTTTTCCCCTGCAAATAAATTAATATTCTTTATTTAGCACAAAGGGTTTGCTGCCTGCAAGCAGAAGACATGCATAATGCATCTGGATGGTGATACTGTCGAAGTCTTGACATACCGCAGTGCTGTAAAGCAATGCTAACGACCTTCCTTCAGCTTGGGCATCAGCTAGAATAACTTCAATTTCTGAAATAAAAAAAGAGAAAGAAAAAAAATTCTTCAGAGCATTATAATCAATATGCTATTGGTGTGGTGATGGCATCTTCATCTTTTTTCCCATCAGTCTATTGTGCATACAAGAGATACAAACGAAAGAACAAGAGGAATGACTAGAACTAGAATGAATGTGGAATCCCATGTGTTAGGCCTCATATAAGTGTCTTTGGTAAGCTTTTCTTCCACAACTAAGCCACAAGCTCTATCACTATGTCCTCTAATAGCACCAGTTATAATAAAATACTGGGAAACCAACCCTGTAAAATATCTCTGTCTCTGGAGGATCCTTTTCAGATGTTGCCAGTTCCTGCTCCACTTTTTCCAGTCCTTTAGTTATTGCTTGCATTTCTTCTGCCAACTCCTTTAGTTGTATCTGTTTTTATTTCAGCTGTCAGCGAGAAGAACAAAACCACGTGGATCTATCCAGCATTAGATCTAAACTACCTTTGAGGCAGGTTCTAAATTTGCAAGATCCCTGCTGAAGTCAAGAACTTCAGGAAGCTTGTCTGAAAGAACCTGTTCAAACAAAGAACTTTGAGAAGCAAAAGAGCTCATCAACATAAAATGAACAATGCAAACATGCCTGCATGGATTGGTACAAAGATACAATTCGTGGTGAAACTCAATGCTAATACAATGGAAGCAGGGACACTAGTTCAAAGATACACAGATTGGTTGACCACAGCCTTTTTTCGTGGAAAGGAGCTCCAGCTCACAGCAAGAGGAACTCATTGCAGGGGTGTATTTTGCAAAAACGGCACATTTGATCTTCTAATATGGTCATCATAACAAAGGAAGAAAGGGCAACCAAAAACTGGACATTGGAGGTCGCAGATGCAAAGAAATAGCAAGAAAAAAAATCCTGAACACAAATCAACTCTTCGGCACACTAATGAATGAAGTGGATCAATGTCTACTTCTAGAAGAACTCTAACTGTAATTGGAACACTAGATTTTGTAAACCTTCAATAATGACATATCACCTATGTCATAATGTTGGAGTGTGTGTGTGTATGGGCCTCCAGCCCAGGCCGGCCCATGTAGGGCAAGGCCCATTAGGGTTAGGGTTTGGCACCCTGTGCCTATATGTAACCTGGGGGTTCACCCCTTCTATCAATAGAATACACAGAGTTGATTCCCTCTAACATGGTATCGAGCTAGGCTTTTCTTCTCCCTCCTCCTCCCCAGCCCCAGCCACCACCCCTTGGTCTTCCGCTCGGCTCCCTCATGCGCCCGCCCCGGAGAGCCACCTCTCCGCCGGGGCAGCGCCCCTGGTTCGGCGCCGATCCTTCGATCCGCGCCCGTCGGTCAAGGCCAAGAAGCAGCAGCGGGACCTACCTCACCTCCACCCGGCGCCAGGGAGCTGCCATGGCGGATCCGCCATCCCATCCGCAGCCGGAGCTTCCTCCGGGGCGCGGATCCGCTGCGGCACCCGCACTCCACCTCCGGCGGCGCCGCCCCGCCAGCCGAAGCGCCGCCGCGCCGGCGCTGCGCATTCCCGCCGCCGCCGCCGCTGGCGGGCGCCGACGACGGGCGCAGCGCCTCGTGTGGCGGCGCCACGCGCTGCTGCGGCGCGGGGCCGGATCCTCGCGCCACCCACCGCCGGACCTCCACCGCTTCGCCCCGCGCGCCCGCCCGTGCTCCTCCACCCGCCGCCCGCCGCTCCTCCCCGTTCGCCCCTCGCGCCACGCAGGGAAGCCGGGCGCGGGTCGCACGCCCTCAGCCCTCCTCCTCCTTTTCTCTGTGGCTGTCCGTGACCGCCTGGCAGAGAGGCTAAGGAAGGAGGTGCATCTCGCTAGGTGCACCCGAGCATGTACCCGCTGGTCTCGCGCCGCCGCTCGCGGCGTACATCGTCCTTTTCCGCTGTGTCGCCGCTCGCTCGCCGCCTTTCACCGACATCCCTCGAGGACGAGGCCGCTAAGCTGCGCTCTCCGTGCCGCAGCGGCGCCGGTTCGGGTTCTGCCTCCACCGCCGGTGCCACCGCCTTTCCAGCGGTCGCGCCACCTCGGCCGGCGCCGCCAAGCCGGCTCTCCGTCCGAGTCCACGCCCTTCGCCGTCTACATCGGCAACGCCCCCCCCGCCACCCCCTCGCCCGAGCGGACTTCTACGAGGGCGGGCAGAAAGCCGCCACCCCACTTCTTCCCCCCTCCGCCACCCCGATCCGAGCGCGACCCGCCTTCTCCGCCACCCCCCGCCTGGAGCGCGCCTCCGAGGTACCGTGCGTTGCCATCGCTGGCGCCCCTGCGCCGCATGGCTCGGCCACCGTTCGCGGCCACGACAGCTTCGGTGTTGCGACTACGCCTTCGACGTCTTCGCGCCACCTCGACTTCGGCAACTTCTACCTTGGCCCCGACCCCGACGACCTCGACCTCGGCTACCGGCACAAAAAGGGCTATCCTCCACTTCTTCGCTCCAGCCACAACGTCCGCGACACGGTTGCGGCTGCGGGGGATGACATCGCTTCCGGCTTTGTCCTTTTCGCCTCATCGTGTGTTCGCCCCGTTGTGACCTGCGGGGATGTTGGAGTGTGTGTGTATGGGCCTCCGGCCGTGCCGGCCCATGTAGGGCAAGGCCCATTAGGGTTAGGTTTGGCACCCTGTGCCTATATGTAACCTGGGGTTCACCCCTTCTATCAATAGAATACACAGAGTTGATTCCCTCTAACACATAACATGATGGCACTATGTCAGCGATATGCTTAGACAATGACCTTGTCAGACTGGATGTCTAAGGGAGAGGGGGAGAGAGGTAGTCACACCTTACACAGATAATGCATGAGAGTCATCCTATTATTACGTGCCCGTATATCACTGAGCTTAAGAAGACTATCCAATCTAAATCCAACAGCTGCACCTGAAAAATGGAAACATGTGTAAAAAACTAAAAAAAAAAAGGTGAAAGAGCCAACATTCTGCTATCAGGTAAATTAGAATAAATATGGTTTTTGGCTGTTGCTGGTTATCCAGTTAGTTACTGCACACAACTAAAAAATACTGTCCAAAGGAAATAACACAAATATCAACTGGAAATTTTGTCTCGTGTAATATTTCTAGATTATTTTCTAGGTTGAAAGTATAGCAAAAAAGGTGAGCCTCACAGGGAACATGAATGCAAGATATACACTAGTCATAGAATTGCAGTGAAATTGGCTGTGCTATTGGAAACTGGAATATTGTAATCGCAGTTGTAAAGTTTTGCTCCAGGTCTTAATTTCCTTTAATCAATATTTTTGCATAAAAGCATAAGCCTTATGTAATGAAATTAAATAAGAACCAATTGATAGTGTGCAACACCGAGCATTGTTTTCCTCCATGTTGTGTCATTTATTAGTAGGGTGAATACTGATATTGCACTTGGGTATGCTGACTCACCCCTTGCGGTTCCTTGGTTTAATGCGTTCCCCAAAGAAAGAATTGTCTGCATCACTCGCTTAAGTTTCACAGAGCTCCTAACCTGGCCATGCAATATTGTACATGAACATTCTTTACATGTCAGTGAAGTGTGGAGATTACTTGATTAAATGATTTAGAGCATACCTCTTCAGCAACCGAATTGATGATATTCAAATTACTTTTTAGGTCTGCAACCTGAAAGAATATAAAGAATGATGCAGCAGTAGTTTAATGTTTACATATTTATACAAGAACAGTACTACGGGTGGGGGGTGGGGGAGTTCAAAGATAGAATGTACTTCTGACCTGTGTAACAAACTTTATCTTAAATGACAAAATTCTCAGTTTTGACTCCACCCTTGGTACTTTCATCATCTCCATGAAGAACTACAAACACAAAAGAAAATCAGCAATGGAGTTATTGATTCAGGGATTAACTGCACATTTTAAGATGCATGGAATGGATTAACAAATGACGGCCATATATCCCATAAACTAACTATACTGATTGTACAAACTGTCCATCTCACAGTACCATCTCACAAGAAACAGCCAAAGATTAGACACGAATATTTAAATTGTGTCCATTTGCAATCTTCCTGCTTATGATCAGTGTAAACTAATTCTCAATTCCAAATAGTTGACACTTTCTTAGCCCTTGGGTGGGATTTCTAGAAAAACATTAATAACTAAAACTAACCATCATTTAGACGGATTTGTTTTTTCAGTTTATGTCTTCTTTTTTTTCAAAAGCGTGCATTGGCACATGCATCATCCATTAAGATCTAATGTAAGAAACAAGCTCTTTTTCTGTCCCTTAATGGTGACATAGGCACTTTTTCCCAATCATTTACCAAACATAATTCATCGCCCAAGGAGAATACAATATGACAGGGGAAAAAAAGAAGACCTGTTCACAGTTCCCTAGGTTCTCCATTTTGCCTGTATAACCCTAAAAAAAAAATTGAAAATTACCATGTCAATATAGATAGGAAACTGATGGAAACAAATACTGCTGGTATACCAAAATACAATTCATGAGACAACTAATAATATTTCAAAGTGGAATAGAGCAGGAAGAAAATTGTACTTTGAGTAGTTCCATTTCTTCCTTAGTTGGACAGAACTTTATCAAGTAATCTACTTGATCACCATCAACTATGGAATCATCAAGGGCAAGCACTGAGCCCTGAAAGAGGAAAAAGATAACCATCCAAGTAATCAATACAATCAGCAAATGTTGTCGGAAGGAACACCAAAAGACTTTATTACCAGTAACAGATGTGATGGTTTTTATCAAGGTACCCCAAAAGATCATTTCTGTCAAATAACTTATCTTAACATGAGCTTGAGCTAATCTATTCTTTAACCTTCTAGCAAGGTTGTGCATCGATTATGCTTGAATTATTTCTTACTTATCAAGATACTAATCTTAATAACCGTACAAAGATATTGCTATCTTAAGATAATATCCCTACAAAGTTACCATTAGATCAGGCAGCGGCATCTTGATGTTTCTCAGCATAATTTCACAATTCTTTGAGCGCTGAAGGTCAATCTGCATAGGAGAAGTGCAATGTTTTATTTACACTTCAGTTATCATTTAACTACTCAAATGAGAACAGTTTGCACAAATTGGAAAGGATTTAAGTACCAGATGAACTTTTTCTTGCTTTGTTGCAACAGAAGGGTGTTGCCGTTGCCGTTTTGCCTCCATATTTGGCATTGTTACAGAGAAAAGACTTTCAAGCTCAGAAATATCAATCTCTGGAGTCCTGATAAAGATAAGCATGGATTAGTATATTACCTCCCCACCCCCACCCCATTCAACTAGAAAGAATTCCATAAAAGAATGTTCTTATACCTAGATACTTCATCAGACTTCTGTGTTTCAGCCCACAAACTTCCCTGTGTTGCTCTTGACACTTTCACCCAGTGCAATGGCTTCAGCGGGGTCCTTTTAGATGTCTGGTTGGCACGTAAACTTCTAGGACTTTTTGAGCGGGCTGTGCTACGATCTTTTGCACCAAATGAAAATGCTGGAGGTGGGGAGGGTTAGAATTGGCAACACTTCCCTTCTCAGTAGGTAAAGAATGTGATGAAAGCTTATGATGGGGGCCTGGTGGAGGTGGAGGTGGTTGGATTGTTGGTGACTTCTGTGAAGCATTGATGGCCACAGCTAGCTTAGGAGGAGGTAATGGGGGTGAAGGTGGTACTGATGGTGCAGAAGTAACACGGGATGACAGTGGTGGTGGAGGCGGAGGTGGATGAGGGGCTGCCACACGATTTCTTTTACTTAAGGATGGAAAACTTTGTGAAGGGGGAGGTGGTGGAGGTGGAGCAGGAAGTGTTTGAGAAGAATGTGGTGGTGGAGGTGGAGGTGGAGGTGGAGGTGGAGCAGGCGGTGTTCGAGATGAAGGTGGTGGTGGAGGTGGAACAGGCGGTGTTCTAGATGGAGGAGGCGGTGGAGGTGGAACAGGCAGTGCTCTAGATAGAGGAGGCGGTGGAGGTGGAACAGGCGGTGTTCGAGATGGAGGAGGTGGTGGAGGTGGCACTGGCAGTGATCGAGGAGGTGGCGGAGGTGAAACAGGCGGTGTTCGAGATGGAGGAGGTGGTGGAGGTGGAACAGGCGGTGTTTGCATCCAGCGTGACACTTTGTGAAAATGTAGGCATCAAAGACGGGTGTCTGGATATTCCATCATTGCACTGTCCTTGTTATCTAGAAACTGCGGTTGAGACAATGGGACTTCAGGTTTATTAAGTAATGGAGAAGGCGGAGGTGGTGATTGTGGCCGTGGAGAGGAAAATGGTGATTTTGTGGGCGGGGCGGTGGAGACTGGGCTGTCTTTTTGTGGAGCTGAAATTACAGATACAGCATATTGATTTGAGCTTGAAAATGGCGCTGATGGTGGTGGAGGTGGTGGATGTGGAGGCTGATGTGGTACAACTTTTTCTATAGTGATTTTTACCTCTTCACCATGTGTCAAAGGAAACAACATCATGCCTGATTTTGATGGAGGCGGAGGTGGTGGTGGTGGTGGTGGCGTGGTGGTATAGTTTCAGATCTTGTCACTTGAATTGCAAAGGGCCTAGTGTCTAGATTTTGAGGTACTGCAGGCAAATCCGTCAGGAGAGATGCTCTTGTATTGCTTAATTCCTCATCCAGTGATGATGAAGCTGCTGCTGACAGTATGAAATCATTGGAACCTGTAGTACCATCACTTTGTGATTTCCCATGAGTTTCATAGGAAGGTTCTTGTGATTTAGCCATCTCTTCGGTTCTCATAAAGTCTTTAGGAGGGACTGATGGTTCTGAAGGTGGAGAGGAATGCACAGTTGTTCTAAGGGAAATGTTGATGGTACTTGTGCTAGTATTTTTGGGTAACTTAGCGGGAACAGGGAGTAACGAGACAGTGGGTGGAGGGGGAGGAAGAGGAGGAGGTGTGCACAAAGGTAACAGAGATGCTGTTGATGCTGGTGTGTTCTCCATCAGAGGGGAAGATTCATGTTCAACTGGAGTTTGTGAACCAGACCTCTCAGCTGATGCTGATTCTGATATCTCTGATAAAATTTGGACTGCAGAGTCAGACATTACCCGCCGAGGCTGAACCGGTGAAGATGATTGCTGTGACATGATTGTACTTGAAGACAGTTCCATTGGTGCAGCACTGGTCTTTGAAATCTTAACCTTAGAAGGTGATAACAATGCTGTAGTGCTTGGCGTTCGCAAGGAGATAGCACTGTAGTTTGTGATTTGATTGAGCATTAGCTGAACTTGATTCTTGGGGAATATGTCTCGGTTTAGTGCTGACAAGCATACCCAATTCATTTCCGATCTTCAGAACAACACTAGAAGAAATAATTTCACCAGGAAAACTTTCAGATTCAAGTTCTTCACGAGTATCAAAGAAAGTCTCAGGTTCATCAGTAATGTTTGAGATCTTTAGCTGGGTTGTGTGAGGTACAGCATCCTTCTTCCCATCCAACCAGTCGAAATGGTTAAAGATATCTAGCACCTTAGCAAACTCTTCAACCCCAAGTCCTTGTTTCTCTTGATGAATAACAGGCTCTGTTGTGACATGTGAAGTAACTGCGCCTATATCGAAAAGATAACCTACCATCAACAGAAGTTGAATGTAAAATCCATGTACAGCAGGAATAGTCTAGTTTACCACTTGGCATAAACACTTACCTCAAACCGAAAATCTTTAGGGAATTGGTCTTCTGCATTCCATAACATATCTACGTGATCACGGTTAAGCATCAAGATGTTCGACCGATGAATGCTGTATTGAACATGATTCGAAACCCATCTCCTCACGGTCCAGATCCTCATACAAATTGATACACTCTAGGACAACATCGCCTTGTACATGGCATTGAAGGTCTATTTTCACCAGTTCATCTGCCTAAGTTCAGAAATGGTCAGTTCCTTTCTGGTGCAGGTTACCAAGGAAGGTTAAAATTTTAAAAATATTCAAATCTTATGTTTAAGAGATTTATGACATGGAAAAATATTATACAAGACAGAGCAGTAGCCAACAGCTTAAAAGCAGAAAAACGAATGGTCTGGTAGAAGACAATTACCTCTGAGTAAAAACGGACAAGGTTGCTTTTCTTTGGAGTTGAAAAAAGAACTTTTGGAGTCTGATCAGGGGGCATGAGTGGATCCGGGCCATATATCCTGAATATTGGACGGAAACCACCTTGGCCGTGAAAATTTGGAACCATCCTCAAAATAACACAATCTAATGTGAGGGCTCTATCAGCTGGAGGCCACTCAGGCATTACATTCCTCGTCGAGATATAACGCAAATATCTCATTTGAGAAGGCATAGGATTCAGAGGTGAAAACATCTCCAAAAGCTCCAAAGAAGATTGTTTGTAGAGCATGTCCAGCGTTTTCTGCTCGTCAGAATAATGACCCAGGTATATTAGAAGAGCAGATAACATGAAAGCCAGAACAGGCCAGCTCCCCTCGCTTCACAGTGCATTAGCAGTAAGTTATGCTGACCCAAGGAAAGCCAGCTTTCGCTGGACTTCAAGATGCAGTGGATCATTTCCATGGTGAGAAGTGGACATCCCTCATAGTGGCCAGGGTAGTCCAATACAGTCATACCGTACTCAGACAAAATATGGTATATAGGACTTTCTTCCTCTTTAGTCCCAAAATTTGAGACCATGAATGAATAGTCGCGAAAATTTTCCAGAAGATCTGCTGCAATGCCTCTAATGTGAGCTTCAAAATGGTCAACATCCACCTCTTTCATGGAGAAGCAATGATCAAAAACTGAAACAAAATATAATAATATGAGTCAAACATGCCAAAGCAAGTGTAACTCCATGTGGTTACTTAGTCGTGTCTATGTTACTTGCTACTGATTGCCACGAAATATAATGTTACGCAATGTGGCTACATGTATTATTGTTACCATCATATGCCTTATGAAATCAGGATTACTGTACAATTTTAGTGTTTAAGCAACCATCCATCTTTCAATCATTCTGTAGTAGTTTGGACAGATTTTAAAGCATTCTAGATTGCCATGGTAATTGGTAACATGTAGCTACATATACTAGTGTGCATTTGTATAAATAATTTTTGACAACTATAAATGAAACCTTTACTGAAAGAGTGAAAAAAAATCGAAGCAATTGACCTCGATTAAATCGTAAGCAGATAAATATAATAGCTAAAAGGACCACTAAAACATCCTAACTCTCTAATACACTCGTGATACACCCAAAACTGTAACTTTGAGAGCAATTGCCAGTAAATGCTCGGATTATTCCGAGTGCATCTCCCTAAGCTCATCACAGCTCAACTAAAACAAGCTTAGATAATGCAAATAACGCCACGACAATCGAATTGAACTGATTCTTACACTAGGATGGTAGCCTGCTAAGTGCCTAGGGCACAAGCACAACAGCATTTGTCTACTGGACGCAACTAAAGAAAGGCATGGGGAAATGCAAAGGGGCCGTTACCGTAGATGTTATCTGTGATGAGGAGCAGCCCATCGGGCGGCTTCTTATAGAAGAACTTCCGGAACAGCGACATGGCGCGGCAGGACCAACAGCTCCAATCTCCGGATCACTTCTGTTCGCAGGAATCCCAAGAGCTGGCTCAACTCAACTCCAGCAATCGATTCGGTTCAATCTTTCGCAATACAGCTGAAGGATACGCTACACCGAGAATCTCGGCCCGCCGAACTCATGCGGATTTGGGTTCGGGCCGCTAATTGCTGCGACGTACTGTAGCAGGAAGATTACAGGTAGATAGGCAAGAGCTGCTACCGCTCCGGCTCCGCTGAATCTCTTGAGAACTCGGAGGGTTTGGAATCGGAGCGCCCAGGGAAAAAGCAGGCGTGTTTGAGTTGGCAATCTGAGAAATGAGAAATGGTAAGAGGAGAGAGCTTGGAGTTGGGCGGGGACGAAGAGAAGGCAGGAGGAAGAAGACGATAGCTGGTGGCATTTGACCACATTTATTAATTATTTTATTTATTGTTAAGGCTCAGCTGTTATTTAGTTTTCCTACTAGATGTTCCTTGACTCTACCATTTGGCTGCTTAATTCTTTATTATTTCGTCAAAATGTCTTTTTTTTAAAAAAAAAAACAGGTACTGAATTTGATAATAATATTTCCAGATCGAGCAGATATATGACCCAAAGGGCTTACTTGGTTCTCGGTTTTCGTAGTTTAGGGACACAACTAAGCTTTTGGCAATAGTTAAGGACGAATTTGTCTATTTCTCCATTTTAAATCACATTCTTGGGGTTTCATAGATTTATATCTTGATAATTCTTCATTGTCAACAAATTAATTGATGAAAGGTACATTGTAGAAAGGGTGTTTCTTGAATGAATAGCTTGTTAACAGTTGCGTTATTTTTGAAAACAAACCTGATGTCGATTTCTTGTAACAGGCGAAGAAGTGTCCGTTGCTTTCACGATTTTTTTTTTTTTTCCTTTCGTCCAAAATGTGTCCTTTTTAGTTTCTACGCAAAATAAAGTGACAGGGGTTTGTAGTTTATTATGACAGAAAAACAAATCACTGAAATCAGGAGGCAGTGACGTGCGATTCGGGGATCTGGAGTAGGGTTGGCAGTTGGTCGTTGGATTTGCCGCCAAGTTCCGAACAAAACTTTTTACTGGAAAATCATCAGTCCAGGCAGGATGTGACAGTGACGCTATTGGCTATCTGGAGCCAAAACTGTTGTTTGTACAAAAACAAATGTTAGTGCATTGGTACTAGATAAAAACATTGGCCAGTGAAAACAGTTTTTGTAACAAAAGTACTAAAGGGTTGTTTGGTTGGACACTTCACATGGCCACACAAGACTTCGCCGCCGCCACAAAAAAAGTGTGGCGTCTTTGTGGCGAAAGGAATCGCCACGAGACACGAGATTGCATGGCCGCCAAAACTTAGACATCATCCAAACAACATCCATCTTACCGTGGCTGCCACCGGTGTGTGGCGTGGCGAGTGGTGACGCTCAACCAAACACCCCCTAAATTATTGTACAAAAACTAGAGAGTGGCCAAAGGAAACTGTCAATTTCGTCTTTGTCGTCAGGAAGCTGGACGCTCAAGTTAACCAGTTACGTGGCCCCGGTAGGTGGCTGGCGTGAGACATGACGATGATTGGCGGTGCCCGTTGTTGCCCAACGTTTGGTTTGGCTCATGTGCAGCCCACACGCTTGTGCTTGTGCCCACAGGGGTTGGAAGCACGTCACCTGCCTGCCGGGTGCCGGCCGGGCCGGGCCGGCGTGCTCTCTGCTGTGGAATTTCCTTGGCGGTGGGTACAGGCCATCGTGGGGCCTCCTCTCTTTCCTATCCTAGGAAAAAGTCATATTCCCTCCCTCAACTATCGCGATCCTCCCTCAACTAGTCCGGACGTGGCCTCCCTCAACTTTTCAAACCATACATTTTTCCTCCCTCGGCGGTTTTGAGGGCCTGCGGGTTTGGTACAGTAACCATGGTTTACTACAGTACCAGCACCTTGGCCTTTTCTTTTTAAAAAAAAATTGGTTGAATCTTTGAAAAAACACATAGTAAATCATAAAAAATCATAAAATAAAAAATCCGATTTTGTTGGACTCCACATGAGTAGATCTACACAGTGAATATATAATATGATATGCTTTAGTACAAAGTTTTTTGCTATGAAAGTTTTGTCTTTTTTCTTTTCATTTATTTGGTCGAATCTTTGAAAAATCATAGAAAATCATAAAAAATCATAAAATAGAAAATCCAATTTTGTTAGACTCCACATGAGTAGATCTACACAAAGGAATATTTAATATGATATGCTTTAGTACAAAAGTTCTACACGGTGAATATATAATTAATTAAAATAATTCGTAGTCGCAGCTTCTATAATTATTTTGTTGAACTAAAGTATACCATATTATATGTTCACTGTGTAGATCTACTCATGTGGAGTCTAACAAAATTAGATTTTCTATTTTTAATTTTTCTGTGATTTACTATGATTTTTTAAAGATTCATATTTTTTTTTAAAAAGGAAAAGGCAAAGGTGATGGTACTGTAGCAAACCATGGTTACTGTACCAAACCCGCGGTTACTGTAAAAACCGCCGTCAAAACCGCCGAGGGAGGAAAAATGCATGGTTTGAAAAGTTGAGGGAGGTGATTTGTCCTTTTTGAAGTTGAGGGAGTAAAAGTGAACTTCGCGGATAGTTGGGGGAGGGAATGTGGACTTTTTCCTCCTATCCTATCCTAGTCCGACGCGTGGCTTCGCCTAATGGCCTGCCGCGATTTCGCCAAGCCTTCTCGGGGCCATCGGATGGTCGCGGGCGTCCATCAACAACGACGCGTGTGTAATGCCGGGGACGAGGGGCGGGGCAATCATGGCTTGATCATCGTCTCTCACGAAAATTCCCCGTCGGTGGCCGATGGCGGAGCCGATTTCACGGCCGGTATTCCACGTATGAAAAATTTCCAATGCATATATGCAATAGCAATAAGGGCAAAACCAAAGATGCAATTTAGGAATTCGCCTTTTCCTATGCATGATCCGGACACCACCTCGCACCCTAGTTTTTGAACCGGACCGTGATCGAACCGGTAAGGTCGTCCGGTTCAATGGTTCATTGGTCCAACCGCTTAGAACCGTTTGAACCGCCCGGTCCGATAAAAATGGACCGTTTTATCAAACCGGTCACAAATTTTTGAACCGGTATATATATATATCATTTAATTAATATTTGACATTAAAAATTTGGAAAAATCCAACAACACAATTTACCTGTACTACCTCACGGGCTCACACAACATAATATGTAGGTGCTCTAGAGTTATTTTAGTGGATATGTTAAAAAATATGTATAAATAAATATGGAGCACTTACAAATTAATTGGAACAAAAATGACTAGAATAGTAATTCAAATATTCACCGCTGAAAAACAATCTTGAATGCTAAAATAGATTACACTATTGCGAAGAACTTCGTTGAGATATTAAAAAAAGATATCTTATTTGTCTCATTTGAAGCTTATTTGAAAAAAGTTATCAAACTTCAAAATTTATCAAACCATCGCCAAATCAAGAGGCGAGATGAACTGGAGCAAAGGGAACCAAATGCCCCCATGGGGAGCTTGCCCCCGCTTTGCTCGACGAGGCGAGGCAAGCAGGCGGGCGCGAGGCGAAGCTACAGAAGAGATCCAAGCGCGCCCTTCATCTCCTCCCCCATCCGTCTCCGCAGCCGCGCCAGGGTCGCCCGCCGCCGCCGGGTCGCTGGCCTAGAGCGATGGAGCCGTGCAGCCGCGCGAGGGCCGCCCGCCGCCTTCTTCGCCGCCGCCCGTCGGGGCTAGGGACGAGGGGAGCGAGGGGAGGTTTGCTCGCTCCGCATGACCGACCGCCGCCCTTGCGCTTTGCCCGGATGCGTCGAAGCCTCGTGGAGATTGGTGCGAGTCGCGATGCGAGCGGAAGTTAGGAAACGATCGCGATCTTTGACGTTGCGACCAGTTTTTTTCTTTGGTGGGCCGGGCGCCGCTTTCTATTGGGCTTTCTAATTTCTATTGGGTCGCCAAATAAAACACCCGCTCACCAGCCAGCTTTTCTTATTTCTATTGGTGCGAGATGCAAGCGAAGCCAGGAAACGGAGCTTATAGCCTTATACGTATACATGTAATACAATATGTATTTGTGTTTGATTCCAAAATCTTGGGTATTCCATGGAATACACAGGAATACTCCTAGCGACGCCCATGCCGTCAGCCTTCGCAGTCTGCGACAAGACTAGGCTGCAGCTCATCTCATCATCTCGGGGCCTCGGCCTCAGGCCGTCAGCGGCGCCGCGAACGAAGCTGGAGCATGAGCAAGAGCATGAGCAAGGAGGTACAGAGCAGGGCCATGTTGTTAACACCAAAAATGGCGTGGTCTAAGTCACGGTAAAAGTCCGGACTTAGCCATATTTTCGAAGAGCTAACCCACCGCAAAATTCCGGACTTAGTCAAATTCTCGAGGAGGATCGAAAAGGGGCTCTCACGGAATGCGACCGGACTCACCGGCGCGTCCGGTCTTAGCGTCCGGCCGTCGCGCCCACGACGGTTTGCGAGACCTTTCTCGCAATCGATCGACGCTACCGACCGGAGCGTCCGGCCGCCCTCTCGCCCGAGTCCGGCCGGCCACCGAAAGCGATTTGATTCGGGACATCGGCCGGCGCCCGCGCTCGTCCCGGGATCCGGCCGGTTTGCGCTGCGTCGCGATCGACCGCGCGAGCTTATCGGAAAAGTTGACCGGACTCGCCCACCGGGCGTCCGGTCCAGGCCGATCGTCGCGTCCGGCCACCCCCGACGCAGGTTCGTGGTCCGTGACGAGATCCGAACCGATTTGTTTCCAATCGTGTTTTGGTCGGTTTACGAGGCTTGGAAACGTCCAAGGACGGTTTCCTAAAAGGATAAGACCACCCTCCTCTATATAATAAAGAGGTTCATGGCCGATTTGATCCCATCTACATCCAATCGACAACCAATCTATCTCCCCCGCCCGCTTTGTAGGTCATCTTCTTCCTCAACCCCCTACGTTGCTGTTCGGGCGGCGAACTCCGCGTTCTTCGTCGGCGTTCTAGGCGGCCACGCTGGTCCTAGAGCACCCCTCGCGTGCGTCCTCCCGACGGGTCTTCCCGAGGTGCGTTGAGGTTCTTTTCACCGTCCATCGAGCTCTACGCGCCCCTCTACCGATCCCTAGATCGGTTTGGGGCCGCCACGCCGCGGTGCTTTCGCTGCTTTAAGGTTGGGTGCAACCTTCGTGAGCGTCCAAGGCCCCCCCCCTGTTGGTGTGAAGCCCTAACTTCACGTCAACACATGTGTTTCACGTCCGGCACTTCTGCGGCGCCCGGTCGGGGCACGGCGGCGTAGGCATCCACCCAATCATGGACTCCTCTTCGTCGCTTCTGCAGCTAAAGGAAACCCAGCTCTCACCAACTGGGCTGGGGAACGACACACATAGCAGGCGGCAGGCAGACGAGACCGGCATCAACAATCGAACAATTCAACAGCCCCCCCGTTGTCGGCGTCGGCTAGTCCAAAACCACGTCCACCTGTTTGCCAAGCCTAACACAACATCTTCTATACTAAAATTACTCCTACTTCGGAAAGAGTTAATTAAAAAAGAGTTGGTTTTGTTTACCTTGAAGTGATTCTATAATGAAATAAGTTGAAGTACTCCACCGTTAATGTGATTCTATGTAGCCTAACTAATTGCCTGATCTGTTCTAGTGCGATAGATCCATCATCACTCATTTCTCACCTTTTTTTTTGATTTGATTTGCGGAATGAAATAAGTAGGTGCATCGTCACCACATTTCTCACAGGCTAATAGTTAGTATTAATACTATAACAAATAAAGTCATTCTCCCAAATTTGAGAAATGAACTCATGATGTCCACCTCATCTAGAATCTCATCGAAACAAACACACTGTTAAGGATATGTGATGCTGTTGGGGGCAGAGTCTTGACATGCTCTTATCTCTTGGCTTTTGAGTGCATGAATTCAAGCAACGTTTTATGTACTCACGTTCACCTGCAAACTTGCAAGAGTTTTGGAAGTATCCTGCCTGCTCAAACACAAAGTTGTACAAGTTCGCCGAGACGCCAGCGCAAAACCCACACGGGCCACGGTACCTGTCTACCTGCCGCACGGGCACATGGCGGCCGCCGCCGCCGTAGCTTATTCATGGGCCCCACAACCAACGGTCCAGATTGGCTCATTCTCCTCGGTGGCGTAATCAGGCCGTCCATCTGTCAGGCGCGGCCCGAGTATAAACCCCGAGCCTCCTCGTCCTCTTCCTAGCTCGCTCTCCCCCCCCTCTCGGGCAACCTCCCCAACACCAATCAATCCGCGCCGGTGTCCCGGAAATCTGCCCCAAATTCGAGGAAATTAACTGCTCCCAGCCGGTCGCCGATCCGCTCCAGAGCCGCTGCCCGCGCGCGAAACCCTAGAGAATGGGGAGACGTCGGCGGCGGCGGCGGCGGCGGCGGCGGCGGAAGAGTTGGTGCATCGGAGGATAGAGTTCCATGCCGCCGCCAAGTCCCGTGCCGTCGCCGTGCCGGTGGGGTTTCGGTTGGAAAAGGGGCTCTTCACTGACGCTGAGAGGCGCGTGGCGGCCGCGCGGAGCGGGCGGCACGGCGGGAGGTTCCACATTGGGGAGAGTAGCGGTAGCGGGAGTGGGCTCGATCCGGAGGTCGGCACCCAGAGGATCTTCCCGCGGAAGATCGTGAGTGCGCACAGTTCGTTGTTTCCTGTTGCGATCGGTTTGCGGTCGCTATGTGGAGCTGATGCTGCATCTTAGTGGCTTTTTTTTTTGTTGGGTGATGGATCGTCATTCCTCTGTCGGACTCGGAGTTGTCCACTTGTCTGTTTTGTTGTTCGGGAATCTGTGATTTCTTCAACGTTGGCTGGTCTTTGCGGATGATGATTTGCCGTTTGTGCTCTAGATGTCCTGCATTTTATTCTACAATCTTACCGCATGAATCAGTTTTGGATTTTCTGTCGCCAATTTTGTTGTCCTTTTTGCACTTTATAAACTCGTGTGTCTTTACTTGTTCCAACCCTCTTTTTACTTTTGGGTGCGATTCAACTGAACCATGCAGTGAAAACTGAAATTCATTGAGGGGCTATGCTCATTCGGTTGAACTGAACCATCCTGAGTACCAGCTGAGAAAGCATTCAGCTTAATCATGCGAGCGAAAACATTTATTTGAGGGGCTCTGCTCATTCGATTCAATGGAATCATGTGAATACCAGTGCTGAGAAAACATTCAACTGAATCGTGGGAGTGAAAGCATTTAGTTGAGGGGCTTTCGCCCATTCGATTCAACTAAATCATGCGAGCGGATCATTTGTTTGAGGGGGTATGCGCGATTCGATTCAACTGAATCATGCGATGAAAACATTTATTTGGGGAGCTATGCTCATTCGGTTCAACTGAATCATGGGAGTGAAAACATTTATTTGAGGGGCTATACCCATTCGATCCAATTGAATCATGCAAGTGAAAACATTTATTTAAGGGGCTATGCTCAGTTGATTCAACTGAATCATGGGATTGAAAACTTTTATTTGAGGGGCTATGCCCATTTGATCGAACTGAATATTGCAAGTGAGAATTCACTGAGGTTTGCTGGTGTTTGCAACACAGGGGGCTGGCTTGCACAACCTTGGCAATACGTGCTACCTCAACTCAGTCCTACAATGCTTGACGTACACTGAGCCATTCGTAGCCTACCTGCAGAACGGCAAGCACAAGTCCTCATGTATGCTTTCTGCCACTTGCAACCATCCAATAGACGTTCCACATGTATGCATGGTGTTGCCTGCTGACTCAGTCCTTGAGCATTCTTTATTTTTGGGTAACATTTAGTTGAGTCCACTTATTTACAAAAGGTTTTGAGCTACATTCTGTACTACCTTCTTATCTCTACCAAAGATGTATATACCGGGTGGACCAGTGTTATATAGGAAAATTGCCTCCTCATGCCTTTCTTTTGGCAAGTGCTACATTTCGTTTAGGACAAAAATGTTGTTTCTTTGATTATTTTTAATTCAGTTTGTAACTTTCTATAGGTCATATTGCTGGATTCTGTGCATTATGTGCTCTTCATCACCATGTTCAGTTTGCTCTGCGGTCCTCTGGGAAAATTCTGACACCACGGCTATTTGTCAACAACTTAAAATGTATCCTTTCATGTGCTATAAACTAATTCAGCAGTTCCTATTCTTTTAAATTTTAAAATATGAAAATCTATCTACATTCATTCAAACATAGATGGACAATTTTGTTATTTGGGACTCAATCCACACTCCTCACCGAATTTATCACCCAATTTGGATGACTTTTCAAAAATTGACACCGGCATGCGAATTGTTTCAGTTAGGGTGATTTCCTCCTTTTTTTTCTTATTTTTTATCCTTTCCAATTTTGTTTTTCATTCCTGGCCATTTCTTTCCCCCTCGTTTGTTCTATCTCTCTTTGCATCCGGTTCTTGAACAGAAGTGTTGCTGCAGCCACTAGCGTTTGTGACCAGGAGATCCATCGCCGATGGAGCTGGAACGTCATGTACAGATGGCATGATCCCATCCCTAGCACCAGTGGCACGCACACTTGCCTAGCTTTAGCAGTGCCTGCAACACAGAGACATGAGCAGAATCAAGTTGAAGGCTGTAGTGGAAGGAAGCTTTGGCGGTGGTCTACTTTCGCGGCCGGGCGCTGGTGGATGCGGAAGAGCCTCTGAGCCTTGCCGTTGGTGAGCTTCGATAGCGGCAGTGGCCAAGAGGAGTGAGAATGGCATTGAGAGAGACGGGCGAGAGTGAGCGGCTTGTGGGTAAGGCAGGGACAGACTTGGAATTGATGTTGGCTGGAAAATGAGAAGGAGAAGAAAAGATGAAAAGAGACAAGCACTTGAACTGAAACAATTCACATGCTAGGTGTCAATTTTTGAAAGGCACGCCGAATATGGTGTCAAATTCATGAGGTTGCGTTGAGTCCTAAATAACGAAATCTCTGAATGAGCTAATGGTTATAGTGCAATCCTTAACAAGGCAGGCATTTCTCGTAATTTCCGTTACTATAGGCAGGAAGATGCACATGAGCTAATGGTTAGCTTGCTTGAGTCAATGCACAAATGCTGCTTACCATCCGATATAGCAAGTGAGTCGCCAAGCGCTTATGAGAAGAGTCTAGTTCACAGAATATTTGGCGGGCGCTTAAAAAGTCAGGTATTGTTAATTGCATAATTGCATTCGTATGAGTGATATCAATGGAAGCTATATTTGTCATGAATACCATCATAAATACTAACCAATGTTTATATACCCTGATACACATTGTAGGTGAGATGTACAAGGTGCTCCCACTGTTCAAACAAATTTGATCCTTTCCTGGATCTCAGTGTCGAAATTGGCAATGCCACCACATTGATGAAAGCACTTTACAATTTTACTGAGGAGGAGCTATTAGATGGTGGGGAAAAGCACTACAACTGCGAACAGTGCAAGGAGAAAGTTGTGGCAAAGAAAAGGTTTCTTATTGATAAGGCTCCTTACGTGTTGACAATTCATCTGAAACGCTTTAGTCCTTTCAACCCTCTTCAAAAGATTGACAAAAAGGTTGATTTTCGAACAACATTGAACTTGAAGCCGTTTGTCAGCAATTCAGAAGTGAGTTAGTACTTTTCTGGAAGTACAAGTTTAGTAGCTTTTCATAGTATAGTTTTCTATTTGTTAGATTGTTTTCGTATTGCCCACGTCATTGTTTTTTGTGTAGGGTATGGATTTGAAATATAATCTCTATGGTGTTTTGGTTCATGCTGGTCGAAATACACAATCAGGTCACTATCATTGCTTCATTCGGACGGCTAGTGGGTTGTGGCACAATCTTGATGATAACCAGGTTGCATTTCTGATCCTTCTATAGATATAACCTATTTAACTTGGTGTTGATGCATGCTGTGGGTTTTTATTCTGACCAGGGGCGCCTCATGTTTTTGTTCTTTCCCTTCCAAAATCTCATCTTTATTTGTCTTCTGCGTGCCTCCGTCAAAAAATATTTTGTCCTGTCAGTTAAATAAAAGCCACAATACATCTCATGGAATTTATATATTTCTGTGGTCCCTGTTCACTAGAACTTGACTCAGTATAATTTCTATTGTCCATATCATTTTTTTTTTTTTTTTGGAATTTCTGTTGTCCATATAATAGGAAGTAGTTCCATGTTGCACTTGTGAGAATGTTTTGGCCTCATTGCTCTAATGTAATGTACCTCTTGTTTTTATGGTACACATGTCAGAGACTTCATTTTCTATCACTTGTATAAGGACCTGCTGTTTGAAGGGGTTTGGGTCGTGGGTGGCTTTGAAAGGGGTGTCTGTATGGCCAAAAGAGAGAAATCAGATTTTTGCTCTGGTTGGCACTGTGGTTGTTCCCAATGATTATTATCTGTGTGCTTAAGTTATCTCAGTACCTTATGTGCATCAGGGGCATACTTTATTTGAATTATGTTCGTTGTCCCTTTTGTTGATTATTTGTGGATACCTACAGGTTTGCCGAGTCCGTGAGGAAGATGTGCTAAAGCAGAAAGCATACATACTATTTTATGTCCGTGAAAGAGTGAGGAGCTCCATAATTCATAAAGATAATGGTGCTGCCAGTTTGTCAGAAAAGGAAAGGTTTTCTGAGAACATTGCATGTATGAATGGTGTAATTCGAAATGCTTTAGTGGAGAAAACATTGGATTTTTCCCTAATTACCAAAGTAGATACAAAGTTGCAGATGCAGAAACCAGATAAGGATCAGCCCCGTGATATTTGTTCAGTTTCTCGAGACCAGTGTTCAAATGAACATATCAACATTGAAGATGTTAAAGCTTCAACATCTCAAAACAATGCACCTGTTCCTGTACAGAAAGTACCATGCAGACTCCCAGATGGTGCTGATGCCATGTCAACCAAAGAAGAGGAAATAACACAAGGTGTTCAGAGGGAGATAATTTCTCCAGGACAGCCTGAGGTTTGTATTCTTGATATGAAGACACAGAAGCAGAATCCAGAAAATGATCAGCAGCCCAGCAATATTAGCACCACCACCTCACAGGATGGAAGCACTAAGGTCACTAAAGATTTAAAACCCCAAAACAATGAGCTAGTACAGAAAGCCAGATACACTGATCCAGGTGTTACTGCTACGCTGAAAACCAGAGCAAATAATTCTAGCTAATCAAATGGAGACAACATCTATAGGACAGCCTGATGCTTGTATTCCCTGTGATGCCAACTCTGATCAGAATGCATATGAAACACCATTGCAGGACTTGCAACTAGAATCTGATGGTGCACTAGTTGATTCAGGCAAAGACATCCTTAATTCTGCTTTGCAGTTATCCAATGGTGTTGATGGATTGTTGGATGCAAACAAGCTGGCTAATGAACTCCGAACATTTGCATTTTGCAAACCCATTCCTGATAGTGATGCAACAACTATTGCACAAGTCCTCCCAACTGAGGTAACCATGTGATGTTTCCGCTGTTGCTTGTCGATCATTTCCATTCTTTTTGAGTTTACATTTTTGTATTTACTATCTCTTGCAAATATGTTAAGGTTACTGCTGTTTCTAATGGAACAATATCCGCAACGAAGATTCAACGAGTAATGATGAAGCTAAAGGACTAGCTGTGAAGGAGCTTTATGTGAAAAACATTGATGATAAAGTAGCAGAGGAGCAGGTAATTGTTACAAGCCCTGCCATTGCATATTTTCTTTGCAATGCTATGGACCAATATTCAATGCATGCACATCTAAGTCAATTTGCTGAAGACAATGTTTCCTCCTTTTATATCTTGCTGCTGCAGACTACTACTATTGGGAACAATATACTGGGGGATGGGCTGTCTATGGTGAATGGAGTCCCTATTGTGGAAACAGACCACACAGCAGATGCAAATCATGCAATTGGCCAGGTATTGAGCCACTGTCTTTCTCACTTTTATTTTCGGTTGTTTATAATTATATGGAGCAGTGTGCATGGTAAAAAAGAGAATTTATCATTGATATTTCTATGTGCTTTATTTTGTTAAATAAATTTGGTAAACTTCCTTGTAGAATAACTCACTGGACACTGGACATGCTAACTTAGAGAAGAAAATCTGTTCTGAAGACACTGCACATGTGGCCAGTTCCAAAAATTGTGCAGAGGTGATGTGCTCTGAAAACTCCATGCAGGTGGCAGGCAAGGATCGATGCTATGGCAATCTGCATAAAAACATGAAAATCAAGTCAAAGAAGCATGTGAAATACCCAGCTGTCAACTTGTGTTTTGGGTCCAAACAACTGTTGTTGATGTCCCTGAAACCGCGTAAGAAAAGGAAACACAAGAGAACCAGAAGGCGGTTCAAATCTTCTGCGGACACTGAAAGTATTGCTGATGATCAGCAGACATCTACATCAGAAACTGTTCTTACTAGTGGCATATCGCATAAATCCCATAGACGGAAACGCTGTCGTAACAGTGCAAGCTCTGAAGATTCTGTTCAAATGTATGGGAAGAAACAAAACCTTGGACACTCCTGTGTTGAACTTACCATGGAAAAGAAGGCCAGTGAGGATGCAACAGTTGCTGGTGCTGAGCTAGCTAGCTCGTGCTCTAGATCTATGTCAAATCCTGATTCAAGAAAATGTGAGGGTAGAGATGAGAAAGGCTCCTGGCATTTTAATCTCCTCACAAGGGGTTTAAGAGGTTAGTTTGTAACACTTCCCTGAGTCCATGCATATGTGCAGCCTCACAGAAATGTCTAAATTTATTCATCAAAGTGACAAATATATCTTATCATTTCCAGTTCCACGGTGGGGTGATGATGACATGGCAAATAGCACAACAACAGAGTTGCAATGTTCCAATTCTACCAGCATTGGTTACGTATTAGATAAGTGGTGAGTTGAATAAATTTGGTACCAGGTCCCAACAAGTCTTATGATTCATTTCATTTTGATGGTACTATAGGTTTTATCTCAACCACTGTATAGGTTTAAAACTTTTCTGGATGCTTTTATCTCAACCACTAGTATAGGTTTAAAACTTCAGTATAGGTTTAAAACATATGCTGATGTAACATTGTTCTGCCTTTCAAATTGGCTTTTAAGGTGATGAGACGAATGTTGATAGACCATGTATTTTGTTGGGTATTTATTTTGCGTTTCCCAGAATCCCATTTTATGGTTCTGTCGTTGTTTGATGTTCAAATGTTTTGAGATTACGACTTCTGGGTTTGAAGCTCATGCCATTTCATTCCTAGGGATGAGGAGTATGACCGTGGAAAGAGGAAGAAGGTGAGGAAACCCATGCGAGACTTCAGTGGGCCAAACCCTTTCCAAGAGGCGGAGAACATCAGATCCCGGCAGCGGAGAAGATTACAAGCTGACCAGGCCAGGTCTGGACATCAGCCTCTCAGGATATGAACAGAGAAGCGGATCGTTGTTGTATAGTATACATCATTTTTGCAATGAGGTTTTCTCTTTCTTTGTTTTGCAATGAGGTTTTCTCTTTCTTTGTTTCTTCTATTTTCTTGTGTGTCATTCAAAGAGCTTGGGTAGAACAACGGACCTTTAGATTATTATTTCCTACTTTTTGTAGTGGAGAAACGCAGTGAAAACTCTATTGTTCTGTTCCAGTAACTCGCTTCCTCTAACCAGCTACAGTACTATATGCTACAGAGAGCTTTCCTCCCTTGTGTTGATAATACATGCGCATCGATTTGGTCCGCAGGCAAACAGCTATAGGTATCCGCATGCAAATGGCTTGGAAATTTTGGAAACAGTATACAATTGGACGAGTCTGTGCGGTTGAAAATGATCACTTGTTGAATGGCATCTACACAATGCAACGACCTGCAATGTCCTGTTGAGATGAGCAGTATCGATTGGGATGGACGGACGACAAATTTAAGGTGGCTCACGCGTTCCCTCTGACCGTTGGAGCGAGAGCGCGCGCACCCAACCACCTCCACTCCTGCTTGGGGCCTCCGTCGCCGCCATCATTCCCTCCCCCTAGATCCCCTCGTCCCATCCCACCTACTACCATCACTCGGCTTTGCAGCGTTGAACTGTGCTATTTAAATTTTGTAGTCAGGGGGATTTAGATTCAGTTCCCTCGTATATACTTTTAGCCGAGTTTGGAGACAGAAATTTGATGTAATACTTACCCGTTTTACAGCATCTGTCTAGTGTATGCCAATTGCCAAACCGGCAATTCGAACCCCGGAACGCCATCGTCCAGCACGCACCTAGAAGTACATGCACGGCGACGATAGTCACTATCGGAGCCAACGGGATGAGGAAATTCGAAGGAGCCCCGGCGGTGAGCCGGCGACATCGGCGACGGCGGTTGGTTGCGTCGTAAATGAATACCGATGCTCCTGCTGCTCTAGTCTACGCGCGCAATTATACGGAGAACCTACCATGCATGGCCTCATTTACACGGCCGCAAATCCCTCTCCGACTGTTCGAATTCCACACGCGTCAATACCTATGATCCGCCTTGACCGACCATGATTGCCGCCCTCTATAAATACACCCGCCCCGACGCACGCCTCCATCCACTCCATCCATTCCCGAGACGCATCGGATCCTCCGGGGATAGGATACTGGCCGCCGACGTCGAATCGCCTCAGCTACTGCTCCAGCGAGCCACTGCCACCACGTCACCGATGGCATTGGCAGCGGAGGGGACCATGGCGCCGGCGCCGGTGCCCACCGCGGCTGTCAGCCTCGTCGCCTCCCACCGTCGGGACGCTCCTCACCAGGGCCGGCGCACCCCGGTGCTCCTCACCGCGGTCGCTGCTGTCGCGTATCCTCCACAGGGGCCGCGGCGGCGCCGGGTTCGGATGCCGCATCCGCCTCCTCCCGCGCTACTGTGCTGGCGCCAGCGCCGCGGCGGCCAAGGAGGACGCCGTCTCCGCCGCTGGAACCGCCGAAGCCGCAAAGCATGAGGTGGTGGACGAGCCGGCGCAAGTGGCGGTGGTGGCAGCCCAGCCGGCGCATCGCGAGCCCGGGAGCTCTCTTGGTACGTGCGCGTGCGTGCGTGCGTTTGTCCACGGTGTCCGCTGTGCATTCCATGGCCAACTGTGCATCTGGCGTGCAGGGAAGCAGGACGCGCTGCCGGCGAGCCTGGGCCTGGGCGCCAGCCTGGTGCTGCTGCTGTCCAAGAGCGCGGCGGAGCTGAGCAGGATGGCCGAGCTCCGCGCCCAGATGGAGCGCCTGCTCCTCGACGCCAGGGCGGACGTGCGCAGCTGCAACGGCCGACCCAGCGCCTTCGGCGACCGCACCACCGACGACTCCGCCAGCGTCGTCAAGGGGCCCGTCGCCCGCGATGGCAGGCGGGAGGAGGGCGCCCAGTCCCAGTTCGACGGTTCGCGCGCGAGCACGCCTGACTCGGCGAGCCGTCGGGCGAGCGAAGACGGTGAGCGCCGTGACATGGACCGGATGGAAGCTGAGCTTGAGGCGGAGCTGTCGCGCTTGCAGCTGCAGCGAGACTCGGACGTCGAGGACGACAGTCCTAGTCCCCTACGCCGTGATGATCAGCTCGAGGTTGTTAAATGTTAAAACTGCGTTTCGATCGCTCATGACCATGTGCTCTGTTCTGAGTTCCGATTGACTGACTGATGATCCTCGCAGATGCTGGCGGCGCCGAAGAGCATTGCCTCCTCGAGGAGCCACTCGACGATCTGCTCCGACTCGGACAACGACGACGGAGAGACAGACAACAGCGGCGGGCGGCGACGAGAGCCAAGACCGCGACGTCGACGAAGAGGAGGACGAGGAGGAGTACGAGCGCGACGCTGGGAACGGGATCAAGAGCCCGCCCCACGGCGGCGTGTCGGCCCGCGAGCTGGAGCGGAGGCTGCATCAGCTGCTGCAGTCGCGGCACGAGGCGCGGATCGCGGAGCTGGAGTCGGCGCTGGAGCGCGCGCGGCAGAAGCTGCGGGAGACGGAGCGCGAGGCGTGCCGGTGGCGCGACACCGCTAAGCTCGCCACCCGATTCGCCGACGAGTCGAGGCTCAGGTAGGAGTCGGACACCAAGCAGAAGCCGTGCCCACAGCCCATCCTCGATCGTCTGCACAACACATTTCGCGTAAAATCGAACTGTACTGAACGACCGATCAATTCCAATCTGCTTGAGAGTGGAGACAGTGATGTAATTTGAAACTCCCAACGTTTTCAGCTGCTAGTCCGATAATTGGAGGTCGCCTCCGTTCTTCCGTCTCTAACATGTTCACAGACCAAAGGCAAACGGAATTACAGAACACAGCACTGCGATCAAACCGAGTCGGATAAGCCGATAATCCGAACGTCCGAGACCACCGAGTCCGAGTCCATTGCCAGATTCGATTCGTAAACAAGCTACGACCAGGGCAATAAAAGGGAGGCGCCACCCTGCGTTTCTCTCCACCAAACCAAAGCAGAACCACCGTTCATAATAAAGACTTCAGCGATCCAACGCAAGGTCCAAGCCACCAAGCCCACGACACGAACACCGTCTGCCGCTGCGTCCGTGTAAACCGATCGAACAAATCATGGCGATCCCCCAGCTTGCTCGGACACTGGCGATCTGGTGCCTCGCCGCCGTGCTGCTGCTCCTGCCGTGCTCAGCTCGCCCCATCTTCGAAACGAGCACCATCGACGGCAGCCGGAGCAAGCACCTGCCGCTTCGGGGATCCATGCTGCGCGGCCCGGAGAGCGTGGCCTTCGACGGCGCGGGTGCCGGTCCTTACAGCGGCGTCTCCGGACGGCCGCGTCCTCAAGCGGAATGGGTTCGCGCGCGGGTGGTCGACGTACGCGTACAGCCCGGGCTACGACGCCAAGGCGTGCACCGCGTCCAGGGCTCGGCCGGCGGAGCTCACCGAGAGCAAGTGCGGACGCCCGCTGGGCCTGCGGTTCCACCACCGGTCGGGCAACCTTTACATCGCGGACGCCTACAAGGGGCTGATGCGCGTCGGCCCGGGCGGCGGCGAGGCCACGGTGCTCGCCTCGGAGGTCGACGGCGTGCCGCTCCGTTTCACCAACGGCGTCGACGTGGATCAGGTGACTGGGGACGTGTTCTTCACGGACAGCAGCATGAACTACCCGCGGTCGCAACACGAGAGGGTCACGGCCACCGGGGACTCGTCCGGCCGCCTCATGAAGTACGACCCCAAGACGGGCCAAGTCACCGTGTTGCAGGCCGGCATCACGTACCCAAATGGCCTCGCCATTAGCGCCGACAGGACGCACCTTGTGGTCGCGCTCACCGGACCATGCAAGCTGCTCAGGTACTGGATCAATGGTCCCAAGGTCGGCACGTCTGAGCACCTTGCCAACTTGCCGGGCTACCCTGACAATGTGAGGGCCGACGGCAGAGGTGGGTTTTGGGTGGCGCTGCATAGGGAGAAAATGGAGCTGCCGTTTGGTCCGGACAGCCACCTGCTCGCCGTGAGGGTCGGGGCCGACGGTCAGGTGGTCCAGGTGATGAGAGGGCCCAAGAGCGTGAGGCCGACGGAGGTGGTGGAGAGGGAAGGCGGCAAGCTGTACATGGGCTCCGTAGAACTACCGTATGTCGCCGTCGTTAGGGAATAGTGACTGCGATATTTTTTTTATTTGAATTTTATGTATTGATATGTTTCAACGGCATAGTTTTTAAAGTCATAGTCAAAATTGTAGGGTGTTATACGTCCTTTATGTTGAAAATTATGGATTAAGATGAATGTTAGTGCTATTTTCATAGTTGGATAAAAAACATGTATGCTTATATTTATAAAATCAGTTGATGGTGAATAAATATTCCAGATTTATATTACTAGTACGACTTTTAATATACGTTATATGGAACATACACGGACGGATATCAAAAAAATATCCGTCCCCTTTTCATCACTAACTGGAGAACAGAAAATAAGTTCCGTCCCCAATATAGATGGTTGGTTGGAGACTTATTTTTTCTTAATCACGTATAAAAACTTGCAAATCTTTATATTAAGATAAGAGAAAATGCCCAATACAGCACCAATTAGCGATTCTTACCCCTAGCCCATCCGCGATTCTTTTGCTTTTTCACTCGGCGTGGATGCAACGCAGAGCAGCGTGTGATACTTGCTCGTGTCTCTGGAACCTGGTGCTGCAACTCCACTATCTTAGAGAGGAAAGTGAGCACACAGCCGCTGCCGAGCGAGAGCACGACGCCGCCGGCAAAGCTCGCCGATCGGAAGGAGTTGTTGATTCGGAATAATTAATTACACAGCAGGTAGCGCGCCTCTGCTTCCTTTGATATATTTTGTATGTTATGCCTGATGTCTGATGAGATGATCATATATATGGAAGCTGCTAAGTTTTTCTCTTTTCTTTTCTGTTCTTTTCAATTCAATTATATACAATATATATTGATGCTCGTGTCATGTACGTTTTGGATCGATGATCAATCTTGCAGACCGACAGATCCCATGCAACAACCGTGCAAGAGATAGATAGCTTTAGACGCATGGCCAATCCGGTGGGCATCGTGACCAGTTCGGCGAGCGTCGTGCAGGCGATCGTAAACTTGGCGCTCAAGATCAAGCAGCAGGTGGACACGTTTCGGCACAACCGGGAGGACTGCCGCAAGATCGGAGAGCTCGTGGACACGGTGCGCGCCGTCGCAGAGGGCCTGCGGAAGGCCACGGAGAAGGAGGACGGCGGCGCGTTGGTGGGTGGCGCGCTCAAGGCTCTGAAACAGGCCTTGGAGCGCGCCTGGGATCTCGTCGTCGCCTGCCAGAAGAAGAACGCCGTGCTCCGTGCCCTGGACGCTGAAGCCATCGCCGTAAAGCTGCGCCGGGTCTACCTCGACGTCTCGCTGAACCTCAGCGCAGTGGTGCTCGCCAACGGCGCCTACAACACCTCCACGCTGGCCGACATCAACAGAATCGTTGCCGACCTGTGTGCCGACGGCGCCTACCGCACGTCCAAGCTGGCCGAAATCAACGGAATCGTTGGCGACCTGCGTGCCGACGTCGCCTACAACACCTCCAAGCTGGCTGAAATCAACATAATCGTTGCCGACCTGCGTGCCGACGTCGCCTACAACACCGAGATGCTCGCCAAAATTTTGAAGATTGTTGCTGCTCTTCCTGATACTCTCCTGTATTTGAAACAACAGGTGTGTGTGTATACCGTACTTGAATTTTTTTTCTATTAATTTCAGGTGGCAAGATTGCTGCAGAGCTTCAGTGATTCTATATATCGTACATAAAATTTTTTTTATTTTTTTCTATTAATTTCAGATGGCAAGATTGGTGCAGAGCATCAGTGATTCAACTGATGGCTATGCTAGTTATTATCTCTACAACATAAAAAGAATGAAAGTAAGACTTCCTAATGATGCGACAATCTTCTTTGGTTTGTCCGCCCGCTCCTAATCCAAATTTAGAAAGACGTGATCACCGCATGCGAAATATGGAAGGCCCCTCCCACGTTCCAAAATTAGAAGGGCGTGCGTGATCACCGCATGCGATCCGTGTGATACTAAGTGTTTGCCTGTTTGATGAAAAAAAAAGATAGACACGGTCAGCACCCCACTTTGACCCCAGATGGCTAAATGATGCATATCATGTGTGTAATCCAGATTATATAAGGTGACGTTTTCTACAATACTTTCTTCGATTATAAACAGCATGATTCTTAAAGACTAGGAGCGAAAAGGTTGAAATGAAATCATCTAGGAGTACACAAAAACGATTATTATACGATGGTTCACCAGTTGAAATTTAACATATTTCTTAGTTAACGCTATTCAATATCGACGACTCCTATAATTCAGACCATTATACTCTCGAGTGTTTTGCCTATTTTTGGTGCGACTTTGTTATCGACTCTGCCCACATCCGTCCGTCGCGATCCCGCCCGCGCCACTGTTAGAACCCGCCCGTCCCTGGGCTGGCCCAATTCAGGTCATGACACCACCAGAAGGAAATCGCGACGTGCAGAAAGGAAACCCTGACGTGCGGATAACGTGCCCCAATTGCCTTGCATGCACCAAATGTCCCATCAGCACTTCCTAAATAAACGCTTCCCTAATTGCCGTACATGCACCAATTGCCTTGCATGCACCAATTGTGGTTCGAGATATCAATTGCTTCCTAATCAACGCTTCCCTAAATTAATTGCATGCACGTAGTTTTGTACTTCCTAATCAACACTTCCTAAATCAATTGCCTTGCATGACCAATTGCCACTGTCGTGCCAGATATCAACGCCTCGCATTCTGCTTAATGAAAGACGCGCAACGGCGTGGTCTCAAAAAAAAAAAAAAAAGATATCAACGCCTCGCAGCCCCGCTCCAGAGTCCAGACCCCCTCGTTCGAACCGCGCACCGCTCCGACGCCCCGCCCCAGGCCGCCTGCGACACAAGGAAGGGGAACCACGCCTTCGCCGGCTTTGCGCCCTCGTCGTCGCCGGCTGCTCCTCGTCGTGCCACCGGCGCGCGGCATCTCCGCGGCGGAAATGGATTGGCATCGTCCAGCACGCTCTCCGTGCACAGCAGCGGCCAACGGCGACCTTCGGCTCATGATTCCTTCACGCCCTTCATCAACAGTAGTGGCCAACAACAAGCGGCGGCAGACGAGGCGCTCAAGGTATCTTTCATCTCTTGCTCGATGGTTTCTGAAAGTTTATTAGACAAAGCTGTAGAGGTGAACATGAAGTCACTGTAGAGATATTGAGACAATAAATTTATTCCAGGGCGTTCTAAACAAAATATCTTCGTGAGCTCCTTCAAGTTCAAACCCTCAAAATATCACTTTCACTTAAATTTCAGCTTTATTATTATTTAGTCCCTCAAGTCAAATAAATGGCCACTGACATAAGCAAAATATATTATCCCTCAAGATTTGGATATAAATTATTGTGTGGTGAAATTTATTATATGCACCATTTATTCAATTTATTTATTTATGGCCATATACTACAGATTAATCCTACAAGCTTTTTTTTTTTTTACATTGGTTAGTTCTATGTACATAGAGTCATTTGTCCTATGAGATTGCTTTTGTTATTCTTTTTTATTTATTTGGTATATCCGGGTCGAGATAGGTCCATAAACTGCTTTTTGTTTCAACCTTTGCAGTGACATTGATTTGGCATGCATATCTTGTTTAGATGCATTATTTTGCATAATGCTGCCCACCAGAATAGCTTTGAACTTTTAGACATTCAGGGGTTTGCCTATTATCTCAACTGGTGACCAAAGACCAAAGAGAAAGAGATGAGATAATAAGGCTTAAAATTTACCAAAAACTTTAGTGGGAAAGATTTAGTGCAAAATCTTTAGGCATTGCCAAAGCATCTAAACAACTTTGTAACAAGACGTTGTCTCAACTTTCATTCATATCTATAAGAATTTGATCTTGCATATATGAAAGATAGAGCGCTAGATCCGAAATTAAAAGTGGCTAGCGTCATGAATGATGTTTTAATAATGTGACTATGAAGAATGAACATGTTCTTGCTGAAAATAATGTAAATTTCAGGGAATCCACCTATTCGTCAAATATGGCCATGGCCTCTGCATATCCGGTACACGAGCATTGGGTGACAAAGAAAACAGACGACACTGCCAGGTAAGCTAGCTATATGCACAAGTATATATATAAAGGCTTGCCTTGCTATTTTGGTATTGAAAATCCCTACAACTTAGTGAAGTTTTGGACATCTATCTACATGTCCTTGAAAACATATCTTTGATTATACTATTAGTAAGAAATAGCGAAATAAAACATATCCTCCATGAAACTATTCTTCGATATTGTATTATTTCCTTGTATTGAAACTCAAAGTATAGAAAGTAATTAGTCTGTAGTGAAAAATCTTGAATAGCTAGATGAAGTAATCCTGATTTTTAAATGAAAATAGCCCTAAAATTCCATTTATTTATTAGTAATTAGAGGTAGGGCTTGTTTAGTTTCCTCGTTTTTGTCAAAAATTTTGGTGTTTTATTCCATCTTTTGGTAAAATAGATCTAAACACCATGGACAAAAAGTAGCAAAACTTGAGCTTTTGTAAAGTTTAAGCATTTGGGACCCAAGAGGTCCAAAAGAGGGGAAAATGCCTCCTATTGGAACAACTGTCACAAATTGGTTAGATTGGGTTAAATTTTGTGACACGTCAATGACGAACTTGAAGCGGCAGCGATAAGCGGGACGGTGGTGGGGCGGCGGCTCGGCATTGGGCCCCCGCTAGGCAGCGGTAGAGGTAGGGGTAGGCGGCAGATGCATCTGGGTGGCCTTGGCCGCTGGGGCTTACATGAGGGAGGCGGGGGGTGGCGGCGGTGGTCGGGGAGGAGGAAGAGAGGCACGAGATTATTTTTCTTTATTGCTTATCTCCCCAAGAGATTACATGACTTTTACTTATATAGCCCGGCTAGTGGTACTTGTAATCAAGCAATCTCCTAAGGTTTCCTTATACTTTTTGGAATACCTTTTACAAGCAATCTTTATTTATTTCCTAATAAGGGTTTTTCCTTATATGATTGGAATATCCCTTTACACACCAAAAAGTCCTAAGATAATCCTAACTTGATGACCGTCGGATGAGACGGAGGGGAGGTGGCACCGGCGGTGGCGGCGCAGGGGCGCCGCCCTCCTTGCACAGCAAGCAAAGCCCGCGGACGAACCGAGAACGTGGGGGGCAGCGCTGGGCGTCGTCGTCGTCGTCGTTGACTCCTCGCTTCATCTCGCTCATGGCGGCAGCGGTGGGATTCTCCCGGCGAGCTGTGGTCGGAGAGGTGGTCAGTGAGCGCTGGGCGGTGGGCCGGTACAGATTTTGGGGAACTGTGGCCGGCCGTGCCTGGTTCTGCCATGCCATCGCGCGTGAAGGCGTGGAGCGGTTGGGGCCATTTCAAAGCAGCCCAGCGGAAGGCCTGGGAAGAAGCAGGACGCGCTGCTAGCGAGCCTCGGCCTGGGCGCCTGCCTGCTTCTCAACACCACAGGACGTGCGTAGCTGCAATGGGCCATTCTATTGGGTTATACGTTTGATCACTTTGGGTTATTAAATTTTTTTTTTTTTTTTGCCCTATTGTGGGTGGCCTTCTTACGGGAAGGCAATAAGGGGCTTTGGCCCAAATGAGGTTTCACACAGAAAGCCCCGGAGGAGGAGTTTTCTGTTGGATTGGCGTCAAATTCAAATCTCCTTTTTTTTTTTTTTTCCTCTGAATTCAGTTCATCTTCTGTGACTGTGATCAATTCTTTTTCAATAATTCATCTATATCTATACCTAATAATAAAGAGAGAAAATTTCCGTCCCCTCCACCTTCGTCCAGCCTTCTGTCTTTGTTTTTTTGTCCGCGTTCACTTTCCTACTCTGTTAGGATTGCCTCCTCGCGCAGCCACTCGGACCGGAAAAGAAACTCCATCCAACTTTGTGTGCCTTGGTGGAGACAAAGACCGTATACAAGACGTATTTCATCAAATCAATACCAAAAGGAAAACAAGAAAATAAGAGAGGCAAGATGTGCCCCTCCGCTGTGGTGAGACGGTCAGGTGCGATGGCGTGCAGAGGCGGACCTCGAGTGCAGGCTACTCCCTCCGTCTCAAAATAGTTGTCGTTTTGGGTGTTCGCGCTTGCATGACTTTGATTCGATTGTATAAAAATACGTGCAATGTTTAAATTTTTTGAAATAAATTTGTTAAAAACTAGACTTAAAGATCTTTCCGATGATACTAATTACTTAGCATAAATATTTGTATATTTTAAAATAAAATTGCTTCGCAGTTGTTTTACCGAGGAAAAACGACAACTACTTTTTGAGACGGAGGAGTACACACCGGAAGGGGAGCACGGGTGCAGGCTGCAATGATGAGGTGGAGCTCGACTGCGATGACGACACGGAGCTCAGCTGCAGGCTATGGGCCACAGAGCGTCGCTGGATGGCGGTGAGGCGGATATCGGCCACGAGCCACAGGGTGCGATGGCGACGTGAAGCTCGGCTCCTCTACGGTGGCGGTGTGGAACAACAACATACGTCCGTGGCCTCGTGTCCTACGTGTGGTGCGGTGGGGAGGCGTCGATGGGGAGGCCCAGAAGCATGGCCTCGGGAGCTGCCACCACTAGTACGAGCGCCGCGATGAGAGGAAGGAGCGGCGAAGGGATCAGAGACGGTGGGCAGCTGGAGGCGCGCGGAAGCCGAGTGAGGCAGCATGCGCAGAGCGAAGCGGAGGCGGAGGTTGCAGGCAGCGTGCGTTCGTGTGTTTTGCAAAGAGACAATGGTTGGAGTCCGTGTGGAGTTTTTTTTTTTGTGCCATGGGAAGCCAACGCGGTGTGGATTCAGTTTTTCCGTGTGTCGGACAATACCGTAACAAAACTTATTTTATTGAAACCTGAGTTCAAATAACCAAGTTGATAGTTCAAGTAATTAAACCTGAGTTGAATTCTAATAAATCCCTCTAATTAAATACTTTCATCGATGTGGAGGAAGCCAAGAAAGCCGCTAACTAGATAGTTGTATTAACACGGAGTATGTGTTATGAAAATAAAAGAGTATTTTATGATTAGATGTTTCTATGTGCTTTGCAATATGAGAAAAAATTGCCAAGACAATATTTTAACTCTGAAACAACTTAATAGCCATTGTAATGTTGTTATAGATATTAATTTATATTATGGATTTCAGATTTATGATATCATTTTTAATATTATTTTAATAGCTTTTTTCTCTCCCCCGTTGCAACGCACGGGCACTTTTTAGTCTATACCTACTAATAAAAGAGAGAAAATTTCAGTCCCACCTCTTTTTTTTTTTTTGAGAATGAGAATGCGACAACGCCTTGAGACACTCACAACACGCGCACGCACACTCACCCCTATGAACACACGCACGCAAAACCTACCCCCCTATGAGCACCTCCGAAGGACCTGGACTCGGCAGATCGGAGATTCTCGAAGTCACCGAAGCCTGCGTCGTCGCCGACGAACGCCGCACCACTTAATGCATAACGCCGAAAATCCTCCAAAATCCCAAGAAAGGTCGAGCACCGGGATTTGAACCCCGGTGGGTAGCGTCCCCACCGGGCCGCCCTACCATTGGACTACAAGCCACCCCGCTCCCCACTCTCTTTTCACCTCCTTTTCTGCGGGCCTTTCACCGGCTTTTCACCTCCTTTTTCTGCGGTCCTTTTTACGCCCGCCCCATCGCGTGCAATTTCTCGTCCGCCCCGTCCGCGGGGGTCTTGGTCTTCTAAAGGAAGCTTAGGTTAGGTCCGGCTACACACGGACCGTTGGTAGGGTGGCCCGACCGGCCTTGTGTGTGTACGATCTTTTTTTTTTAGAAAAAACCTTTTGTGGACCACTACTTGTAGGTATGACCAATGTAATGCATCGTATATAGTAGGGATGTGACATATAGATGTCCAATATATGTACGTATATATATGGCACGTAATACATACACGTTTATGCTTTTTTTCCCCTTTTTAATAAGGTGTTGGCTGCATACCGTATATACAAGCAGTTTTTATTATGTAACACAAGAAAAATAAATATTTATATGTACCTAAATTTTATTATGTTTAAATTTTATTAATTAGTACGACCGCACCACATACCCATAACAAAAATATTAACAAACCAAATTGGCAAATCCTTGTCACGTCAACAACAAACTCTTAGCACTTTAAATTGACACAGGCTTAATAGAACACTATCATATTATTGCCAACATTAACTTATATTATAGATGTCATTACAAAATAAATTATCAAATTGTTAGTACTTAAAATTGACACAGGCTTAATAGAACATTATCATATTATTGCCAACATTAACTTATATTATAGATGTCATTACAAAATAAATTATAGAATTAAAATATTAAAATAATAAAACACAAATAGATACATATCATTTTTTTTTTTTGGTCATGGTTTTCTATTATCAAATGATAGGTTCTTTCTTCCTTAATATTGTTATTTTATCGTGCGAGTCATATATTTTTAGTATGAAAATTTAGTTGTCCCATAGCAACGTCAAGACGCTACCTAGCCTACTAATAAAGAGAAAAAATTTTTTCCACCTTTTTCCCACCTCTTTTTTCCTCTATCTTAATTGGGCCTTAATCGCGCCATCCTCAAATCAATCGTGATATACAATGTACACGTATCCTCGAAGTCCGCTCACTTATGTATCCTAGAAGTCCTCTCGGTTACAACTCAAATCCATTCCATCGTATATACATATATATTTTCGCCGGTGCTCGGTTCCTTCTCCAAATCCATCCATCCAAATCCATCGTATATACATCTATACACCAGTTCACGGTAGCCACCGGGAACATGTTGTCACGACGTGCTCTCTCGCTCATCGCCGTTGAATGGTAATCGACGTCTGGCCAGCCGCTAGGACGGGCGATGGCATACAACTAGCAGCTAGGGCGCAGAGGGACGCGCAGCCTGCGAGACATAGAGCCGAGGAAAATACGAAGTCGTGCAACAGGAAAAAAATTGATCACGAGTGAGTCTGTCCGATCGTTTGCACGAGCACGTGATCAGAATCCCGTTGCAACGCACGGGCATGTTTCCTAGTAAATATAAAACAGTAAAGGATGAACAATAAAGATGTACGTATTATTACGACCTTCCCGTCTCTTTCTGCCCAACGTACTATTTCTAGCTGCAAGGTCCTTGTCTTGCATACGATTTTTCTTGGTCGAGCGAGGGGAGAAAATCCGAAATAGGTCTTTGAGCAGGCAAAGCTTTTTCTTTTGTCCGGCAGCAGCCTCCTTTTGCCTTTGTCAAACTTCTTTCTCAAAGGGGTAGCTATAGTATGCCCACTTTGTTATCTAACCTTTGTTCGCGGATCCTGATCGGCTGATCTGATCGATCTACTTTCGCTCCCAGCTTAAAATTGAAAGCCGAGTATGCTGGCTACTACTTGACACAGAAATTAAAACTAGGAAATACGATTGTGATTGATGACGAGGATCCTGAAAGATTTTTTCACTCATTTCCTCCTTCGTCTTCTACCTTTGCATATATACAATTAATCACACCAAATTCTGCTCTCAATAGCCACTTTTTTTTTTGATCTTCTCTGACATATATAAGCAACACACATGTCAGAGGGTTCTACTCTCAGTTTCTAACAGGCTACCAAACTCTTCCAGCTAGCAGCAGGGTGGTGCCAAAAAAAAAGAGAGAGTCAAGATAGAAATTCAGTTGCGACATGCATGTTTAATATAACTAATCACCAATCAGTACGTGCCAAGCCATTAGATACTGATGGATATGGAAGAAGAAGTTCCGATTGGACGCGCGCACGCACGATCGGACGCCACTAAGTCTGCACTACTTCGTTCGTCTTCTTCAACCTCCCGATCGACCATGCTTCTGTTTACACCGGCAAGAAGAATGTATATATATGTATCGTTGCAATTAATGCCGCCGCCATGATCACGCTGGCTTTCGCCTTCCGGTGCTTTTTTTTAATTCATGTACGTACGGTTGTCTCAGAAACATCTCTTTTGACGTACTATATACACTATAATTAGCGCATCATTACATACGATATTATATGGAATAATGCACGGGTGGATGTGCTTCTTTGATTCCTTCCAGTGTCATTTCTGGTGTGTCCGAATTTTATATACCCATGGCAGTGTACAGGTCTGCATCAAGTGCAATTCCAGTGACGTGTCAATATGCACCATGCATGGCTTTTTTAGTTGTGTATATATAATAATTAATGTAGTACTCATTTGCTTGATAATCTCCAAGTTTTAGCTAGTAAAATAAAGCTAGCTCTGAGAGTGACGCATGGATTTCATTTCTTGTAGATATACAAAGCAGCAGGACGCAGTTAAAAAAAATCTTGCCTTTCGATAACTATATACTATTTAGCTTCTTTCTTATCAGACGTAAAGTTGAAAGGGAATGAAAATAGAGGTGTAGCTAGCACTCTATTAATTAATTAACCAGTCTCTCTCGCTGCTGTGCTGTGCTCAGCTAGCTTTGTTATTGGTCGTGAGGCCTTGTCACGTATGCTTTCTCCGATCGAGGAATCTGAGTTGAGTCGTCGAACAGCATATCTAAGGTCCCCTAAATAAAGGCAAAAGAACCTCCTTTTAGTTGTCACTACTAGTAATTAAGTTTAATTTGTCATAAATAGATAACCATGTGGTTGATACTCTACCACTTTGGAAAATATAGAGAATCTTAGATATATTAGAACAGAACTTAGTAAGGTCATTATATATTCTGATTTATCTCTAATCTCTACTATAATGTCCCGTTGATGCTATTTTTTAGATGAAGGCTCACCGATAACGGATCTCGAACCAAGGGCTGAGATCGAAAGTTTGTGCAAATGTCTTACACCCTCACCTCGGCACACTTTCGTCTAACGCATGCTCCTCCAGTAGGGATCGAATCCCCGCCCCACTCACTGTGTCTCTTTTATTTTGTTCCCAGAAAAAGAATCTACGAATTAATTACAAGCTCGGAATGTTCTTTTTGGTCATTCAAGCTACAACATGTAAATTCTTGGCGTTTGCCAAATTATTATTATTTTGTTGTATGTTAAAATTGGAAGGTTATTTATGTATCCACTATATTATGATATCATTATTGTTATGCAAGTAATCTTCATTTGCTATTAAGTTGTCATAAGAATTATACTATCACGATCGATGATAATCTCTACTATAATGTCCCAGCTGATGCTATTTTTAGATGAAGGCTCACCGACCAACGAATCTCAGAACCGAGGGCTGAGATCCAAAGTTTGTGCAAATGTTTTACACCCTCACCCCCCCCGCACACCTTTCGTCCTAACGCGCATGCTCCTCCAAAGCGAGGATCGAATCCCCTGCCTCACTCACTTGTGTCTCTTTTATTTTGTTCCACGAAAAGAATCTCTAGAATTAATTACAAGCTCGAATGTTCTTTTTGGTCACTCAAGCTACAAACATGTAAATTCTTGGTGTTTGCCAAATTATTATTTTTGTTGTATGTTAAAATTAAATTGGAAGGTTGTTTATGTATCCACTATATTATGATATCATTATTGTTATGCAAATAATCTTCATTTGCTACTAAGTTTTCATAAGAATTATACTATCTGCGATCGATGATAACCACCATAGGATACACACAATTTTTGGTTGTTAAATTTGTCCTAAATATCACCGTAGCATTAGCATGGGCAACATACTAGTATTACATAATGGCCAAGCATATATATAATTGAGGGAGACAAGGATACCCTGAATATTGTGGCTTTGCGGAGTACTTTTTAAGTGGCAATTACTTTTTTTAGCATATTAAGTGGCAATTACTTGCCCACCTTTCTATTTTCTTCTTATATCTTCGTAGTGATGTATTAATAACAACTTCAGTCCCATAATATATCTACTTCTAGGTAGGTTTATCCTAAGTCAAAACTATACGATTATGTCATTACTTAGGTTTGACAAAACAATATAGGAGAAAATATTAACAAGGAGAAAATAATAGTTAGATGAATTATGATTTTTTTTTACAAATGCAATGCCATATGTCTATAGGGGGAGCTAAATAATTTGATTTGGGATAGTTGGATTCATCAAATCTCAGTGATTATTGTCTTTGCATAGTGAAAATATTCAAATAGTAGGTTTGAGGTAGATAGTTGGATTTATAAAATCCCACTAGGATCCAAGCGTTTTGGAGCTCATTCTCATTTTTCTTAAGAGATCCCAAACATGATCTAAGATAATATCAATTTGTTGCATTAATTTGTTAGTGTAGATTTAAGTAGTGGTAGAGATGAAGAAGAATGCAGAGCATAAAAATGCATTAGAGTTTGGTGCATTTGTGATAAGTCTTTGACTTTTTAGCAGGATCTAATAGTATGGGTTTTTAATTAGCAATTTTAAGATGATGATGTGTAAGTTGTATTACGTGAAAGTAGCTGTTTTGCCTGTTTCTGAAAAAATAACTTTAGGACGACTCGTTTGGTTGGCGTTTTACTTTTTAGCAGCAGAAGCATTTCCCGGAAACAAAACCGAACACATCCTATATATGGACAAGAGGGAGTATGATGAATATGGATAATAATGACTAGTATCATAGAAATCACAAGAAACTAACCGCTACGTACGCTGGCTCCAAAAATAAAAACAGGTTCAGTCAAGACTTGCTTATAAGATAATCATAGCATATATATACAATTAAGCACTGGAACACACATTTTGTAAAACCAGCATGAAAGAACTAGCCTAATAAGCTTGAGAGGAGCGGGAGAAGCGTACACGCACGTAAAAGTCGTGGGCACCTGGCCGCCGGGTACGTCCAAGGATCATGCCATGCTTCTCTCTTTTTAAAAAGGCAAACCATGGCAATGATGACATGTTTCGATCGCGCCATATATAAGATTGTGATAGAGACGACGGTACGTAGCATACTTTGAATTTAGTCAAGCTTAGAAAAGGTTAACATGGTTTAAATCTGGTTGGGCTAAACTTTACATATTAATTAAGAGTGGACTATAATTTAGGGGTGTTTAGTTGGCTACCACGGGCACCCACGTCACAACTGCGGATCGCCACGAGATTCCAAAAAGTTTGGTTGGTTGGTTCTTTAAATGAGGCTGACACATCTTTTCTCAAAGACAAATCTCATCACACCGTACGTGGCGCACACAAAAACTTTTAAGCGACCGCCACAACTTTGCCTCAGCTTTTAGCGTGGTTTTTTGTGGCGGGGAGCCAAACATCCCCTTAGTTTCAAACTCAACTAGGAGTTAGTTCATTAGTTAGCAAATGTGAGGTAACATTATCTTAAAAGATGCACATCAGTCTTTCCTAACCACTTAAACTTTTATTCTAAATAAATTTTAGTCCACATAAACTTTATTTGTAAATGTTAAAACAGATCTTTAGTAGTTTTTTTAAAACATATAAATAAGAGATTTTTACGGTGCTTGGGAGGAACCGTGGTTCCTCCCGTTAATCTGTGTAAGCCGGTTCCTCCGCCTATTTTTAGTTGAAGGGGCAGTTTAGTACTTTTGCTAAGTACAGCTTTTCATAACCCACGCACTTCCCCGAACGCTTCCAGCATCGGCGTCGGGCAATGGCGTCGCCACCACAGCGACTCTACATGCGCCACTCGTATCAATAACATTCACCTGTGCCAACGAGACGACGCCACCGATCGAAATGCCCTGGGACATCTGCACAGCCTCCACCGTCGCCGCCGCCGCCACAGCATTAACTGCCCGGCGACGAGTTAGCACCGTCGTGCCCGGACTACTTCCAGTACATCCACGACGATGTCGTCCAACGCGCTGCCCGTGTTCCCGTACTGCAGGGACGCCCTGACGCTCGACATCGTGTTCCCGGACTGGTCCTTCTGGGGCTGGCCGGAGGTGGGTATCTGGTCGTGGCTGCAGCTGCTGGAGGTGGTCCGGCAGGAAAACGAGCGCGTGGTACATGCAGTGCATAGCATACCAGGAAATTGTAGGTGTACACTACAGAGGCTCCGCTGAGACGAGCTGCGCCGGCGACTGTGGCACGGCGGCGTGCAGCAGGCAGACGAGCGACTCCCACTGGTCGCAGCCCAGCGAGTCGTCCACGAACGTCACCGTCTTCCCCTTCATCCGCGTCAAGAAGTCGGTGCCATCGAACCTCGACAGCTCGCAGCCGGCCGGCTTCTAGACGTACCGGAGGTAGTCGGAGTCCGGGTGGCCGTAGAGCTGGCAGTTCACCGGGCAGTTGTACCCGGTGTACGCCGCCGATGATGAGTGGCCGCTGTCGAGGACCCAGCTGCCACTGAAGACGTCGCAGCCGGCGGCCAGCCCGGGCGTGGCGTGTGCCGGTGGCGCCGTGCAAGCCCGACGGAGAGCGCGGAGGCTGTCGGGAGAAAGAAGGCGGCGAGGAGCAGGACGACGGCGGAAGACAACGCAACGGAAGCAGAAGCAGACGAGCCCCAGCAGCGACACCTGCGCCAGCGGCGAGTTGTACCGCAGCAGGCCGTGTTTCGTCGCGGGCACCTCCGCCGCTGGGCCATCCACCTCCGTCACGGCAGGCCGTGCTTCGTCGCAGCTTCGCAGCAGGACCAGGGAGGGAGGGTTCGGGATGGGACGGCGGCGCCCGAAGGAGCGCTCCGACAAGCGCGGACGAGCACGGCGGCGCGCGGGGAAGTGCTGCGGCGGCGGCAGCGACGTTTTCCGATAAAAACTATTATACCCCTTCCATATTAATTATAATTCAGTTCCGGTGTCATGATTCCTATCTGCCACTTGGTTCCTTCTATTTGGTTCCTCTAGCTTTTTGACCATTGGATCAGACCAAATGGACGGCTCACGTTAGGATGGTAAGCCAGCGCTGCGTACTACTATGGTTTTGTCTTGTCCGGGATGTGTAGTGCTTGTGCTGGTCCTGCGCTGCGCCCAGTATGCCTATGCCTGGTAGGATGGCAGCACCACCTGGCTAGGCTTGCTCTGGCTGTCATTCGTCAACCATCACTTTATTCCGATGCCCAGTTCTTTCTCGCCCGCCGGGCAATTTCTGAATTTTGGGCCTGGTTTAGATGGCTAAAATTTCTAACTTTTTTTTTCCACTCTCTCTCCATCACATCACATTAAATACACCAAAAGACATATATTCGGAGTATGAAATGTAAGTAAAAAAAATAACTAATTATACAGTTTAGATGTACATTACGAGGCGATTTTTTTTTGAGTTTAGTTACTCCATGGTAGGATAATATTTACCACAATCAAACGAACGCGTGCTCACTGATGTCCAAATTCTAACTTTTTGACATTGAGTTAGAAATTTTTGCCAACTAAACAAGGCCCATCGAATTTTGATCCCTCCTCTCCTCCCATTCAAGTGCAAGTATAATAGTAGACCATAAGTTGGTTAAACGATGACGTGGAGGAGAGAAATAAAGAGAAGGAGAAAGCAACAACCGGCTCGGGCATAAAGATCAACAAACCCTGTGAGAGATATAACTGGATGCTCGGGCATAAGGATCACTAAACCCTGTGAGAGAGATAAGTGGACTCTGTATTACTTATGAAGAGCTAACTAGTATATAGATGGACTAAGAGAAGACTATTAGAAACTTTACGGCTAGCAAGCCGGTTATATTACTAGCCTTCTCTAAAGAATTCGATCGGCGAATTCCCAACAACAACTTCAACGACTGTTCTATGTTCTGTTCATCATTGTAGCATCGGTGGAGGGCCGAGAGATTAGAGACCATCAGAATCCGTAAGCAGCCATCACAAGGGGCTGGACTTAGGCGTGGTAAAAGGCCCATTAATTTAGCGAGCAAATTTAAGTATTAGACCGATTAGGATCTAACGATAAAATTATATAATTTTATAAACTAAAAGTGAAAAGAGCCAAGTTAAATTGTAAAAAAAAGAAGCTGGATTCATTACCACCCCTAGCCTCGACTACAGAGATACTCCAGTGGAGACCTGACAGGGGGTGCCAATAACCTCACACTCATCACTCACTCAAGTCTCACCTGATGATGACTTGACAGCAGGGTCTTCAGTCCCATGTTGTGATCATCTTGTGATGTGATTGCTTGCTGGCTAGCAACAAAACAAAACAGCAAACAAACAAACACACTAGCGGCTCTAGGAGTACGTACTCCCGTGTCCAGTGCCAGTAACTCCTGCTCCGGTTCCGGTGCGTGCTGGCCAGGATTGCCATGGATCTTTGCAGTTTGATCCTTCTTCACGTAGTAAATTACTTTACTTGTACCCAAACTTGAAAAACAGACCAGAGGAACGAAAGGAGACCCTTACCGAAATCCCAGGTAATCCAAGGGCCTTCCGTCTTCTCCTCCGACGTCGACGCCGTCACGACACCATTATTTGGCACGTAAAGCGCGATTATAAAAACCCGCCACATCCCAAGCCAAGAACCTCCTCTCCTCTCCTCTTCCAACGCCACGCCTTTCTTCCCTTCCCTCTCGCTCCATCTCCTCGCTCTCCCTCTACGCGCACCAAGAAGGGCCGGAAGAAGGGAGCCGCCTCGCCACAGCCCAAGGTCATCCACCCATGCAGCCGAGCGGCCGAGAAATGCAGGGCGGCGGCGGCGGTGGTGGCGGGCAAGACGACTTCTTCGACCAGATGCTGTCCGCGCTGCCGACCGCGTGGTCCGACCTCGGCTCCGGCAAGTCGCCCTGGGAGCTCCCCGCGGGGGCGGGGGCTGTGTCCGAGGACGCCGCCGCCGCGTTCGACGAGGCCGCGCTCCTCGCCTCGCGCCTCCGCCACCACCAGATCGGTGGCGGTGGTGGCGCAGGGGAGAAGCCACTCATGCTCCACCTCAGCGACCTGCACGGCCTTGGCGGAGGGGGTGGTGACGACGCGGGGTTCATGCCGCTGCCGCTCTTCACTGACCGCGCCAGAGACGACATGGACGCCGCCTTCAAGTCCCCCAATGCCGCCGTGAGATCCTTTCTGCTCCGCGTCGCGTGCCTGCTCGGCTGCTCTCGCCTCAAAGCTCCCGTTTATGCCCGCGCGCCGTTGACATGCCCCGCGTTTTGCAGGGGAACCGACCAGGCGCTGTACAACGGGTTCGGAGCCGCTGGGATGCATGCCGCCGCCGCCGCCGTGCATCAGCCGCCGTTCGGGCAGGTACGCCGCCGGTCCGGCCAACAATCCGTCCGGTTCATCAGGAACTAAAAAGAAAGTTGCACTGTGATTGCTCCTCCATTCATGGCGCCAAACAGGCGGCTAAGCTACTGTTTATTCAGTTCGTTTTCTGCTTTTTCTTGGCTGATCAATCAATCAAACTGGTGAAAGGGCGGGTCAATGCCGGCGGCGCAGAGCTTCGGAGGAGGCGCGGCGGCCGCGGGGTGGTGCGCCGGCGCCGGCACCGGCAGCCGGAGCGGCATCCGGGCGGAGGAGGAGGGGCGGCGCCGCCGCGGCAGCAGCGCCAGCGGGCCAAGAGGGGGGCAGGCCACTGACCCTCACAGCATCGCCGAACGTGTACGCCACCTTTCCCTTCTCCCTTCTCCCACCATTTTTTAATGCCTCTGCATCAGTATGTCTCCTCTGTGCTCCTGGGCTCCACAACACTTGGACCTTGCAGTTTGACCTCCTGCCAGCCACAGACCTCAATTCCACTGCTCCAGTTTGAACTGCAAGCCTTAGCCCCCAAATCGAATTGTGGTTCACTGAATCAGTGTTCAGATACAGCAAAATCAGAGATGAGCTGCCTGACGAACTGTCTTGGGCCTTTGCCGATTCAGTTCCATACTTTCAGTTGGGTCTTTGACGAACTGTCTTGGCCACGCGTTTGTTGCAGCTCCGGAGGGAGAGGATAGCAGAGAGGATGAAGGCGTTGCAGGAGCTGGTCCCTAACGCCAACAAGGTATGCCAGATTTTCCTCTCATCTTTTTTTCTGCCTTTATTTGCCCTTTCTTTTGAACAAAGTAGCAGGAAGCTTTCCCCCGAAATGTGGTGAGGATGCATTCCTTCTTTTCTGCACTGTTTGCGTGCTGTATCGGTGTATTTTCCCCTTAAATTCAGTCTTTGCTGATACGCTATCTTGACTTGTTTTCTTTTAGTATAACGTGCTGTGCTCTCCTATATGTAAAAAAAAGATAGGATTGGTAGAATGATGAGTGCCTCATAAATTTGGAAAACATGGTAATTGAGGCATGTTGTGCATTGCCCAATTTACTATTTTGGTGGACACCATGTGTCGGTCCTCCATTGGAGGATTTGGACTTTTGATGTTTACTAAAAGGTCAAAGCTCTGCTGCCGATGAACAGCTAGTGCAACAACATGTGAAATAGCTAACATATGACATTATCTGGGGGGGTGTCGATCATTGGAAGACACAAGCTGATTCCTGAATCAGTTCAGCTTATGAGGGTTGGACAAGTTAACTAGGCTTTGCTATAAAATACAGTACACAGATACACATGAACTACCAGACATACCTTGCAAAACACTATAGTAGCTGGAGACATGGGCATTTGTCTAACACGCCTGCTTCTTCTGTTCCCCACGAACACCACGTGTCACGGTTGTTCCGGAAGGACCCCCACCGGCACATCAGATATATCCTTTTTGGCACAACTTGCGGTCACTGTTAGAGAGTATCATCATGAAGCTACAATGAACGTTGTTCTGCTGTCCTTTGGAATAAAAACATCTGCTCGTCATGTCTTAGTCGATAGAGCTTCCATAGCACAGACTTAGAGCGGACATAAGATCACTGTCGCTGAAATGATCATATATCATATGGAATTTTGTTTGCAGACCGACAAGGCATCGATGCTTGACGAGATCATTGATTATGTGAAGTTCCTCCAGCTCCAAGTCAAGGTATTCCTACTTTCCTACACCTGGCTAGCTTACTGTGTGATGAGTTCATAGCTAAATTCTTCTCATGAATTGTGCACTCAAAACCAGTCCAAATTCATAACTCCCCATTCTTGCAGGTTCTTAGCATGAGCCGATTAGGTGGAGCTACAGCCGTCGGCCCTCTAGTTGCTAGCATGGCATCAGAGGTACCTATTGTTGCGTCATATGCTCTTCTATTTTGAAAATTAAAGTGCTAGCAACAACACAATTGATACAACTAAACTTTGTGGGCCAAGTATATTTTTTTTTTACCCTGAAATGCTCTAATGATGTTCACTGAAGCACAAAGCGATCAGGGGAAAGGGTTATCCTTTTGACCATTGTCCATTGGTTAGGTGCAAATAGGTACCCATACTTTTTGTCATCTTTAAAGTTGCTATTCCGAACAATTTAACCATCATTTGGCCCATCCAAAATTGTTTATATTGGTCTAAAAGGTGATCCCTGATCAAGTCTATGCAATAGCAAATAAATATAGAGAGATCTTATTTCAGATTCTAGCTTTTAGCATTCGAGGACTAAAAAGCAACCCAAAAGAGCTACTAAAACCAAACAGCATGCTTACAGATTTGTACAAAATCAAAAGGAGATATGTCTCATGCATAACTTTGCTTAAGGAACTTATCAACCATTAGTGGCCAACATAACGGGAAAAAGTATGTAGGAATCTTTGCTGTTAAGGACTGCAGCCAAAAAGGAAAAACACGCCTGAAAAGTGATTACATGGTACTGATCAAGCATTTAAGCCGTAGGAGCTACTACCCACTAAGGAGAATCCCTAACTCCTGAACAAGCCCCGCTGCTATAAGGTCAACCAAATCAAATCCGACATAATCCCCATAAATAATCTTTATTATCTTGATGAGTAGCAAACTACACATCGGTTTTTATTATCTTGAGCATCAGCCAAATCGCCAATGGAATCAAATTCAAGTCCTTATTGCAGGGCAACGGGAACGGAAATGGCACAGGCGACAGCGGAAATGGCAATGCCGCCAACGGTGAGAATGGTGGTGGCAGCCTGCAGATGACGGAGCAGCAGGTGGCCAGGTTGATGGAGGAGGACATGGGCACCGCCATGCAGTACCTGCAGGGCAAGGGGCTTTGCTTGATGCCGATCTCTCTCGCCTCGGCCATCTCCTCTGCCACATCGTCGTCCCTCCTATCCCGCCCCTCCATGGGCGCAATGGGAGGCGCTAGAGGTCCCATGCACGACGGCGGTAGCCCCAGCATCGCCGCCACCGGTGAACGGTGGTGATGATTCCAGGACCATCAAGGATGCTGGTGCCGGCGGTAAGCAGTGAAGGCAGTGTGATCTCGAGAGGTTGTGTGTTCAGAAGGGTGGTCTTGTAAGGTTGGAATTGTCAAGTGGCCCAGCAGGGCTTTTCCACTCTACCTTTCCTGCCCCCCCTTTTGTTTGTTTATAAGAAATGATGTTTAATCATGCAACCTTTAGCTCCATCTTTTCATGCTCTTGTAAAATAGCTTTCCTGGCTTTTTACCTCTCCTTTTTTTTAGATGAGTGAGCTGCTCCTGTGATCCGTAGCTTTTCTTTTCGGTTAAATTTGTCGTCAAGCTGTCGTGTCTGCTCTTGTTAGGTGGAGGTGAGGAGGAATCAAAATTATTGGTCCGAAAGGATCATATTCATATCCCAGCCCGAGTACAAATTGATCAAATGAGATGAGATTAGGGTGGTATCAAGTGCAAAGCTGGTCAACAAAATGAAAGATTATGTTGAGAATTATCAAATGAGCTTGCTTCATCAGAGTCACAGATGATGAGCTGCAAAGTCTCCTCACCACTGCTGAAATTAGGTGCTTCTCGGACCACCAGATAACCTAAGATATAAGAGCGTGTACTTTAAAGCTAAGCACACGTAAAAGGTCTTCCCTGATGTAATACTATAGAGGGAAGGACAGATAAGGGGAGGTGCTTCTTTTGTAGCGCGTCTGCTTACAGATGTACGGTGCTAGCTATACAGGTGTTTGCGAGTGCCCTGAGCCCTGATGGTTTGAAATCTTGAATGCTCTATTCAAAAACACAAATGTAATGCTCCATTTGCATTCATACATGTTGTTGCAGATGCACAAATACTGACACTGGTAGAATATAAGAAACCGGAAATGAACTAATTCCAGTAAAATTCATGCACGCCAAAGAGACCCACAGTTTCAAGAAATGTCTGTTTGCGAAGAATCATGTATCTTATCTGACAGCAAAGAAATCCTACAGGTAGTTTCCTCTAACTACCTCCTAAAACTGTGATGATGCAGCATTAGCGATTGTCGATTGATGCGTAGGCGACGACACACGGTTGATGGTACGAGGCTAGCCACCGAGTGGCAATATTCCTCCCTACCTTCAAGCCGCACGTCGCCACGGGCTGGCTGCTAGTAAACAAATCGGGAAGCCAAGATCATGGCTCATGGGCATATTTACCAGATACGTCCAACCGATGGAAGGATCCCAGCAGGAGATGCACCCACGTTGGTGAAGTAAATGAAGGGCATCTTTCATCGTGGTTTAAGAAAACGAAAAACTTCTAGTGAACAAGGGCCATACAAGAGAAGAAAAGGTACATGGTAGTCTAGAATTGGACCACAGGATTAAAGGACTGAAAAAATTGCAATGACGCAGATGAGATCTCCTCCCTCGGGGAAACAAAAAAATTACATGTTGAAAGCTGGAACGAAGAAAAATGGGTTTTTTCAGTTATCTGTTACTTTGACATTTCCCAATCAGTGTCGCCAAATAATTGAGTGAAAACCAGAGGCCTGACAAAGACAGAAAAAGGGATATGCCAAGCGTAAAGCATAACTGAAAGGCCATGAGAGTGCCGATATATTGAGGTGATTGTAGCCAGCTTTTCTTTGGGTGGCCTCCTTTCAGCCATAAATGCACAGTGAATGATGAACACCACACAAGGAAGATAAGGGTACTTTTCCAACTGTCCAAGGCCGAGAAATTAACTGTACCATTCATCAAAATGGATCGGCCTGTTGCAGGCATGGCGAAAGCTCTTTGGTGATGCGACAGCACATTGAACAGCAAACATATGAAATCATCCACCTTACTTTGGGTATCCATGATGAACCATGAGCCGGCTACAGAATTGTTGGGGTGAGAACAACCTACAGGATCACGGGTATCTTAGAAAACCTGGGACCAGTAAGAGTAAGATAATCGACAAGCCATATATTCTGGCAGCCAGAAAGAGGGGTATCAATCTTAGCAGTAGATGGCTATGCTTGTGAAACTACTACTACGCTCAACATTAGATCTTCTGAACAGGTCAGATAGGATCCTTCAAGGTTTCATTCTAAAAAATCTGAATAGCTAAAAAAGTCAGTGCTGAATAATAGTAGATAAGTATAACCAAAGAAAAGATGCTGGATTATTTTTTTTCCATCTCTCAATTAGTTATATGCCGATTGCAAATTTTTTTCACACAACTGGAAGATATTTCTACAGACTTCATGGACTCACTCTCATTATATTTGTGAATTCAAAAAGCTTTCGAGACAGGGCACTCCCCACAAGGCGTAAGACAGGTCTGATGGCACAATAGAAAACAGGAGAATAGCATGACCTCAGCCAAGCAGTACCATATAAAAACCATATTTTGTTAATGGAGAACAAAATGTCTGAACTGTAATACCTTATAAGGGATACAAACAGATGAAGGAAGCAGACATGAGCAGAACGTATTTGATCTAAGGGGTTGGTTAAATTAATAAGTTAAATGGTTGAACAAATTTTTGGCTCAAATTTTCAAGTCCAAGCCAGAATAACCAGGCTCAAATTTGACTAACAAAAGCCAAGCATACTTCAAATTGTAGGTATAACATGCCCCATTCTAGCTCATGCTTTGAACTTGGCCTCAATTGCCTCCTCACATTTCTTGCCTGTTGATGGATCATTCTATTAATTGAAGGACAAACATATGTATGCCAGCATCATGACACTGAACATAAGGGAAAAAAATGGTACTGTAGAAAAAATTACACAACATCCCAGAAAGTAGGTCTCACCAAAACTCTGCAGAAGATGCAGGTGTAACGCCAAGACGTTAGAACCACTATTGCTTTCGTTACTGATTTGATCTCTTTCGCTTAGAAGCACCTGGCATTTTATCTCCTAAATTATATTTCTTCACTGCTTCTGATTCCAGTGATTCTTCCAGTTTCCTCAGAGCTTTTAACAACAGAACAAGAAGATAAAAACGGTTAGAATGGGTGTAGCACTAAAATGGATGACAAGTAACTAAAAACAGCATATCCCAAGTATAGAAGGACCGATGTCTCACCAATGGAGAAAGTTGGACGAAGTGTTTCTATTGATTCCTCAGGCAATGAATGAAGACTGCAGCTAGCATTGTCTGCCTTCTTGAGCATTTTATCAAAAGTTTTAACCTACAAAGGACTCAGCAACCAAAAAAGACATAAAACATTCATGCTGGATATTCTAATTGGAAGTGTTTTAAGTATGTTCCAGTTTGGGTGTTCTTTCAGTAATGAAAAGGAACATCTGGCAGTGTCCATTACATAGTTATGTTTCACCCTAGGACATCAAAATGTTTTATGCATTCTATGTCCTAAGGTAAATCTGGAAGTCCCAGTGCATAGTTGTTAGTACTGAGCAGTGCCCCAGTAACATCTTTCTACTCCAAATCATATTAAACTGACATAGTGACATCCACCAGGGCAACAAATACTCAACTTGGAGTTTGTGTCTAACCCCAGTGATACAACTGTACAAGAACGAGAATGACATTGTGTATTCTTTTTACATATAATAACAGGCATGTTAATAAATCAAGTCACTGCAATTTTTGCATGGGAAAGCTACATATTGTTGTTAGAGCATTACGCCATTACCTCATGTTTTCTTAAGAAGGTGAAGCAGGAACCAGATTCCCCTGCTCTAGCAGTCCGACCTGCTCGATGTATGTATGTTTTCACATATGGTGGCATATCATAATTAATAACATATCTTAAACCATCAATATGTATTCCACGAGCCATTCTATCCGTGCCAATTAGAACATCAATTTTCCCTTCCTTGAAGGCCTCCAGTGTCTTCCTGCAAGAGAGAGAATCAGCTAATATTATGGCATCGGAATGGTCACGTAAGATACTAATCTCTACTGTTATAAAAACAAACTTCATATTTATCCCTAGTTTCGTTAAAAAGAATCCATCACTTTCATATCTAGATAATCTACTATTTTATCTGATTTATTCCTAATTCATGAACTATTCTTAATTTAAACATCCCATAACTGTTAATGTCTCAAGATGAGAATGAGTTCAACTTCAATGTATCATTTTTAATTCAGATTCATATGAACCAAACATTATAACCCACAGCACTTGAGCAAGGCAGACCCATGAAGAGGCATTCCCATTCTTTTAGTTTTTATTATCTTGACCATGGGCTTATTTTTTTTTTCTGGTGATTGCTCGTTGAACTAGCATGGCCCTGGTGGGCGCTACATGAACTAGTTTTATCATTGTGCGTGACCTGTATGAGTTGTTTTGGACTCCTTTTTCTTCTTAATATCTGCAGTTCTTTGTGCATTCGAGCAGGAAAAAAAACTTGATATTGCTACACCTACAAGGTTACAAACTCAAACATGAAGATAGCTTACCTTTCGAGTAGATTCACGCTGCAAACGTGAATATTCACTGAATTTAAAGGGTAGGTTTTCAAAAAAACAGAGTAAAGCGCTTAGTCTGTGACTTGATTCCACAGATGAGGTAAACACTAAGCACTTATTCCCTTGCAGTTCTTGGAGAAGAACGATGAGAGAGAGTGGCTTTAAGTTTGATTTACATATCTGCAATAGCAACATAGAACAAATCTGAGTGAGGATGGACAACAGAGAGTCCAAGAGTAATTTTACACCTAAGGTAAATGAGCTACAAAAGACATAAGAGACAAAAACCAGTTTTGTAGGACTCAAGTTTTGTAGGAATTCTATAACGCTTTCCCCACTATTCAACAACAACGGATGATGCAATTGAGTTGTGATAGCTTGCTAGATCTTGAGTCAGTGTAGCAGACAAAACTATCTTCGCCAATCTTGATAGGATTTACCTTTAAACCCACGCCCACACCCCTACACAATACATAGTAAAGTTAACTAAATCCTAGACCAAAATATAGAACATTATCCTAAACTATTAATATGGCAGAGAAGGACAGGGTTGCGACTATGAGTATGAAATGTTATCATTACTAGAAGAGGAAAATACATGAGAATGTAATTAGGATTAGAATTACGATCTTCTAATAGTAGTCAACGGATGAAGTAGAGTTTTCCCATCAATGTCATGCCAGGAATGATGTTGGCCAATTGAGTGTGTAAGTTGGATCACTGTTGGCAACCAGGATTGATAAGCCTCTCTTTAGCATTCTATCTGTCTCATCAATGACCTGAATGCATAATAAGTGAAATATTACGAGCTAGTAAGTTGGAAAAGTATAGTCATGATAAGGTTAAAGCATTCTCACAAATCCCAAAACTTATGTTTAGACAAATACTACAGACTGCTGCGTTCCAACCCAACAATTCCATGGAAACAACAAGGGCAGCATATGTTAAACTTTGTTGCGAAGTTGCACAGTTCCAAAAGACATACACAGCAAGGATCTAAAGTAAGAGGTAAATCTGAACTATGCATTTTTACAAAAAACAGCCCAGGATAAATCATGTATTAACGCCATTATATCATATGCAGTACTATCTATATCTATGAATATAAACCAGGCACAAAAAGCAAACTCTAAATAATCTGGTCGAAACTCAGTTCCAGTCTCCCAGAGCATAATCTCACTAAATATTTACATGTCATGTTCCTTTTCACATTTTTGGGTACAGTCTACTAACCGTGCACATAGTACAGCAACTATTCAAGGCTTGAATAGAAAATTCCATGGAGGAGGACAGTAGATTCAAAGGAAACAAGCAGTATCCAAAGCCTTAAGGAGTTGTAGAATGAATTATGTAATAAAGTTCCAATAAGCCTACCAAGTACTGAAGATGCTCCAGACTGAAACCCTTTGTCATGTTAATGTGATCCATCAGTCTTCCAGGGTTGCCACCAATATATCAATTTTAGTCTGTGGTTCCATTTGGACATATTCTTCATCAATCGTTGGGTAAAATTCTTGTTTGGGCTTCTGGACAAGACTAGAAACTTCATCTGCTATTGATGATTGACCAACTGCTGAACCTACTGACAAGCCCACCACAGGAGCAATAGCATCAAAAAACCTCTTTTAACCTGAAATTGAAATAAGAAAAAGGCAGTACTTAAATTTGTTAAATAGATTACAATGAAATGGATAAGTGTCTGACTCAAATGTTGAAGCATGGTATAGGAAAGATAAATTTCAAAAAGGCACCGAAATCACACAAACCTGCAAGGCTAAATCCCGTAGGGAAGCACAACCAAAGCTCGTGAAGCACCTTTGCTTTCCGCGGTGCAGAGCATTTGCACAATAGGTAGGGCATAAGCAAGAGTTTTGCCAGATCCAGTTGGGGAGTTGATACAGATATCCCTCCTCAAAAGCCGCCAGGACCAACTGTTTCCAGCCAAGCTGCTTCTTGAACTGGGAAAAACGATTCAATTCCCATTCTATGCAAAGCTTCTGCCAGTCTACAATGGTAAAACAATCCCATCAGACACTATCCTAGCTTACTTATTTCTAAACATCACCATAATGAAGCAGACACTTTCCTAGCTTTGATAGATTAACTGCAGCGAAAAATACATTTGAAAACTTATAGCGAGTGAACCAAAATACTAAGGTAACAAGCAGAGGTGCAAACAGCCTGCAGCGCTACGCTGTGTAGGGCTTAGGAAGGTGCAGGATGCACAGCGCGGTTTAGGCCTGGCATGGAAACATGAGAATTAGGGCCAAGATGCCTTAACATCGATGCATGTGTGGGGATGAGCGGCATGGCCAGCAGGTCCAACGACCTTGCCGGCAATCTCTGTTCTTGTTAACATCAGCGCATGTATGTTTATATGGCCTTTAGGCCCTTTTACTTCCGTTTCTACACAATCTCTGTTCTTTGTTAACACCTGCTATATATTTCATTTCCATGTGTATTGAAGTGTATATATAATATTAACGAAGGCTAGATTAAAACCTGAAGGATGAGAGTTGTTTTTCAGTAACTTGCTGGGCGGTACAGATTCACAATATGTTATTACAGCAATAGTTCTGCGACGCATGCATATGACAAGGTCACGAGACAGTTTATATTTAGGTTCAAGTTGAGCTATGAAGCTGCTACACTCCAGCAGTTTTAGGTTGTTTAAAGGACTGGGTCTGTGTTGAAATTCTACAACTAAATCACTTATGTTGCTATAATGAAGAAGTCAGATCAATGGCTCTGCTTCTATCATGGAGTACGGCAGTTCTTTTATCTAAGATTCCAATGAAGTGGATTTGTACCACCAATCCTACTAAATTAGGAAGTGACATAATCCTTGCATATGGATAATGGCACTCACAATTTGATCATTTCAACCATTCTTCTAGAGACAAACATACTCTGTCATAGTTTTGGCATGCTCCATGCAGTAAATCTATATAGTAAATATAGAGACTGATTATACCTACATATTTTTCTAGGATAATCCTCAAAACAATGTTTCCATGGTGCGTCTATATGGATCCACAACTTCTGATTTACAGAAGCCAACCCCTCCACACACTTCTCTACTGGCTGCCAATGTGGCGGCGTCCACCCTTTTCAGGTGACCTTGCAACAGCACTGATTCAGTTTTCCATCAACATGCTGAGTATCCAACACTACAGTTTCTGGTGCAACCAACGAATACGGCACGCTAAATTGAGATGATAAAAAATCTAACTCCTCTAGAGTGAACTAAAAGGTATCCAAACTGTAATTCCCGACCGCTTCCAAACAGCAAACAAACAACGGGTGATAGTTGCTTCTGAGCAGCAGCAACCAAAACTAGTGTTGCCAGTTCAAGCGATCACAAGGGAAACTCTGGAGCATGGGGGAGTGCACCTCGGGTCGAGGCGGGGAGCTGTGTGACGGGGGCAGCTGGAGAAGGCGTCGATATCGACGGGGTACCGCATCCACGGCAGGTGCGGCACGCGGTCCGCGGGCCTCTTCCTCGTCCTTCCTCGCCATGGCCACCATCAGCGACTAAACCCACCTCGGGCGTCGTCGAAGAGGGCGAGGAACACAGGTGAGAGGCGGCGCAAGCGCGGAGCGGGAGGTGTCGCGCGACGGCGACGAGCCGTTTGCTGAGCTGCGAATTGCGGCGGCGTTGCGGCAAACTAGGGTGCGGAACGTAACGGGGCCGTGTGGGTGGGCCGGTGGGCCGCTTTCAATTGGGCTTCGACCTTCCACGCGACGGCGGTTACAAGGAATTCGCAGCTACAAAACCAGGGAGGCACGCCGCCTGCCCGCCCCACCCGCGCCCATTTCATTTCGCCACCGCCCGCCGACCACCTCCTCAACCACCGCTCGCCGAGAGAATCCCGCCTCCGCTGCCATGAGCGATGAAGCAAAAGCAAGGAGGGAAACGACGACGACGCCCCACGCCGCCCCCGCATCCCTGGCCTGTCGACGGGCTCCCGCTTCCTGTGCGCGGGGCGAAGGAGGAGGACGCGGAAAGAGGTGCTCCCCGGAGTCGCCGTTGGTCACGAGACGATGAAGCAAAGGAGGAGACGGCGACGGGCAACGAAGACGAAGCGCCGCGTCAAGGAGGAGGACACGGAAGGGTGCTCGGAGCCGCCGTTGGGCACGGGATGATGAAGGAAGAAGGCGACGACCACCGCAACGACGAGACGCCGCGGCCGCGCGCTGCCCCCGGCACCCTGAGCTCGTCCTGGGTCTCTGCCACCGGTGGTGCGGGAAGATGGAGGAAGACGCGGAGGAAGCGCCTCCGAGTCGCGGTCCCGTACCTCGACGGAGCCCTCATGCAGCGTGCTTTGGCGGCGGCGTTGAGGACGACGAGCATTGTGAGCGCTTCCGACATGGCGACCCTCAAGCAAGAGAGGAAGCTGATCCTCGTCCTGACCTGACCACACGCTGCTCAACTCGACGAGGCTCCAAGACCTCTCCGCCCTGAACAACGCAACGGGTTCACGCTCGACACCCCAGGACGATCTCCACACGGAACTCTTCCGGCTGACTCTCGACGACGTTCAAATGCTCGTCAAGCTGCGGCCGTTCGTGCGAGGCTTCCCGGATGAGGCGAGGCCCATGTTCGAGATGCACGTGTCCACCTTTGGGGACACAGCCCCACGCGAAGGCGGTCATCGACCTTCTGACCCGACGGCCTCTACTTCGGCGGCAGGGTCAGTCCAGGACCGAGTCGATCCTGCGGATGAAGAGCCCTGACCATCCCGGGCGCCGACCCCGCCGCGGTGGTGATCCTCGACGACACGGACAGTGTCTGGCCAGAGAACCAGGACAACCTCATCCTCATCGATAGGTACCCACTACTTTCGCCTCCACCTGCCGCAAGTTCGGCTACGACATCCCTCCATGGCGGAGCGGCCGACGAGAGGGAGCACGACGGCTCGCTGGCCGGTGCTGGCCGTCCTGAAGCGCATCCACCAGGCCTTCTTCGACGGCGACCGCGCGACGCGTCAGGGAGGTGATCGCGGAGGTGCAGCGCCAGGTGCTGCCCGGGTGCACGGTGGTGTTCAGCTATCTGAGGATTACATGGGAGGACTTCCCCGAGGGACACCCACATGTGGAAGGTCGAGAGCTTGGCGCCGCCCGCCAGCGAGACGTCGACGAGACGGTCACCCATGTCGTTGCGGAGGATCCGGGGACCCAGGAAGGCGCAGTGGGCGCGGGACCATGGCAAGTTCCTCGTCAACCCGGAGTGGATCAAGGCGGTGAGATTCCGGTGCCCGGTGGACGAGCGAGATTTCCCGGTGAGCGCCCGTGCGAGTTGAAGGGCGTCGCGTCGTGTGGCTTCCGATCATACAGCCAGCGTAATGGCATTGTTAATCTTCGCCATAGAGAATTGAACAAGCTTCAGATCGTCGTGCTAATCTTTGTTGATTGATTCACTGGACAATCTTTGTTGGAAAATTCAGTAGTTTCAGGCTTTCTGCTTTCAACGGAGAACGCCATTCTGTTCAGTTACTGTCAGGTGTCTGATCTCAATTTGCAGCACCGAGTTTGAAATTTCGAGATCATTTGTTTGTTACTGCTAATGATGTTTGCTATCTCTGTTGAAAATGCAAAACTCTGATGATGTCTACTAGCCCACGGTTAACCACAGCGTTGATGGTTTGCAGTGCCGTTAAATTTTCTTGACATGATGGCCGCATGTTTGTGTTCTTAATTAAGTTCTCATCAGATTTTGACCCCGCGTTATGCTTCAAATTTCCATGAGCGGTGCATAACTGAAGTTGTACTTTGCAAATTGCTACAAATCTGGGATGTCTATATTGTCTACGACTGGCTTCGGTGTTAACCATACATTTTATCTAACTGTGGCCATGTTAGTCACATTAATAATCTTATAAGAAGTAATCAAGTAACGACGGTTGCTGTCCAAATAGACGCGCATGTAAAATTCAACGAACCAAGCCGTGAATTTGGCATCTGTGCTCGGGCCGGTTTTTAATGAAATGGTGCGCATTTCTCTTCGTGAAGTGATATTGCTTCAACGCTCATGGATCCTTTTGCCAAACCATTTTCTACGTTTGTCTTGCAATTTGTTTATTCTTTAATCCAATCATGTTCTTAGAAACCAAGGGTTTTAAACCTACCTGACATGAAACTAAGACTATTATAATGTAGTTAACTATAATTGGACAAGGTTTGTTGGCCATGCTTGGGGAACCATTGGTTCCTCTCTAAATAAAAT
>JADLZK010010116.1:0-198807 GCA_015847255.1 Hyparrhenia diplandra | reverse complement strand
GTCGATTGAATTATCATGACTCTCCTCCGCCGTGCGTCCCCGGATGCAGCGGCGGGTGGTGACCGAATGCTTCGAACGAGCGGGAGAGGCCTTGAGCGTCGAGGAGGAGAAGAAGAAGAAGAATGTGGCCCGTACAACCCCGGGCCGAACCCGGCGGCGAGAGGCGGGGCGATCAGATACCCTTTTCGACCACCGAGGAGGGGCGAGGATGAAGGGCGAAGCTCATCGTGGGAACTTCGGCTTCGAGCGGCGATGCGTGAAAGCTCGTTGGCCAGGAGCCCTCGTGCCGAATCTCTTAGGCTTTCGCCGACTTCTCGCTATGAGCCCGGAGCCCAGGAGCCCGGTGGCGCTTCGCGTGCTTGGCTGACCGGCGGCGCCAGGGTTCCCTCGCCAGGCCCCCGGACCACTGGTGGCTCGGGCGACTCGCAGGCGCGGGTCACCGGGCGCTGGCATGGCGAGAGCACGGCGGGATGAGCCAACGCTTTCCCAGCGTGGAATCTCTCGGCTGTCGCGAAGGCGCGGTTCGCAGGCGAGGGAACCGTGACCCCCGACCGAACCCGGCAAGCTTCCCGCGGCATGACGGAAGCCTCGTGGAAGGAGGACGGCCGTCGCGTGCGCTGGCGCCCACGCCTGCGATCGTCCAGCGCTTCCCGCCGCCACTACCCGGGCGTCCACCGCCTACCGTGAGGTCCCTTCGTCGTTTTCGCCAGCTAGCTTCTTTTCACGGTATTTTTGGCTTCTTTCCTCGACACGTTCTTCTGACTTCACCGAGCCGCGCCCCCACTCGCCCCCTGCATCCCAAGAAGCGCCACGAAGGCGCTCACGCTAGCTTCCCCGCCGAGGGCCGCGAAGCTAAGGGTACGCCTCCACCAAAGAGCGCCGCCCCACGCAAGTTGCGGCTCCCCCGCGGTGGTACACGAGCCTCGGGAGGTCGGGGCGCAGCCACGACTGCCGCAGATCTCCCGAGTGTGGTACAAGCCTATGGCGGCGTGATGGCGGGTCATCCGCCCGGTACCGGCGGTGATCGACTCGCAGGGGCTCGGCCGAGCCGCGTGATGCGCTCGGCGGCCGACTCACGGCGACAGCCGCTTCGCCCGCGGTGGAGCCAAGCCTCCTTCGTCCGGGAGTTTTTCGGGAGGGGCTCTTCGGGCGGCGGGCGCAGGCGCGATGCGCCAGGCTCCTCGCTGATCCGTTCGATGATACAATCGATCCTCGACCTCCGCTGCTTTCATGCGCCGGATTGACGGTCCCTGGCGCAGGCATCGCCCTCGAAAGCAATGGTGAGGATCGGTGGCCTCGCCGGGTCGCCAGCGGCGAGCGACCCTGGACTTTTGCGTCCGTTTCTCGGTACGCCGCGGAGTTGCCGGGTGGAGGCGACACTAATTCCCTACGAGACCCGACCCGCCCGTGGTCCCTCCCTTGACCTAGCCAGGTGGCGATGCCCGGGTCCGACCGCCGCGTGGTGATCGGCGCATCGCGAGTGTCCTCGGGCGCGGGAAAACTCATGAGCAGATTCGCGCGAGTGGGCCGCACGGCGGCTAGCGCGAAGATTGGCGCGCAGTCACCGCGCTCGCGGGAGGCCGACGCCGTGAAAGCGCGCCCTCGCTGCGCTATGCACCTCGCCTACCGACTTTGTGTATGCGCTCGTGAATCTGTGGTGTCGCTGGGTGTAGTCTCCGACGCGCTACGCGCGAGAAGTCCGGTGCTCCTTCGCCGGGCGCTCGGGTGGAGCACGCCTGGGCGCACGCGGGTGCAGCGAGCCGATCCAAAGCGCTGCAGCCAGACGTCCCGGAAGGCTTTACTACTCTTGCCGGTGAGAGTGGAGTCGACGCGGACCTACGAGGCCAGCTCGCCAAGGCCAGATCCGAGTGCCCAACAAGGTGGCGGGCCCGAGATGGCTCGATGAGTCGATACGAGCCGCTCGGCGCGGGGCTCCGAGTGCCCCGAGGAGGCCCATGGCGAAGCGGGACCGACCTCGGGGAGGAGCGCAGGAAGCCGCGGAGATGCGCGGCGCGTAAACACCCCGCGATCGCCGTGTCCGAGGGAAACCCTCGAAAGGAGAGCCGACTAGCTCGCGAGTTGCTCGCGAGGAGGCAATCACGCGGATCTGGGCCGCGGATCGGCGCTAAGGTGCGTCTTCTCCCTTCTGCCGGTTCTACTCGCCTTTGATCCCTTCATCTTGGTGGTCGCCGCTGGTGCCTCGCTACCGGCGAGCGGGTCCCGCCGTACCGCCGGGCCGGAGACGCGCCGCTACGCTGCAGCTGGGCTCGACGAGAGCGCAGTAGAGTCATACCCGAGGCTGGAAGAGGCACGCCGTCTCTTTATCCCAGCCCGCCAGGCCGAGACGCTCGAAGGTTGGGCCTCGGCTCGCGCGGCGTAGCGCGCGTCGGGGCGGCTTCCACCGCGCGAGCTCGGGCGCTTTTACGGGACCGCGTCGCGGGCCGATGCATATCGGCGCAGCTCGTGTTCGCATTTCGCGCGCGCCGAGGCACCGAACAATGTCGCGGGTGGCTTCTTCCTTGACTCGACGGCGACGGTGACGCGCACGACTTCGCACGAAGGCCGCCGCCGGATGCGCCGCCCGGAGATTCGCGCGAGGTGTGCGACTCCGTGGATGGTGCTTTCGCAACACGGCCGGGCCTCTCTTTGAAGATAGAGGTGTGCTCCTCCTCGTGATTCCCCATAGAGTCAAGCTATGAAATGCGGACACCGCGATGCTGGATCGCCTTCCGAGGATGCGGCCAGACGGGCCCGGCCGCTCGCGCATCCGGGGATGCTACCGCCGAGTGATGTTGCCTCCGCGCAGATGTCGCCTCCGGCGCCGACATCGTGGTAAGCGCGGGTGGACGCAGGCTCGCGGACGCTCTGATCTCCCAGCAGCTATGAAAACATTGAATGTGTGAGAAAATGTGTACATAAACAATAGTGCTGCCGGGCGCACAGCTCGCGGACCTCGGTGCGTGTGCTGCGGTGAGTGCTGTGTTTCCAAATTTCACGCTTATTGTGTGCGAGGCTGTCGCTGCTTTCTCGGCTCGCGAGATATTGAGCATGGATGCCACCTAGGGCGGTCCGAAATCGGGTGCCACTAAGGGCGTCCGCTTTTCTTGACCGACTATCTCACTTAGGATTTGTGCGTGGGCTGACCTTCGCAACAAACGATCGATTCAAGTCTTGTGTAGGAGAACCTTGAAAAAAAGTTTGAAAAGAAAGGGAGGGGTTTAGGGGTCCCAGTGTAGCCCCCTTTAGGAGTTTTAGTCTTGTCTGACGCAGGCTAAGACCCCTTTAAGGTATCTAGAAGTTCTCTTCGTAAGATGTAAATCTTTTATTGAGGCGAAAAAGAACATAAGTGTTTGACTTCTAGTGCGAGTTAAGGGTAGTTTACGGCGTAGTCAATTTTATGTTCCAAGCGTTGGAGTAGACTTCGCCCCTTCTCATTCTTCAACTTGTAGGTTCCCGGCCCTTAGTATTTCGGGGGCGATGAAATATGGCCTTCCAAAGTGGTGTGAGTTTGTGGCGCCCCTTGTTATCCTCGGACTGAGTACGGGGGTCGATTGACTTGGAACTCGAGGCCGGTCGCTAAGTACGATACTTGCGTGAGAGCTTGCTGGTATCTTGCTGAATAAAAGAGATCGCGACGTCTCGGGCCTCATCGACTTGGTCGATGGAATCTTGCCTTTGCCTGCCGGTTGCCACTCGGTGTAGGCTCGCGACCTTGGGGACCCATATGCAATGTTCACGTGGGCAAGATCGCCTGCTCCATAGACTAGAAAGAATGGGGTGAAGCCCGGCTCGCTTCGTTGTTGGCTCCATAGTACCGACGGTAGTTCCTCGTACCATTTCTTCCCGTCTTGGGTTCGGTGATTGAAGATCCTTGGCTTGAGTCCTTGTAGGATCATGCCATTGGCACGCCTCCACTTGACCGTTGGTCCCTTGGGTGGGCTACGGCCGAGGTGTGTCAACCGGATGTCAGTCGGCTAAAAAAAGTCGGGAACTTTTTCCCAGAGTTGGTTGGATTATCAGATGATGGGTTCGGGACTCCAAAAATCGGCAATGATTCGTAAAGAACTTCACCGTTTCCTCCGGCAAGGAGTTCACCACAGCTCGGGCTTGATCCGCGGAGAACTTGTCGATGGCGACGCTAGGACATGAGTGTGTCCTCGGGCGCCCGCAGGGAGCCGTCATGTCGAGCCCCATACTACAAATGGCCATGTCCAGTATGGTCTGCGGGGCCGCGGCCGGGCTCAGATGCGTCTTCGCGTCGGCGTAGAACTCGAGGCGGTGCAAAAAGGCACGACCTCGTTGGCGTTCCGCATCAGAGGGCGAGGAAGCCTTGTCTCAAGACTTTTAATGACAAAAAAAAGTCCTCTGGCGGCATGATGCGTGCCAGAACACCCCGTGTTATTTCCACTAAAACGACATGCTCGGTCAATGCATCATTGCAAGCATCCATGATTAGCCCACCATGTGTTGCATTGAACTAAAATAAGTTTATTTTATGCTTGGTTGCAATGTCGGTCGAGAAGACGAGAGAAATCGATTCGAAACTCCGGCCCCCTTAGGAAACCCTAATTCCAAACCCTAGTTTGTTCCTTTTATTTTATTCAAAATTTATCAAGATTTTGGTATGGTCATTAAAAGCACTTTTGTAGAGGTTTTCAAAACTGAACAAAAGTTGGTATTTGATTTCAAAGTTTAGTTCAAAATTTTTAAAGCAATTTTGAATTTCATTCAAACCCTAATTGCCCCTTTTCTATAATTCAAATTTATGCAAAATTTGAAACTTTAAAAACTAGTTTGTAGATCTTGTTGAGAGAACAAAAGTCATGTACAAAAGTTTTCAATTTGTTATATGATTTTTAAAGTAATTTTGAATTCAAATTTCAAATTTTGAGTTGCTTTTCAAAAAGTCATATTTCTAGGCAGATTTTGAAAAATGGTCCAATTGTGAAAAATTGTGGTGATCTTGAAAAAAATTAAGGGGGTTACTTTTTGGAAATTTTGAGTTTGGTTCAAAAATTTGGGAGTAATTTGAAAAGTTTGAAGCTAGGGGTTTGTTTTGGGGGAAATGAACAAAGAAGGCCACTCCTATTGCCACCGCTGCCGCTGAGGGTGTGGGCCGGGGCCGCCCATCCCTCTCCTCGAGAAGCTGACCGCCGCAGGACCCAGCGATGTCGTCCACTGTCTAACTCTCCATGCCTATAAATAGCCCACCATCGCCCGCCCGTACTCCCTCTTTCCATCCACTTCAGCCCGCCGATCCGACCACTCGCGCCCGTCGCACGCCAGCATGCGTCCAGTCTTGCCAAACCATCTTGCCCATCCTCTTACGCGGCATCCTTGCGATACCACGCGAACCTCAGCGTAGGCCCGGCCGGCCATGACGAGACCGGCGCGACGTCGACTGCCTCACGCTCTGGCGGAGCGCCGCGCTTTGACCTTGCCGCCGCGGCCGCCTCCGCTGAGAGTTTTACTCCAAACCCGGCTAGTCATCTGGGTCGCTGGGCGTCGTGGTCGTGGCAACTCGACCGTTCTACTGCGCTGGAAGCCCGGCTTTCGTAGAACGGCCGCCGCCGCTTCGCCCGCGGCTCGCGAGCTATCTCCGCCTCCGCCTCGGCCAAGCCCCGTTTTAGGACCCCGGGTGAGCCCTAGCCACGATTCTGTAGTTAGTTTTCCGTTTCACCACCGGGCGCCGAACACGACCGCGCCGGGCCAAGGCTGCTGTGGGCGCTACAAGAGACGCCGTCGATGAGCACCCGTGCTCGGCAAGTGAACGATCTTTGGGCGAAATCGCTTCATGTGTCTTTCTTGTTCCTTCAGGGCGGTCCGTTATGTTCCAATTTATGGGCGTGGCGAGTTGATGAACATGGGCTATGCATCTAGAGCCGACCAGCCCAAAACCCATTTTTCATTTTATCAAATGTTTTATTTAATTTTTATTTGAATAGTGTCGATTTTCCAAATTTTGTATAAATTCAAATAATAGCTCAAAAATTCTCAAAATTTTTGTGTAGCCTTCCCATGCTGGTATGTCTATCCATGAAAAATTTGAAACTTGAATCTTGAATACTTTTGGCATGATTTAAAAATACAAATTTTAATTGAAAAATGCATCTTCATGATTTTTAATAATTATTTTATTTATCAAAAAATCATGAAAATTATTTAGTACTGTTTTAGGACATGACCTACCTGTATAAAAAAATTTTGAGCTTGTTTTGAGAAAGTTAAAAATTTTATTATGTTATAACCTATCATTTCATGTGAAAGAAAATTGTTTAATGCTTTCTAAATTAGGGTTTTGGGTAGATTTTGGGTTGTTTTGTGAACCCTAAGCGACACCCAATGTGTCGAGATGGTCCTTGAGACTCCGTGAGCAATGGTGATGATATTCCGTGGGGTAGTTCAACAAAGTTGGTTTGTTAGGTTGTTGCAACTTTATTCCAAAGTGGAAGGAAAAGTTGCACTGAAGTCATTTATCTTCTCTAAGTGCACCCTTTGCACTATATGTTTTATGCATGGCATTATATTGGCCATCTACTATTTTCGCATAGTGAGCGAAGAGAAGATCGTGAAGTTCTTGATCAAGTCCTTTGAAGAGGGCTTTTCGCTGATTCGAATTAGTATCGAGATCGTCGTCTCAAATCAAGCTTCTTCACCGATCCAAAGGCAAGCCCCGTTCATTTAAACTTTCCTTGTGTTTTTACAGCTTTATATCACCTTTGCTTTGTGCTTTGCATTAGGTGATAGAGGTTACCTGACAACCTATTTGATGCATTATCATTCCTTGATTATTTCAATATCTACCTTGATAACTTTGTTTTGCTAAAATGCTAGAACGCTAGCCTTTTGCTATATTAGTTAGACTTTTGAGTCAAAATGACAAGTCCCATATTGGGTGATAGCCGAAGAGGCATTTGATGAGAAAAGGATGCTATATGAAAACCATCTTTGGGATATGGTGTTGAAATTAAGACCGGTCGGGTAATTTGCATTGAGAATGGAGTCTCGGTGTAGTATTTCGGCTTACAATCGATTAAGGATCGAAACGTAAGATATGTGGAACTCTGAGACTCGAACGCACCGCGCTGGTCGGGCCCCACGGCACGCCTCATAAGGTGTCATCCCATCCGCGGTCGACCCTAGTTCGGACATACTGTAAGCTCGGATCTTGGGGGTGTCAATCGGAAACGCATAAAACCGCGACCGGGAGTGGAGAGATGGCGGGAGTACGTGTTACCCTCGTGGGTTAAAGTCCCGGATTGAGGCGTACGGTATTCTCGGGTGGCGTAGGGGACGGTTCCGTTTAGTATCAAGAAAGGGTTGATATATGCAAGCTTAAGTGCTACATATATCGTGTGGAAAGAACTCCCATTGGGTTAATCGATTTAAATGCGCCGTGCTTCTCGGATATGGAGACTTGGTTTCCCCTTACATCGTAGTTTAAATTTTAGACAGTGAAGAGAGGGAATAAGTGATGGAACTAAGTGTTTGTTGTAGTATAGATCACCCTGAATGGTGAGAAACTTGCCAAAATAAAACATTGAAAGTAAGGATTTACCATTAGTAAGCTTTTACTCAAAAATGAGTCATTGATTTTTGCTAAAAGCCTCCCTTGATTCCCATTGAGGCCATTCCCCGGGTCTCCTCCTATTTTCTTTAGTGGGTAAGACTTGTTGAGTACTCCCGTGCTCGGGGTTTGTGCCCCATGTTGCGGGATATGGGAGTCATGTTTTTGCACCGTGCGTCTTGCATGGCGCGGTTCTTCGAGAAGAAAGTGACGAGGAGGAGAAAGAGAGGGCCCTGCGGGCGTGGTCGATGAGTGTAATATTGGCCAGAAAACTTCGCTTACTCAAACTTATAAGTATTGTAAAACTTGTTTTGAATAAAAAGTTGTAAAAGTTTTGTAATATAAATCTTCCGCTGTTTTACTCGATTATGTATGAAAAGTGTTGTAATCCTGCAATGACCTCGTGAACGGATCCTGGTTGGAATAGTTAATAATACTTTTGTGTTATAGGTGAACATATGTGACTATTAAAGGTTGAACCAATAATTAGTACATGTGGGCCGCAATTTGGAAGGTTACATGCTATACACTTGGCCACACTCCCCTCGTGGGTGTCTTTGCTAAGCAAATCTTTGCCTCCCACAGGGCAGTGCTCTGCCACGCCTGCATACCCTCGTGAGGCTCTTTCTTGTAGAGTTCCTGTCTCCACTAGCGCAGCGACTTTGCCTCTTCGAATGGCCAACCGGGCGCAGCCTCGCCTTATCCTCGGGTGGTTCTCCCCGAGAGATAATCTGGGCCAGAGGTTCTCTCCGCCGTGGTCTTGGTCGTGCCATAGCCGGGCGCCGCTTTGCCTCGAAGTTGTTTTCAGCGGAGCGCAGGGTATTTGCAAGGGAGTGTACTGACAGCAGGGCTCGCTGGAGATCTCGGGTGAGTACATCTCCGAATCGCGTGCCTCGCGCCGCAGCCTACCTTGGCGAAGTTCATCATGACTTCATTGTAACGTCTTGGTGTGTGCTTGTGCTCAAGCCCGTAGAACTTTTCCTCCTAGTTTGGCGCTTCGACAATATGCTTCATCTTGGGTTAGGTGGCGCGCAGGCCTTCGCGGGCTTGATCGACAACGATTGCCATAATCCCTGCCTCGTTTCAAACCGTCGGATCCCGGTGGTCCGCTGCGTCCGGGAGACCATTGACCAGTGCCTCGTATTCTCAAGGACGTGTTGAGACCGAAATGCACGGGATGACGCGACCTCGCGTGAACCCCGAGGGTGAATGAAGAGCAAACCGCCCCCCGCCCCGGCTCCGTCTTCATCGACCCGCTCGAAATACATGGTCCAACACTCGGCGGATGGGTCTTGGGGTAATTGCGACGTGGTCGATACAAAATCGCTAAGATTCTGAGACTTTATCGCCTTGGCGTAGGCAGAAATGATATTGCCCGCCACGCGAGCTCCCGCACGCCACTCTGCCACTCTTCCCTCGCGCGCTCTCGCTTTACGGATGATTTCGGGCGGGGAATGAGGATACCACGACGGCACGGGTGCGCGAGGAAGTAGTGGTGAAGTTTTCTTGCCAAGCATCTGATGCAGCGTCATGGCCGCTTTTGCATCCGCTGCGGTACCAGTCTTGAGTAGTCGGGAAAGCACCTCGCGATGTAGGCGCAAGGTAAACGCGGGCGCGCTGGAATTGGCAGCAGCGTTGCCCCCTTCGGAGCGCCTAATACTCGCTACATCTCACGCGACGCGACTACGGTAGTGGCCGTAATGTGAAGGAGCAAGGTCTCTCTGAGTTTGGCGCGCACCGCCCAGTGGGCGCCACGTGCGAAGAGCTTCTGAAGGTTGCCGGGGGCTTCCTCGGCCTCGAGTCCGAGCAGCGCTGCCGGACCATGCGAAGGAGCCGACAGAGGCCCCCTTTCGCAGGTATGAAATGAACCGCCCAATGATGCCGCGGCCCATGACCTATACGCGACTTCTTTGGGATCTCGCGACTGTGGTCTCGTCTTGGTGATTGCACCAACCTTGGTCGTTTGCTTCGATGCCCTCGTTGAGAGACGATGAAACCCGCCATCCTCGGGGGACCCCAAATACACATTTTCGGGGTGGGCTTGACTCCTTCTTGTTTACATTTCGAAGGTTTCCCTCGGGGTCTCCCACGTCAGGTCCGGTTTTCTTGGATTTGACCACTATGTGGATAGGCTCTTCACAATCCTTCCGGCTGAGTTCAAGATGATTTGCATGCACCAACCAATCGTTGCCCCGGCGTTCCTCAAAATTTCAAAGGGCATTGTGAGGTAGCAATACATCCTAAGGGTGTTATGAACGAGTCGAAATTTGGGTCAGTTCTTTCATTTTGATCCTGTGTGGTAAGGAATATCGCGTCGAGAAAGGACAAGTTTCGCATCCAGCGGTGGGTCGACCAATTTGGTCGGTCGAGGCAAAGGAAGGGAACTTTCGGGACATGCTTTGTTTAGGACTAGTGTAGTCCCACACACATCCTCCATTTCCTATTCTTTCTACTAATACAGGATTAGCTAACCACTCTCGAGGTGGAGATACTTCTTTTATAAAATCCGGCCTCCACGTAGCTTGTGGATCTCCTCGTACATGATCTTCCTCGCTGGGCGTGCCATCAAAAGCGGCTTAGCCCATTTGCATGGCCCGGCTTTGAGCCCGGTACGAGATCAGGGAGGTGCTCGGCTGGCCATCTCGGTATGCCTAGCATGTCGCGCGGTCCCCACGCCAAGCGCCTTGGCGCTCGCGCGGTCGGCAGAGCAGCTCGCTGCGCAGCACGCTCTCAGTTTTGATCTAGCTCCGAGCCATGGTCGCTAGCCTTCTCTTCGGCTGCTTGGGATCGAAGCGATCTTCTTGGGTGCCCGGTGAGGGCTCAAAAGCTCCCGGTGGCCAGCTTGGCCTCGTGCTCGTCATTGATCTAGTCAGCTGCTGGCTGTGAAACGTGGTGCCTCAAACGTGGCGAAGCCTCAAGGCGCACTCCACTCTCCATGCACTCTCCATGCATGATCAGTCATGAAGGAGCGAGATCCAGTGATGACACCCTGAGCCCGACATCCCGAGGCTTGGGATCAGGTGTCAGAGTTTGGGTGACCATGAATTTGACATAACAGGCCATGAATTAGTGATGCATGTGCCTGGACCTGAGGATCTCAGGTGAGTCTCTGTACACAGAGTTCAGAGTTGAAAGTTACCTAATATGTCAGAGATTGAGTCTTAGCTATTAAATCTTGCACAACACTAGCACCGGGATTATTAATGGGAGAATGGCCCAATGGCGGGTTCTTACAATCTATCTAATACAGCCACGAAACAGGGACCAATCATTTTCTAACATCTCTGAGTCCCACAAAAAGCTAAGATTAGTATATTATCTAGTGGAACAGCAGTTCACTAGTTTTCCGGCTTCCGGAGCTGGCTGGCCTGGCGAGATGAAGCGAAGCTAAACTGGGCAGAGCCGCAGTATCAGTAAAGTACGGGAGGTGGAGTGGGTATATCGCGAGCGGTGAAGTGAAATTGACCGATGCGCGTGGTCAGCCATGAAATCTCAGCGACGGCACAGTTACCATTGGATGAGGTTTTTGCGGGTTCTGCGGTGGCACTGGGCGCTAGTCTCGTTCTGTGACACGCTCGCGTGTGATGTCGTGCGCTAAAGCTTAATGGCGTGCCGAAGGCTGTGAACTCAATTGGCGGGTCGCGGGGAGAGTTAAAACGAGCCACGACGTCCGCTGAGTGTCACCTTTCGCGAGATCCGCGGGGTGAGACGGGCCCTCGATCTGCGGTTGTGGCGCCAACCGAAACCGCCCTGAACTCGGCACGCCTCACCATCCAGTGTGGGGAATGGGACAAATTCGAAGGCAGGTCACATGAAACACTTCCCGGGATGAGGGTGCCTTCTAGTACCAGCGTTGATGTGCGCTTCTGTCTGTCTCAATCTCACCAGATCCGTTAATTAGAGGAGGTGGTGGAGGAGGGTTTCTAGCTCACTAAGCAAGGTTAGTGTTTCGAATGTTGCCAGAGGAGTATATGGACCAGGTAATCAAGTATATCTGTCATGACCTCTCAGAAATCAGACTAGTTTAGCCAATTTGCTCTCAGCCTGGTAGGACATGCTTGACCAGTTCATAAGTGAGATGGGTCAGAGATTAAGATCAGTGTTCAGTTCTTCTGGTTTCAAGAAGCATCTGGACCCAGTGGCGTACTTCTCGCCGCGTGCGTTGACGCATCACGTTAGGTGTAAGGCCATGTTGGCCGATGGGGCTCGCCGGGCGCATGTGATGGAACCACCCGGTCGGTGCGTCCGCGTCGAGCTTGACAGCGTCCGGTCCTCCCGAAGCGTTTATCTTCTCCTTTTTCTTTGCTCTCTGCTTCAAACTTGCTTTTTGCCTCTTGCCATGTGTTGCCAACACGTCCAATATGATCACGTCACCAATGTTAGCACGCCGAGAAGTTAGTAAGATCGGCTAGTGCTCTCATGTCCCAAAATGCAATATGCAAGTCGATATGGACCTAGAAGCACTTCATGCAAGGATTGTCGCGTGCATCCCTCTTGATAGTCGGCTATCTATCCTATAATGTGATCACACGCGCTCTATCGAAGGTCTTGATCACGAAAGGAAAAACCCTATCAAATATACCTTTGCCTTGATCTCCTGGGTTCCTCTCAAGCCGATCACCGATCTTGACGATCCATCATGTCCATCATCATCGCCCATGTTCATGATCATCATGCTCCTTGTCATCCACCTAATCCCTTTCTCAAATCATCCACTTAGAGCAAAGGATTAGTCCACAAGTGTCGCCAATTTCCAAAAACCAAACATGAGATTCCGGGGTCCCCTGAATGCCGGCAGTCGATCTGCCTCGAGGCTTCAGTTGCTGCGGGGCGACGGATTGAAAGCCGGCCCTCCCCGGGCGGATCTTGGACTTGTCTACCCCCAGGAGGTCAAGCTTCTCGCACATGAGGTTGGTACTGCTTCCTCGTCCATGAGGACCTTGGTGAGCGGTATTGGCAATGACGGGATCCACCACCAATGGATAAGCGGGTTTGGGGATGTGCCGGGTGATCCGGACCGGGTCGGTGATGGCTTGATCCGACCACTTAACGAGCCGGGATCGCCGTTCGCCCGCATACACCTCTTCGCGTTCCTTCTTGTGTTCTTACCGCACATGTTGCCGGGTGTTGCCGAAGATCGTGAAGCGATTCACTGAAACCCCTTGTTCCCCGAATCTGGCTTCCTGGGTGCACCTTCTCTTCCTCCTCGAATGGCCTTGAGCTTGGCGTGTTTTTTGCGCATCGCTTGCACTCCTCGAGGGTGTGTTTGGCGACCGTAGCCGTGATTAAACTCGCACTTCTTGAGCATGCTGTCGACGTCTCGTGATGGGCTCGGGCTCACTCAGGGCTCGACAGCGCCACCCAAGTCTCATCGTCTGATGGGGTTTTGACCCTAGCCCTTTGCGGCTCTTGTCCTTTTCTTTCTTCTTCTTGCCCTCCCCAGGTCGGGGATCCCTCCGGGTCCTCTTCGCTTTCCCCGCCCCGAGCCCCTAATTGGCAATGTAGCCCTCGACCTCTCCGCATAGCGAACTTGGTGGCGATGTCCATCGATCTGCCGCCTCGTTGAGTCCGCGCCTCTAGCTCTACGAGATCACGAGGCAAGAGGTGCCGCCAAGAAGGCCCCTGCTGACGCTGAACTCCGCTCCACGTCTAGGGGAGCTCGGTCCGCTGCTTGGAGAAGCGCGGATGTAGTCGCTCAGCGACTGCGCTGGGATTGCGGCAGCTTCGAGGTCCCATGAGTTACCCGGCGCGCGTGTGTGCTCCCCGGAAATTTCTCAAGGTCTCTCTCCAAAGTTCGCCGCTTGATATGAGGTCCTGTGGAAGGTGTTCACAGGGACCGTTCTAGCCGAAAGTGCGAGGCACAAAATTTGATGGCATTACTTTGTCATCATGTGCCCTGCTGACCGGCATGACTGATAGTCGGCCAACACTCTCGGACGAAGTCCCGATACTTCTCGATGTGGTGGGAGGCTGACGGCCAAGCGGTGTGGTACCTTCCGAGAACCGGGGTGCCTCAGAACGAATAAAAAATTTCTGAGGCCGGTGCCTCTCCCAATGGCGTGCGCAAGATGGACACGGACACGGCGGGTTTATCTGGTTCGGCCAACGGGGCCCCTCGTGCGGCGGTGGTGTGTCCTCGTGTTACCTCGCTCAAGGGAAAAGGAGACTGTAGTAGGGGTTACAAGCGATTAGAGGAGAGATGCTGGTCTCAAGCCCCACGATCGTGGTAGTGGTGGTGGTGGTGGTTTCTCGATCCGCTAATGGGGCATTACTCCCCTTTTATAGGAGGAAGGGGGAGGTAATGTTTACATATGTGGGTGCCCTAGGTGGCTAATTCCGAGGGGCTATACTTGTTGCATGTCTTGTGACCGGGGTTGGTTTGAAACTTGATGTCGTTTGATGAAGACACGCGTCTTGATCCGTTAGCGGGCGCGTGTCGTTCCACGGTGTGGCCTCGAGGGTACATGAAGGGCATCTCGGTCATACATCGCGAGGCGTTTGAGGGACGTGGTTGCGGTGTGTCATGAGCGAGATTCAGGCCCAACGTGGCATCTTGGGTGTTTACGGGAAATAAACAGTCGATCACCGTTCCGATCTTTGGGCGGCGTAATATGTCCTTAGGTTCAGCTTTGTCAATCCCATCGGTCGGTTGAGGTGACCACGTAGCCGGTTATTTGGGCGTATCGATGTACTGACTCGTCTATTTCTTGCGGCTATTCATCTGTTGTTTCCCTTCCTCCCGGACGGAACACTCTCCCGCGCCCAGGGCCGGCGACCTGGGTGAGTAGGTTCAGGCCACCTCGCCCAGGATTGAGGCTGAGGTCTCCCTCGGGCGGCGGGGCCCTCGCCCTGGTTGGTGAGCTGGAGCCACCCTCGGGCGGGAGCCGGGAGTCCATGCGCGGGGGTGTGGTGAGGCTAGGTCACCCTCGGGCGAAACGGAGATTTGGGTAGAGTCAGAGCCTTGGGTCGCCTAGTGATGACGTGGAGCGTTACGGTTCTCCGTCTTGTAAAGGTCCCCTGACCTTGTCCTTCTCGGCGTAGTGAGCTCCTTTCGTCGTGGTGACTCACTGGGGTCATCGTGGGCCTAATTGGCCTTCATGTATGCCGCTCCTTGGCCTCGGTCCGTTGTCCTGTCCTTCTAAGTGGGATGATGGCAAAATGGGTTTTACTGCCCCGATGGGCCTAGCAGATCGTTGTTTGGAGAATGTCTGGGGCCCAATATTTGAAGTCCCTCGACGAGAGGGTCACCGAAAATATCTATCCCAAGGATCGGCACCACGTCTACAACATAGAAAGACCCATGGCTTGATGGGGGAAGACCAAAGGGGCGATCTACAAAGGGAGGCACCTCAGCTGGCAGAGAGGACTTAGAGAAGCCTCTAGCTCTAGGCCCGTGAGGTACGCGTGGCTCCTCGATCCAAGATCAAGAAGTGGATCAAGGCCATCTTTGGGCAATCGCGATATTCAAATTTGAGACTTATGAGATGCGGGAGGTGAGGGGCATTCAAGAGTGTCGTGGGAAGTAATGGACTTCTAGTTCCACCTCGCTATTCTAGGCCACAAGCAGCATTTGACCTCCCTGAGCTTTCGGGACCAGCGGCTCGGGGTCGGGACCTCTTAGACTGCTTAGCTCATTCTCTCGTGATTCCCAGCTCGACGCTCCACTCGTCGCTCTCTACGCACCAGTGCGGTCATTTCCCGAGGAGGACGGGGACACCGCCCATCGCGAGACACTAGTGAGGAGTGATTCCGCTCTGTTTCTTCTCTTTTCTATAATCTTTTTGGTGCTTGACGCCAAAGGGAGAAAATTAGAAGAAATGAGAGGGGTCAAACTTTTTCGGCATACGATGTTTTTCGAGGAGGTTGATGCAGCAAGCTAAATCCTTAAGTGTTTAGATCCTTTGAGAGTAGCTTGTTAGGTGTGAGTTCCGAGAGAAACTCTATTTTTATGTAATAATGCCACCTATGACTTGTTATTTCTGATTTGGTCGTTGGATGTTTAAACTCTATTTTAGATAATCTGGCCGCAGTTGTTTTTATATATTCATGTCATATGATGTGGATATGTTTTACGCGCCTGCTTGTTCGTGGCGATAGGCGCGCCAAGTGCCGTGCCTCAAGGCGGCAAAGGCCAAGACATCGCTGTACGCATGTAACCCTCTTGTGCTCGATCGGTTAAGGTCATATGCATCACGGATATAATTTTATGACACCCCTGTTGAGCACCCAACAAAGAATCATGGATGTAGGGGGAGGCCTTGCACACTTTCTAAATGTGTGACTTAACTTTTATGTCAAATTGAGAATTCAAATCTCACTCACACATTTAGGGGAGGCCTCACTACACCCAAATATGTGAAATTGACCTTTATGTTAATAATGAGAATTCAAAACTCATTCACATATTTAGGGGAGGTTCCACATCCTTGGTCTTCGAAATCTAAGTTTGACTTTTACATCTTATGTAAGTTTAATTTGGTTGTCATCAATCACCAAAATGAGGGAGATTGTAAAGTGCAATCAAGCTCTATGTGGGTTTTGGCGGTTGATGACCAATCCCAATTAGGGACTAATGAGATTTACGAAGATGACATGCGTGGATTAAAATGTGGAGTTGATGTACAGGTCCAAAGGCACCAAATAAGCTAGATGGTGGTGTCTCCTGATCAAGGCGCGTTTAAATTATTTCTACTTTGAATCTTGAGTTTAGGAAATGCCGTACTTGGTGGTCCAAAGGCACCAAGTAAGCTAAGCCTAGTGTGGCAACCTCAACAACATGGACGAACCCGGCGTGTGGCGCGGCCCGAACCACGGGTCAAATCCTTGTGTCTCTCGTGTTCTTTTTTTACTTTCTTGCATATATTGTCTTGTGAGATAGGGCTTGACCCCGATCTACTTTGTTGCAAGGTTTACGCCATATTAGCTCATCCTCCGTGAAGTATTTGTGCGCAGGAAGGAGTGTGAATCCACCGAACTTCAAGTTCATAACTCTCGAGATTCACCTCGGGTCACTACGTGAGAAGTGACTTCATGGCGATCTTGCGCGCACGTGGGCCAGCGAAGCAATGCGGCGCCCGGACCTTCCCGACAGGGCCTCGGTTCACTTCTCTGTCTCTATCGGTTATTTTCAGCGGTAGTGCCGGCGCTTATCATATCTTGTGTGTACTAAGTTTTAACAGGTCGAATTTTAGGGTAAGCCTATTCACCCCCCCCCCTAGGCTTCCATCGGTCCACAACACTTGAATTGGGGATTGGATGGAGGATATGGAAGCGGGGGTGGCAGCAGCGCGCTTCAGCGATACCCTTGCCGTAGCAACGTCTTGGCTTCGACTTGACCCGAAAGCGGCGGCGCATAGCGTGGCGGCGGGGCAAGGCGGCGCGTGGGAGGAGGAAGCGGGGAGTTGGGGATACAAATTTCTTTATTTGCTTGTTACCTTGAAAGATTGAGACCCCTTACTTATAGCCCGGCTATTGGGACTTGTATCTCAAGCAATCTCTCTAAAGGTTTCCTTTATAGATTGGAATACCTTTTACAAGCATGTCCTATTTATTTTTTCCTAATAAGGGGTCTCCCTTATAGATGAGATAACCCCTTGCACACCAAAAAAACGCCTAAGGATAATCCTAGATATTTTCCTTCTTTATCTCCGGATTAGTTCTTAGAAGAATGCGTGGAAGGGATGGGACGGGCGGGCGGGGTCTGCCTGGTGCCCGGGGGCAGGCGCCTCGGGCCTCATCCTCCCCGCCCCTATTTCTTGATCATGACATCTCCCCCCCCTCTCCGGGCGCGCCCTCACGGCTGGATGAAAGTCCATTCGACGGCTGGAGGATCGATCGCCCAGGGAGGATGAGCTCGACACCAAAGATAAGGCGACCACCCGGGGTTTTTCGAGGATCATGTTCTCCCCCGTTCGCTTAGGGTCGAATTCGAGAAGATAATGAAGGTTCTTGGAATTCAGCCGGTAGATGTAGCGATGAAGCGATGCGGCCTGTTGTGAAGGCTGTGCGGCGGCGGGCTGCCGGTGGGAGTTCCGTGGAACACCCACATCGAGGTGTTGGTGCACCATGTCGCGTGGGGGCTCTCGGGAACAAGCGCTCATTGGGTGGAGCGTGGACGAAGGCGGAAGTAGGCGCGGATATAGATGTCGCGCCCGAGTAGGAGGAGTAACTGACCAAGTTCAACATCAAATGCAGTACATGAAGGAGCCGGCGTGTCCGAATAGGGAGGCGAGCTGGTGGCGGCCCTCTCTAGATGCGTAGGCGATGTGGGCGTTGTCGACGGTGAGGAAGGGCGATCCATGCCGTCGAGAAAGGCGACCACTGGCTGGAGCGGCGTGGTGGCGCCCGCGAATATATCACGCCAAAGTATGGCGGTGGTCGCGGTGATGTTAGCTCCGTTGTATAAACTCCCCAAGCGAGGAAGTTTGTCTGCGAACTCCGCCTTGAAGCAAGGCTTCGGTAACTCTGGCGATAGTGTAGAGGAGGCACAGGTAGAAGCGGTCGAAGAGGGAGGAGGCCGTTTTCGAGTGTCCATCTTTAGGCGGCGTCGCCGATGTGGTGACGTCGAGGGCGTCTTGGCGTAGGTGCTTGATCCTCCAATGTAGCTGGCGTAGCTGGGCGAACTCCGGCCGGATGTGTCATAGAGGTCCAAAGGCGGTCGCATGCCTCGAATGCGTTTCCTAAAGCCGAGTCGCGGGTGTACGGATGCCGCGAAGATACGGACCGGAGGAGGCGCCCGGGCGGCCCTACGCGAGGTGGTGGGCTGAGGTGAACGTGGTCGGGGCGACCCTCATGGTAGTACTCTGCAGCTCGTGGGTCGCGAAGTCCCACGTCATCGCGTCGGGCTTGCGGCCAAGGCATGCCAAGGATGACGCCGAGCGTCCTCGCCCGGTGGCATGGCGTGGCGTCGATGTCGAAGATGCTCGGCGTCAGGCGTAGAGGCACGTCGAAGGTGGCGGCGACATGTTGACGTGGCGGCCGGTTCCGCTGATGACGCGACACGCCTGGCCGAGTCGGGAGGCTCGCCGTGGGTCACCAGCCGAGTCGATGTAGTTGTCGCGTTGCGCCCGAGTCGAAGGCGATGATGTTGACGCCGTTCTCGAGATTATCACAGGTGAGGTAGAAGAATGAACGCACCACGTCATCGCGAGTCGAGGTCCCTCAGAGTGAGGACCTTCGATCAGGTCGGCTCCTCTTTGACGTCAGCTAGTGGGCGTTTGTCCCGCGTCGTCAGTTTGTAGTCGTTGAAGATCGTGATGTCGAAGAGATGCTTGCATTTGTGACCCCGTGAGAACGGCTCGTCACAGCGATTGAAGTAGAGACCAGCCTGCGCTGCGTTCCGTCATCTCCTTCGGTGTCGCCCAGTTTGAACGGCCGAGGTGGTCTGGTAGCGGGCGCTGGGGCGGCAGCAGAGGCAGGCGAGGGCCCCCGCCCTTTTGTGCGTCGGCGGCTTGCGGCGTTAATAGAGGGATGGCGGGCGTCGCTCGTGCATCTGGCGAAGACATGGGCTGCCCTCCATGTCCTTGGGATCTCTTGCATCTCGGCGTCCGTCGTCTTGGCGGTTCGCCAAACCCCGTTGTGTAGATGTTCACTGGCGCTTGTCGTCGAGGTGGCTTTGCGGGGCCGTATGCGAGGAAGCTCCGTGTACTCATCTACGATTACTGTCTTCCTTAGTGATGCCGGCTCACCCGGCGGAGTTCGCCTTCGGTGGGCCAAAGTGCTCGTTGACATATTGAAGAAAGCTTGTCTGACCACGGTTTCTCCTAGACAGACCTCATGTACCATTGTTGTGCTCCTCTGTCGGATGATAGGAGGCGTGCGGTTTGTTCCTGTGGTTTGGCGTACCTTGTCCCCTCGAAGAATTGCTCGCGGTTGATCCATGGAAGGATCTTCTTTGCCATCATAGGTGGGGAAGGACGGCTTGTGTGGGCGGGAGGCACAGGGAAGGTGTCAACCTGAGGTGGAGGAGGGGGCGGCACATGCGCCCTCGCTGGAGGATGTACTCGCCGGGCGGTTTGTGGCTTCAAGTAGCGGCTTCATCCGATTGCCGGTCGATTCGCGGTGACACGTTTATCACCGTTACGTTTACCATCGGTCTTTCTCTTGATGAAGTCACGGGTCGCTTCCTCGAACATTGTCGCATCTACGTCTCGGCTTCAAAGTTGTTGGCGGTGTTTGAGCTGCCGATCATTGCTTGCGTGAAGATGGTGATTCTATCATCGGCCGGTCTATCCTGCTTTGTGGATCCCGGCGACCTCGCTTAGCAAGTTCTTGGCCAGCGTCTTGGATTCGTGTCTATGGTGGTGGGTGGATCGTAGTGGTCTCCTCGGATACCACCCGGTTGTCGGTCCGACTAGATTGGGCGGAATTGACATTTGAATTGAGGATTGGAAGGAGAGATGGAGCGGGGGCGGTGGCGATCGTGGCCGGCAACGTGGCCGGGCGGCTGTGGCATGCGCGTCTTCTTGGCTGCCCGAGCGGGGCGGCGTCTTGGGCAAGCGGTAGAAGGGCGCGCGTGTGGGAGAGGGGAGGCAGGAGATTGGGATAAAATTTCTTTATTTGCTTGTTACCTTGAAAGATTACATACCCCTACTTATATAGCAGGCTATATTGGGACTTGTATCTCAAGCAATCTCTAAAGGTTTCCTTATAGATTGGAATACCTTTTACAAGCATGTCCTATTTATTTTTTTTCCTAATAAGGGTCTCCCTTATAGATGAGATACCCCCTTGCACACCAAAAACGCCTAAGAATAATCTAGATATTTTCCTTCTTTATCTCCCGGATTGTTGTCAAGAATCCGTGGAGGGAGGGGGGACCGGCGGTGGGGCGCGCAGCCTTGTGTGGGGCCCGGCCGCGTCCCTCAGCCCGTCGCCCTGTCCTCCCGGCCCCTATTTCTGGATCATGACAATCCTTCTAACTACCGTATAATGGAGAGTTTTTTACGTGCCCGAGTTGTATATATAACATGTGCTCATACAAATTAGAAATAGCTAGCTCTTTGTCTAGCGATACGGTCATTTCAAAACGTGAGTCATGTATGTGACCAAGACTCATAAGTGCTAACATTGAAAACTTCTCGTACACCAAATTCTACCGCCCCGCACAAGGTATCCACGTAGTTCCTTTTATTTGATTGGCTCAACTACGAAGGAGTTACTGTGCCGCCTTGGTTTTACGGCACTGTGATTGGTGTAAAATCGGACTGGATTTTTTATGTCTAACCCTTCCGCTTTGCCGAAATCTTGTTATAATCCATCGACGCCCCTCGTCTACAGTAACTGCGCTCGGGTTTATTTCGTCTCGGTCCTCCTATTATAAGAATCCTACGCCCGAAGAAGAGAATTCCGAATTCGTGGCAGTTTTGCGATTACCCGCCCGCCTGCGATTTTTACGAAAACCCCCGCCCCATCCCACCAAATATAAACAGGAATCCTGTTTCCATCTAGAAAAAAAAAGAACCGGACTCCCTCGGCCGCTCGCCTCGCTCTCTCTCGCGCGCTCGCTCAGAGACGCATGCGGCGGCGGCGGCGCTCCTCCTCCCCAGCGCCGCCCTCCTCCTCCTCCTCCCTTCTCCCCCGGCGTGCCGCCCCTTCCTCCTGGTGCGCCTTCCCCGTCGTCGTCACCTCCAGGCGTGTCCTCGACGAAACCCCTAGCGCGACGGCCACCGTCGTGGGCGGGGCTGCAGCCGCCCTGCTCCTCCTCCACCCCTGTGCAGTCCCTGCGTCGGCCCGGCGGCAGCTTGGCCGTCCCGGCCATGGCATGGCATGGCCTGGCGTGCTAGGTCTCACTGGTGGCCGCCGCCGCCCTGCCTCCCAGGCTCCCACGGCTGCCTCCCTCCCTGATCTACTCCGCGTGTGCTCAGTTGTTGCAGGTGCCACAGCAAACCCTAGCTATTGGTTCCGTTGACGTCAGCTCTCGCCCATCCATGTTTTTAACAATTGTTTTTCCTGTTCACGCTATGCATCTGTAAATCAATTTTGTTGTGCTCTGATATGCTCCAGTCCCATACCTTTAAGTTAATACTATTGCATTTATGTTTTTGAAAATTTGGGATAGAATTGATAGTTGAGGGTTTCAGTTTCTTACTCTATTTGAAAAAAAGATTATTAGGCCTAATTAAATGAGGTGATTTATTCCTTTATATCTTTATATATGTTATTTCCGTTCGTCTGGAGGCTCCAGCGATGGTTGTTCCTATAGCATTTCAGTCCGACATTTTGCTGTGTCTTGCCCTGCAATCTGCCTATTGTGCTAGGCTCATTTAGAATAGACCTATGGAAGTTTAGGTCCAATACAAAAACAGGTAATGCCAGGCGATAGACAAAAAGGGTGAAGTCAGTGACAAAATTAGTTTGCTACCTCAAATTCCTTTGAACTAGCACTTCTTGAGTTGCTTCATAATTGATCCTTTCGGTTGCTAGACTGCTTCGCTGGCTTAGCCTAGCTAACCATATTTTCTTACAACTGTGATATATTACTGGTATTTGTTTCAAAGTTTCCTTTTCCCTTTTTTTTTTTTTTTGGCTGGTTCATTGCCTACAAAGGGTTTGTTTCATAGTTCTCGTGTCAAGGCTTAATTTGTAGCAGTGGTTATTTAGTTCATAGTACTCAAAGCCAGGCTTTCTAGAACTTCCTATGTTGTTGATTTCCTTGCTCCTGTGTAGGGTTTGTTTCCTGTTGGAATTCTGTGCAGATCCTACCTACAGTCCATGCACAGGACAGAAAGGTCAGCCTTCAAATCGTTTGATTAGGTGCTACCAGTACTATATGTCATTCTGAGTATTGTGTATTCATTCAGTTAAGATCTAGCATCATGTTTTTCTTTGTGTAAGCTCATTTAACAAAAAATAATTGATTAACCTAATTAATATTGCTCACAAGCATTGCCTTTTTGATCTGTGGAGCTGTTTAGTTAAATAAATGTGTCTCAAAGCAATTTTGTTTTTCCCCATATGTGCTCTGCTCCCCTGCATTTCTTCTACTCAACTAAGATTGGGTACGATTTAGGATGCAGATGTGCAATAAGGCACATGCAGTTTTTCTTTTAAAAAATATATGTTTGATGTGCTCCTGCTAATTTTTAAAAAAACAAATATGCTACCTGAGGTTTTATCATGTTACTTGGATCCCGCTGTTACCTAAGGCCAACACTATTTGGTTGTTCAAAACAGTAACTCTATCAGGTTGCTACAACACTGTTCCTACAGATTGAAGCCTCCTGATTCACCAACATATTGCATTTTGCTGTCAGGGCTCAAAAGAAAGGATGCCCTTATACTCACAAAACACATCAGGCTTCTAAAAGAAGTCATATCTTAATGTCATCTGTGTGTTTTGATTTAGATTATTAACTCAGATGGTTTGCTGGGATTTCTGGTGCCGTTGGTTATAGAAGCATCGAGGTTGAGGCATGGTGACGGAGGCCCTTTAGCTGCCACAGCCATGCAGTGTCTCAGAGAACAAACAACCAAGTAGCCAGGGCGACTGCAACTTCCAGGTCATGTATCCTCATCTTCAGCTCTTAACTAAATTAGTTATGAACCTCTAAACTTTATAGGATTGTTGTATGACATGTCTTTGCCATTTTCGATATACATATATCATATGGCAGGTCATTTAGCCAAGCCCCAAAGAAGTATGATTAAAGTATAGTGCAACACACTTTTTACCAGAATTAAAATAATAAAAGCTAGCTTGAGTATAGTTTCATCGAAGTACAAGGCCTCTTATGGGATTATATGGAACAAGCATAGTGCAGTTTATAACACAGTAGTTCATACCCATGTAGCCTGTTTTAACCGGCTCTCTATCTAAAGGGACATGTTTGTTTTATATAAAGACTGAACACCACCTGAAGTTTGCTTCATGAGGTGATACCTTGAGCTTGTGAAAATGACGTATTATATCATGCAACACAATGTAGTCCCTGCGATTAACTGATCAGAGCATTCGGGAAACATTTTTGCTTTTCCTTTTTTAGCATTTTCGACTGAGTCTTTTTCAATCGTTTTGTGCACATCCTTTACACTAGCACACTTTTGCCATTCAACTTCGGGTTGCAGGTTTCTTGCCTCACGCTTCTTATTCAAGTGCAGTCTACAAACAGGTTCCTTGTTTCATTTGGTTCAGTATTTTTTATGACCCTTTTTTATTAGCAACATACAAATTTTAGAAGTTTATATCCTTTGTTCAGAAATGTGGTCTATGATTTACTTTATAACGACACATACTATGTGCTGCGCTCCAGATTCCTTTTTATGTGACATGAGATTGACATGCATTTCCTATAAGAATATGTCGTTGAACTCTTATGTGTGATCCATTTTCGTGTTACTTTCAGGTTTTCTTCTTCACAAAGGCTTTTAGGTCTATCTTTTGGTTACGAGGAAGTGAACAGCTGCAATTAGTATGTATGATCTTCCTTCCAGTATTATGACAAACTAATAATGCCCCTTCCTTTGAAACCAAAGATGGCAAAAGGATTTCTCATAAAAAAAGGACTGTCCACAAGCTGAAATTTAAAAAAGGATTGTCCACAAGCTGAAATTTATGGAGCCATGCCGTTGGCATCTAAAATCCTATATTCTTTATCTTCCATTGGAAATATCTATGTTTATCTTTGTTTCACCTTTTTTCAGGCCGATCTTTGTTTTTCAAGATGGAATATGGGGTCATCAACTCTAGGATCAGGAAAACTAAAACATATGCAGTTGTACAAGCAAGCAAACTGTTTGTTTACACATTCATTTGACATTAGGCACATGTTTGTGTTTGTAATGACTAAGAAGTCAGTGTTACTCTATATTTGCTTTTTCATCCCATAGGAAAGAATTCGCAGAAAAGGTGAATGACAAACAAAATACGGTCTAAAAGATTTTTGCATAGCTGGTGCAGGCAATTCTTAACAGGGATCAAACTGCAAGCGTCACATGTTTCTTATATTCTATAGTTCTGTGGATGACAACACATGTCAAATATTTCCATCGCTTCCACTTCATATTTGCTTCCTTAGGTGTGTGTTCAGCCTGAGCTCTAAATGACTTTTGAGGTTTACTCTTATAAACATCTTTTGTCCTGTATATACCTAAAAACATCTGTACACGGTTATGAACATGCCATGACATCCTCATCCACCCCTTTAAATGGGCGCGCAAAGGCGCGCCTTCCACTAGTGTGTTATAACAACTCATGTCTAGCGGTAAGTCCGATTCTAATAAATATTCGGTTCCATCAAAAGGTAGGTCATGTTTTTAATACAATAGAAAAAGAAATATATGAAATAAAGGAATAGTTATGGACTCCGTCACAAACTCTCTATTTCAATTGGACACATAGAAAAATAAGGAAAAAAAAGCAATGGCACATATTATATAGGGAAAAAGAATAGGGATAAAAACTATCAAGGACTCCATCACTGACTCTTTTTGATTTGGAACTCCTGAAAGACCACGTATTTTGTTGGGTAAAATACTCCAAACACGTTTATTGATGAATACTTAGTCACAAAGTGGACTCGTACAACATGCCCCTTACAAAAGAAATGTCGGGGGTATTTATAGGCCCCCAAGCCGTAATTCTAGATAAATAACAAACTTTACAATGACAAGATTCCGTATCTAGACTTTTGGCAAAGCCGTTCTTGACGTCTTCGCATGCTTCGCCTTGAACTTTCTTTGTATTTCTTGAAAAACTTTAGTTGCGGTCTTCTGACGAAGCCTCTCTTACGGGTTTCTTTTGCGAAGCTCCAAGTTCGGAAGCCCTTCTTGTCCTCTTCATGGTAACAAACTTTGTAACATGATCATTCTTGCTTGTCTTTCTCCTCTCCTGTGATGACCTTCGTATGAAGCTCTGTTACATGATCATACTTCAAAGTTTGGGTTAAGAGTTTATGCAAAATAAAGTTGACCCCCAACATATTTAGCTCTGGAAACAAAAAAGGTAAAATATTAATAAATATGGAGAAAATCGGGTCCTTATTGATGTTAGTTTCTTTTCTCTCTCCCATTGCAATGCACGTACACATTTGCTAGTGTATTCTATAGTTTTAGGTCCATGCAGGAACAAGGACTGATGGAGTAATTAATTAACTACCCTCTTTATTCTAAATTATAGCTCACTTTTGCTTTATTCTAAGTTAAACATCTTCTCTAACTTCAAACTAAGTCTATTAAAAAGGAGCCAACATTACAACACCAAATTGATGGCTTGAGAGTGCCCTTACTCGTTTTCTAGATGTCGTGATATATCAATTTCTATCTATAAACTTTTTTGGTGGTATTCAAGATGTTATTATATTTCTATAAACTTAGTCAAAGATAGAGAAGTTTGACTTAAAACAAAGCTAAAGTTAAAGTAACTTTATAATTTGGTACTACACAGGTAAAAGTCAGGGCTCTGTTTGCGTGTGTATAGTAATTGAATTTTACATGCAGTATTTCGTCCTTCTAGAAACTTGGTGGTATTCTAGATGTTATTATTATATTATTAGTATTTCTATAAAGTTAGTCAAAGATAGAGAAGTTTGACTTATATTAAAACAAAGCTACAGGTAAGCCAGGGCTGTTTGCGTCTATAGCAATTGAATTTTATGTACAGTATTTCCTTCGATGGCACAATTAATTCTGCGCCCCGCCCCCCACATCCCCCACCCCCCCGCGTGATCATGATTGAACGTTCTTAGTTGCGTTAGAGCTGTCCATATACAGCACCTCCTTCCATGTATAAGTACCGCTCGATCGCACGTGTACTCTAGGCATGACTATACTATATAAACGTACGCAAGCTATACGAAAGAGTCGTGCTACTTCATACAATCGATCTCAATTCTCAAACCTACGAAGAACAAGTCGGTCGTCGTAGCTGTGCTTGTCGTCGTCATCGTCGTAGGGATGGCAAGGTGCGGCGGGGCGTTGTACTTCTACCTGATGGCAGTCGTCCTGCTTGTCGCGCTCTTCCCATCGTCCGTGAAGTGTAAGCATACTTCATCACCATACATATTTATAAATCTTTATATAATACGTGTGCATTTTTCCGTGGTAATGAAATAACATACAAGCTAATGTTTGTTTGTATTGATCAGGTCGTCCTGAGCCGGCGCCACTCGACGGCGGCAAGGGAGCGCCGGCAATGGAAACAATGCCATGGCGGCGGCGCTCACTTCCACGGCGGCGGCGTCAGTCAATGGCAGCAGCGGTTCTTCCGGCGGCGACGTGAAGCTGGAGTGGTGCCTCACGAGGCACTGTGTGTACGAAGGCCGTGGCAACCTCCCCTGCTTCTGCTGCGCCGCCGTCAAGCCGAACGAGTGCCACGAAACAATGGACCTGTGCCGCGCCAACTGCGTGTAGCCGCCGCCGAAATCGAGCGATCATCCATCCGCCGTCTGTCGTCGTCAAATGTTTCCTTAGGCCCTGTTTGGTTCCTACAGGGAATAGGGACTAATTTTTAGTCTTAATTATTTCCTAATTTATCCAACAACGAGATTAATGGACTAATTTTTAGTCCCAACTAGTCTCTAGTCCATTAGCCCCTCTTGAGAGTCTAATTGGGACTAGTCTGTGCTCTTGTTGGGTCGTCAACTCATTTGTGCACTTGTGCGCCAAGCACTAGTCGGTTGTCATAGCTCTAGTCCCCGTTAGTCCTTTGAACTAAACATCTTTTACATGAGACTAAAAATTAGTCCCTAATCCCATGGGAACCAAACAGGCCCTTAGTCTTCGTGCCCTCCAGTAGAGTTGAGGTCGTTTTTTTAAGTAGAGTTGGGATGTTTTGTTCGAGGTTATAATCTTGTTGTTACACTTTTTTTTTTTATATCGTCTAATAAATATCCGCAAAAAGATTTTTGCCGCCTTTTAGGAAAAAAATCTACTCTGGTGTGCAATGCTACCCTTGCGTTCAATCAAATAGTGTCATGTCGATTGTCGTGCTTGGGAAAATCATCATGCACTAGTGTTTTGCTCGCTTGATGCATGCACTGTCGATATCGTCTGGCTTACGACGAAGCCGTGTTGCCTTTCCATGTCGTTATCAGGAGCCACGAGTGAATACTCATTTGATATTCTTGATATAAAAAATAAAGCTAAAAATTTAAATAATTTTGCAATTTGGAATGGGCCAAGAAATAAATGCATCTTGAGTTACACGGTTGAAACCAACTCATTGCAAGGCTAATAAAACTAATACAGTCATATGCCGGTGGTATAATCTTATTCATATTAGTAGTTAACTCTTCGTTATTATTAACATACTTAAGAAATATGCCTCGCAAGTTGCAACGGGAGAGGAAGGACCTAAACATTCATGAAAAACGATGATTTATTTTATGATAATTAGGACATCCATGATATATGTAAATGTTGGTAATAGTACAACAATGTCCTATTAAGTTTGTAAAAAGCAACTTGCGAGTAGGTCGGCATCTCAATTATGATGAAGGGTGAATTAACGCATGATGAGGAGGGGACAATCACAATCCTGGAGCCGTATGGATGCTTCGCGGCCAATACCAGGGATGATTGATCAAGTCCAAAAACATACCTGCAAATACACCTTACAACTCTCCAAATTTTGCAATTGCGATCATGTGATTTATGCAGTCACTTAAGAGCTCATGATGGGAAATTGGAAAGCTCGGGACCAGGGGCAGGCGATATCTTGCCGATGGAGACCAGCACACGGGGAAAGCCTACTGGATACGTCGTCCTCGGTCCTGGAGCTCGCCGCTTGCAACAGCCAAACCCCTCAAGTCAATTGTGGCGTGCAGGCCAAGCGTCGGTTGCACGGCGAGAGAACCCTGTTGCTCCTAGTCCCAGCCAGCCCTCTCACCTCCAGCCTGCCGTGGCGAGCGCGTACGGTGGTGCCAGAACGAGCCAATGGGTGTCCGTGTGCGTGCATGCGGTGCAGCGCGTACAACAGCTAGGGTGGTTGCGGTGGCAGGGTGTAGCCGTGGGCGCCCTGCCATGCCGACGCGGGACAGCCCGGCCCATTGCATCGTTGTGGGCTTCTACGCACACACTGCACGGTCCGACCCAATAAAGGTAGGCAGAAAAAAAAAAGAGATGAACGGAAATTTTCTCTTTTAATAAGTAGGTATAGATATATGGTCCTAAATTCTTCTATCATAAGAGTTGTTAGAGGTTGTTACACATTGTGTATAGACTACCTGTAAACCTACAACTCACCTCGGCTAGCTGTAAACTTACAATTAATCCACCTCACCTTAGTTGTAAACAACTGTAAACTTACAATCTACCTCACCTCGGCTAGTTGTAAAATTACAATCGACCTCTCTTCTGTCTGTTCTTATCTTTTTTTTTCACCTAAGCATATATCCCGTTATTATACTTATTCTCAAGGGAAAGTCACGTATAATATATAATATCATGCACACTAATGGGTGTTATGATTTCATTGGCCCTCGTTGTTGTATAGAGTTAATAAAAAAAAAGTGCATATCTCAATTTAGGATTGATTTTCAAGACTAGGAAACCATGTATGAACGTTTAGCCCATCCATTGTTGTGGGTTTGATTCGATAACAGTAAATCTAGTTGTTCGTCATGGGTCGATGCTTGACAATCAGGTGAGTCTGGCCTGGCTCACTGCCTATAGCTGACTATCAAGTGTTGTCTGCTATTGTTGTGTCTTCTTCGGTTCTGGCTTCCATGTAGCATTTGTTGCACACCATGAGCCAGGCCACATGCAAAGCAAGACCACCAAGTGAGTGTGGACTTCTCGAGAGAGAGATGAGCGCAGCGGTTCTTGGCGTATTGCGTCATGCCCTAGGCGTGACTATATGGGGAGTGGTCAACACGTACCTGGCCCGTGGGTGAGGCCGGCTTCCCCAACACGGTGAGCTGGCGTGCTGCGCAAGTTCCACATTTACATCAACCATCTCATCATAGGTGGTGGCTTTGCAGGGTTTGATGGGATCCTACAGAATCATCAACAGCTTGATCTGACCACCAGCAGCAGCAACAGCTGGAGAGTGCATTGTGCCAAGAAATTGCATTAACATGACTTGCTTACTCTGAACAGCAAACATTTGTGACTGGTAAAGGAGAGAGTTGTGGGCCTGAGATAAAGGTGAAAGTTGTTGCTTGCATTGGGTTGCTATTGTTCACAATTTATCTGCTGTACATGGATTGCGCTGTCGTCTTGCTTACGCCGAAGCCGTGTCGTCGTGTTCCCGCTGTTGTCACGAGGCAAAAACGAGCCAAACCGTCATCGTCGTCGCCCCGCGCCGCCGCGCGCCCTGTCGGTGTCGGCTGTCGCCAGCCAACCACCACCAGCTGCGCCCGTCGCAACAGCTGCCAGTTGACGCCACGCCGTCGCTGCCTTATTAAGGATTCAGCTAGCGCACCATGCTAATCTGGGCGCGCGCACGCGCAGGACCTGGACTCCCTCGCCGTCGTATTTATTCGTTCTCGCCGGCCGGGCGGAGGGCCGAGCTGCCTTGCAAACAAACAAACAAACCCACCGTCGAATCCAGCAAGCCCCCAGCGCAGCTCGTGCGACCCATTCCATTCGCGGTCCAGACGTGCGGCCCGGCGCGGCGCTGGGAGCTGGCCGCCGTACGTCGTCGTCTGATCGGAGACCTCATTTCGCCGGCCGCCCGATGCTCGCTGGAGGCTGACGGACACGCGCCGCCGTCGCTAATTTGCCGCAGGGACACACACCACCCCAGCCGTCCGAGACCGGTCGGACGGCTGTGCTGGTGGGTAGGCCAAAAATAGCGAGCGAGCGCGCGCCCCGTCTCTCCCGTGCATGCCGCGCGCTGACGTGACGAGGTGTTCGACCCGGCTCCGCTCCACGAACAACCGAGGATCAGGCGTCGTCGTCGTCGTCGTCGTTGCCCCGTGCCACAGGCGCCGCGCCGCCGGTCGCGTCGAGATCGCTGACCGGCCGCGACTGGTGCGCGCGCGCGGATGATGGCGTTGCCAATGCACGACGGCGCCGAGCTCCGCGGCGGCAACGCGTCGCCGCCGCCGATGCAGCTCATGCAACGGGTCTCGTCGTCGGACAGCTGCGACGGCGGCTGCTTGAGTTGGAGGTCGGCGATCCTAACAGGATCCCGGCGGCCGTGTTCGAGCGGCACCCGTCCGACTCCAACAAGGACTGGAGCATGATGTCCACGGAGTCGGTGTTCGGGCTCCAGGTCGCGCCGTCCAGCGACTTCACCGGCTTCTTCCTGGCGCACCCGGAGCTCATGGACATCACCACGCCGCCGCGCAGCAGCAGTGCCGTCTACGTCGACGCCGAAGCCGACGCTAACGCCAAGGACGCCCCTCCCATTTCGCCGCCATTCGAGACCATCCCGGAGCTCCCCGAGAGCGCCATGAAGGGAAATTACTCCTTCGCCTTCCCAAAGTACTGCGTACACCGCCATCTGACATTTCTTTCCATACGATGCGTTCTTGTTGTTCAAATTAAACTAAAAGCTGATGAATCTTCTCGACAAACTGATGAACAAAACCTGATGGCGCAGCTTGATAGAGGACAAGAGGAACTACTCCAAGAAGCAGCGGTCTCAGCGAGACCACCACCCGGAGCCAGCAGCACCAACGATGGAGGCGGCCAAGGCCGCACCAGCACCGGCAGAAGCTCAAGTCAAGGTGGAGGCGAAGCCGGAGACAAGCAGCAAACCGGAGGCAGCTCCGCTCCGGCATCAGGAAAGGGCGGCTTGTTCTCATGCTTCCCCTGCTGCTGATGAGCGACCAATGCAGTGGCCAGAATGATGTCTCTGTAAATTGTCACTTGGGCGCTATGTAAAAATTGGAGTAGGGTGCGATGAAATGCAGTGTGCAAGTGTAAGGGGCAAAGGGTGGTTTCCTGGTACAAAAATGGCGTTGGGGCAGCAAAGGTTCTTGCAATGCAAGGAAGCATATATGTCGAATTCAGAATGGCTACCTTGCTATACTGGCGGTGCAGACGATCTTTTATGTACTATGGAGAAACTGAACAATTCAAGTTATTTTACACGCTTCTGTAATGAATGCCCCCTACAGTTCAGTTCTGAAAGTAGAATTGTAACAATCCTTTTATGCATAATGTAAGCAAGGGTACCTGTACCAGGACTCTAGAGGGGCAGGGATGAGAGGGCACTTTGACAACATGACCTGAATCTGAATGCAAACAATGGCACAAAGGTTCCCCTAGCATAACACAAATTTCAGCATAGTTCTCTCAGATGAGTTGAGCATGATATGGCCTGCAGTTCAACTAAAAGTTTGCTAACAATGGAAATTTAAGTGCCAAAGAATCTAGCTCTTTGTATGCGCAACTACATGTTGAATAGCCAGTTAAACAAGGGACAGCAACAAAAGGATGTTTCCTTGGACAATTACAGCATAGCAATTTAGTACACAAATTCTGAGGTGGAACCTCCATCACACAGAACAGGCATTGCAAGCAACTTCATGTTTGCATACCATTCAACTAGAAGATCCTACTGCTGGCTGGAGACTGGCGTGCCATCTTCATTCTGCGTAGCTTCGATTGCCAGAGTTTTCTTAGCGACTTGTTTGGGAATATCAAGGTCATCTTGGACGCAACGTTGCAAAGGATGGGATAGAAGAATGCAAATCTGACGAAAGAGGACGCGAGCAAGTCCTTGACCAGTCTCAAGAATGTACCCCTCATACTGGCTGACATGCTCAAGAGCATCAACCAAGGCATCATATACCTTCTGTGGGCAGTTGTCAGGACTTGGCTTGTCGTGGAGATAGATTATGTCAAGGGTGAAATTCTTTGGACTCACGGGCCACTGATGCTGTGGCCGTAGAGGAACGGCAGTAGATGAGTACCTGGAATGATTAGAGTTAGACTTGCAACAGTCAAGACTGAAGACATTATATAACTAATGAAGAAATGGAAAGTAGATAACTGCACGAGGAAACAGTGTGCCAGTATCAAAAGAAGAATCATGTGCCAGAAGGATAGATAGTGATCCGAGGAAAATTAGCACCATGATAATTCAGAGTGGCCGTACATTTTACATATATTGAAAATAAACTATCTCCAGAGCGCCATAATTAATGACAAGAGCCCTTTTTGTTAAATTTACATACGCCCGTGTGTTATAATAATTAAAAAGATTACCAACAATGTTCCAACTCGTAAGTGATTGATGTCCAATTGGTTACCAGACACTAACATGGGACAGAATTAGTAGACAGACATTACTTTTAAAGTAATGCAAAACTAAATCCTAGTTAAAAAAAGCTTACCACCCTGAGAATCCGGCCTTGTGATTCTGCTCTTTTCCCTTCGTGGTTAGCTGTCATGAATAGCTGGGTGAGATCAGCCATTGGATATCTTGATTCCGAAGCAGACAAGGAATGGATCGCCTCCGTTGCTAAACCAGCATCACTGCTGAAGCCCTTCTTCACCTTAAAATTCAAAGGGGACAGGTTATATTAACCAATATATTACCGCATTTCATTACAGAGATATAATAAGCATCTTGACCAATACAGTAACTCTCAGAATCAGCAGCGAATTACAGAGCAATAAACAGAATCCTCTCTTGTAGATCCACTCATACCTCGAACTGGGCGCTCAAACATTAATGGTTTCGTTTCCCACCACATCAGTACATCACAGAATAAATCGTGACTTGTATGTAGTATGACTGTATGAGATACTAGCAAATACTGTAGTCATCTAGTAACATTTCTGCACAAATAGGAACATTCATACCCTAAATTTCGCATCGAGAACTCGAGAAAGTGCAAAGGGACGCGAAATCTCGCTAAATGTAGCCTGGAAATAAATAAACGGTTCAGGTGAGGGGGCGATACCATGGAGAAGGTCTCGCCGAGGGAGCCGAAGGCGAATCGGTGGTCGGGGCACATGGTGCGCTTGCTGTGGACGAAGAGCAGCAGGGCCTGCTTGATCGCGTCCATCCTCCTGACCGCGGTCCGGGGCCCGCTGCCGCCGGGGCACCCCGCCCCCCGCACCCGCAGGCTGCGTCGGCTGCGGCGATGCGGTCGAAGTGGAGCCGCCCGAGGACGCCCCGGCGGAGGCGGAGCCAGACTTCATCTCCGCGCGCGCTCCAGGTCGACGTCGACGCAGAAGAGGATGTCCTCCGCCGGGATGCGGCCCGGCGGCAGCGAGTAGCGCGGCGCCGGCGCGGCGTCAGTCGCCATCGGGCCAGCAGCGGGTGGTAGGCTGGGCTGGGTGGGTTCGGTTTCGGTCAGGCAGGCCCGGCGGTCTGGGTCTCTGGAAATAGTTGGGTTCGGTTCGTCAGATTCAGTGAAGCTCGCAAAGGCCCGGCCTGCCTCGGCTATACTCTACAAGAACGCAGAAAGCGCGGGCTGCTAAGGCCTTGTTTAGATTACTAAAATTTGTAATCGGATGTCGCATTATCTGGCAGAAGACGCTTCGTTTGTTAGTGGTAAATATCATCCTACTACGGAGTAACTAGGCTCAAAAGAATCGCCTCCATGAATATACATCTAAACTGTGTAATTAGTTATTTTTTTACCTACATTTAATACTTTCCAAACATATGTCTTTTTGGTGTATTTAATGTGATGTGATGGAGAAAAGTGGGAAAAAGGTTAGAAATTTTAGCCATCTAAACAAGGCCTAAACCAGAAAAGGAAACAAGAGATTGGGGATTTTGGATGAGAAAAAAAATAATGTAATCCCTCCTTTCAAAAAAAAAAGTACAGTTCACGAGATTCGTGTCAAATTAGTTCAAGTTTGAACAAAGTTATAGTGAATAGTTTTAGCATTTATGCCATTGCTAACACTTTCATCATGTCAAGACAACTAGAAGACGAGCTAGGTCTTGATACATAGTTCAAATCACACATCTAATATATTAAAATGAGATGACATGAATACAACACATCACACAATAACTAGAGTTCTCCATATGACTAAGAATGAGCTAATACTTAATAGTAGTTATCAAAGCTGAATAATGTAAATATATGTCCAAGGGGCGAAGCTACGTTGTTGACGGATCAAATGTAAAAAAAAAAAAAAAAGAAAAATAGATAGACCGAGGCTGAAAAATCTCTGTTCGTTTTCAAGGCTATCTACATTGTGGTGGCTTTAGGAGGAGATGCGTGCAAACAGTGTCACCTTGATTTCACTGATTTGGCCTTATAATTTTCCTTTTTCTTCTTAATTTGTTGAGTATGTTTGCTGATTCATGTTAATTGTAATTTAGATGTGTCTCAAAATCATCGCCACATCAGAGTGAAAAAAACATGAATATGCATTTTTGAGAGAAAACCATACTAACCCAATAATTCAGGAAGGCAAAGAATTTTTTTTTTATTATAGAAAAAATGTGATTCTATATTACTTTTATAGGCCCAAAGTGTGGCCTGCTTCAAATTCAGATTTGTGTGGGGAGATCGGAGAGGCCCAAGTTTGGATGGAATGAGGCCTCACACGCACTACGCACACGTGCGGCTTTCCTCGCCCCTCTCGTTGACCGTGGGGCACTCCTCTTCCAGAGATGCATCGCACGGATGCTTCGGTGGCCACCTGGTCTCCCCTACGTATCGGCACGCCGCCTACCCGTGATCCCGTGAAGCGACATTTGGTTTAGTTGTGATTTTTTTTTTTTTTTTTTTTTTTTGAAGCGTTTAGTTGTGATTTCCGTTGTACCATTATACAAAGTTTCTTTTTTACCTATAGATTTAATTGTTTTATAGAAGAGCTTAATCCAGCTACGGGCCACCAATTTTGGTAATTTTCGATCAATAGGTGTAGTTTGCATATGACGCCTTTATTTGTCCCACCACCCACACATAGTTGTCTCTCCCGTTCACACATTGATGATGTATGCCCATGTGTTGAATCAATCCATGATTTTTTGTCTACAAATATACATGCATAATTATTTTAAAAAACAAAACATGTTTCATGGTCTTTTATCACCTATATCGTGTAGATTAGTTTACAAAATGGATTTCACTTTTTAAATTATGGCGAGATATATGCTTTTATTTTTCTGGGCACGATGTTTTCATATTTGATCGCTTTCGAAATAAAAATTAATATAATACTCTTTATTTTTTATTTTTTAATTATTGTGCAAACTATGAGAAACTATTTCCTCAACCGATCGGCTCCCGAGGGAGTCGAGGGTTTGAGCGCTTCCAGGGTTTGATCCGCACGAACCGCCGCCACCATCGGCCATCGCTCCCTTCCTCAGCTTATTAACGGATCCGCACGAGGCGCTGGTGTCATCCTCGACGCCGCCAACCTCCGCTGCCCCGTCGTCCTCACCCCCTCACGCCCAGCAGTACAAGGCTCTACCTCGTCCTCTACCACGTCAATGGTTTAGGTACATGGCTCGTACCACTTGCCTCACTTGTGGATGTGTTTTGTTTGCTGCATCGGTGTTAGCTAGGTTATGGATTGAATCTGGGATAGATCATACATGGGGCTGTAGGAGTGCCAGTTCTATTCGTAATTATGTGTGCTTGTATGGGGATTTTCTTTTGGCATGAAGCCCTGAATTTTGATTGCTCTCCAAACCAAATCCTGCATTGTTTTATCTTTCCGGCCAGTTCCTAGTAGATTTTCATGTCAGCACCAGACAACACATATATACATAATACATCTACTCTAAACTGCCTGATGCAAACATATGCATGATTGTGCTCAGGTCTGAAGCTATACCTTGCTTGCAGCTGAATTATATATTCGTCCATTTTTACTGTATTGTTATGTATATATGTGTCTGATCAGGGCCACCACATAACTATTTCACTAACAGCTAGTGAGCTGCATTACTGAACCCACAAATTGACATGAATTATTTATATCATCACCAAAGTAAGTTGAGAACGGGATTACTATATGTCATATGGATGAAATCTTTTTGAAATGCAGAGCAGGATTGTGCATGCTGCACTCTGATAAATTACTTTGTTTCCACTGAGTTATTGCATCAGTCAGTCCCCTGTTCGCTGCTTTAAACATTTAGGCACACAAATAAAGTGTATTATAATTTGCTAGCTATATCTGCAGTCTGCACTGTTGAGTTTTGACATCATGCACCAACTTGTATTCCACAAAGCTCACAGAAGTAGAGCCAGGTTAACAAATGATTTAGGAAGCAATTTTGAAATAAACCTGCCGCTGTCAGAAACAAAACGGAAAATGATTAGCATCTGCCAGCATCCATTAATTACAAGCACTGCACAAAAAGATGTGGCTTTCGAACTCTACGAGTTGTAGAATGTTGTTATTAGTCTTGAAATGTTAGAACCCTCCCTGTATGAATGGAGGGCTATCGTGACTTGTGAACAAGTGAATCTTTATGACTTCGGTTAGTGGCTGCATCTTTGTTTGGAGAGGACCTGTGCTATTCATGATCCTTTCTACTTTAGTTTTCAGAATGGTTACACCTCCATTTAAATCATGTATGTACTGTGAATATGATTGTCTTTGACACTAACATGGCTAGCTAGCTAATTGTAATATTTCAGGGGATGGTTATGTGCATGCTAGCTAGCTAATTGTAATATTTTATGGGATGGTTATGTGCACAATAGAGGGATGCCAATGTCTTGTTCATGTTAAGGGTCAATCACTCTAGTTTGTTCTTTTCAGATAATACTAATTGGCCTAAGATAACAGAGCATGTGAATTTGCATTAGCCTACTTTCAGTTTGTTCTTTCAATTTTTTATAGCTTGTTGTTTTAATCCTTAATATTTTCATATGCATACATCTTAAAGACGGATATGTAAATTCACTTTTAGGAGTCATTCCATGGTTTACATTCAAAATGGAACTGAAAGCTGTGAAAATCTAAGCTTGTCATTCTGCTATTCTAAACTGTATGTGCCTTATTGCATAGTATATGGTGGGTTGATTCACTGCTCATCCTAATGTTGTTAACTCTGAGCCTATTTCATCTCAGGCTTGCATTTTCACTAGAACATCAAGCGCCCTTTGGGCGCCCTACAATGACATGGAGAACAAAAGCTATTGTCTGCACTCCGGTAACATTTAGATCTGAGAAAAAAATTGATTTATAAACTGTTGTATCCGTTCTAAAAAGCATGGAAATCTTTCTTTCATATAACAATATTTTCAATCCAAACCAAAAACACTCCAAGCTTTGTATTAAATATAAGTACACCTCAGCAGCTTAGACAACTATGCTAACAAACTAATGTCAGATTAACTAATCACCCTGCGTTTCTACACAAAAGTTTGTCAGGGAAGACACCAAACTCTAAATATTTTCTACAGTATTTTGTTTTGGTGTTAATAGTGTATCAAAAGAGTTGCAAAGAGAAACAAAATGTAAACACTGGATATCATTTTTTCTACAACCAATATTGAAAGCCAAACATCGAAACAAATTTGGGTCAAAGTATAACCCTATCACAGCTTGGCCAACTTGCTTGGGACTAAAAGACATTGTTGTTGTTGTTGTTGTTGCACATCACAGCTTGGGCCGAGAAAAATGGCCATTCAGTGCACCTGTAAACAGAATAGATAGATCCCATTAAAAGCTTGATTGATAAAATGCAGTCTAACCGGGAATCAGATGTGTGGTCTGAATTGGCATCTACTCATCTATGCCACAAGCCTAGTTACAGTTTGTTTCTTTTAGACATGTCATATATCTTCTTCCTTTAGTTATGCCATACACATCAAGCATTTTAGCTTCATAGTTTCAATACACTATCAGTTATTACACACAGTTTTTTTAACGGCAACACTAAATCCAGAAACGGACATCCATATAAGCACAAAATTTTATTCCTGCTGAAATAAAATTGTGATAAGGAGACAAAATGTTGGGTTCAGGAGAATCAATTCATTCACAACAGCAAAAGCACTTGCACATCGTGGCTACCTCCCATATCAGTGCTAGGTGTTAAAAATTTCCTCGTTGATGAACTTGGATGCATTCTTGTGCTTAGGCAAAATAAAATAAAAAGGTCGTTGGTATTCTTGGGCTCATGCAAGAAAACAAATAGGTTGCTGGTATTCTTGTGCTCAGGCTGGTTCGACAATTGCAGACACTGAGCATCACGACCAACAAATGATCTGCTAAATTAGTGATGTCCTCAAGGAGGGTAACAAGGGGCCAAACTGTAACAGATTATCCACACAAAAAGACTTGACCTCAATTCCCAATCACCCCACAAGACAGAAAGGATGAAGTGGATGGGAGATATTAAACCGAAGCACACATTATTGCCGTTAAGGAATGCAAACCTTAGATGCTGGATGCAATCGAAGGAGCCAACCGTACAGACTACGATGGATTTTTGCTACAAAATTTTCTTCCTAGCAGCAACCTCGAGGCCGTCGTCACCCTGATAACCCACTAACGCAGCCAACAGTGGGCTCTCCTCAAGCACCTTCCCTGCATGCTATTAAACGCCCTCCTTCCAGCATCACGGTTGCCATGGTAGAGGTTAGTAGATTGAACAGCAGTAGAGACAGGACCAGAGGAGTAGAGACAACACCAGGGGATGGCAGCCGGGGAGTGGGAGACACCACCCATCGATTAGTGAGGGAGAATCCTTGGGAAGGGGATCCGAACCTTGAATGCCGGAGACCATCATGCTGAAGCTGCTCTCCATATAGATCCACGGGTCGCACAAGATTCGGTCCACTATCAGGAGGTCGGCATCGTGGGTGACGAGTAGGGTCGCATCGCCGATCTCGTTCCAGCATAGAGACGATGCATGGAGGAGGGGCTAGCGTTTCCACCTCCAGGGACCATGGCCTCCTGGGACCATGGCGGCCATGGGGACTGGCAAGATCCAGACCCGATCGGTGCGCCACCGAATCTTGTAGATCCACACACTCCTCTTGGCTGTAGAGGCCCACGCGACTTCCATGCTCGAGTGCTGGCAGTGTGGAGGCTACGAGGGGAGGAGAGGGCAGAGAGGGGGCGGAGCCATGGAGGTGGGAGCGATTGGAGAGAAAGGAGAGGGACGACAGCATGAAGCACGAGGTCGGAGAGGGCTGCGGCCCTTCACGCGGGAGAGGGGGGTGGGGCTGGGGGTGCGGGTGGGAGCGGGGCGTTTCTGAAAAATTCTCGAATAGCGTCTTTGGGCTGCGGCCATGCGGGTGGAAAAAGAAACGGGACATGTGTCGAGCCAAGAAAACGCCACCGAGGTTCCGAATTCTCTGGTGGCTCCGACTTCTAGGGACTTTAAATAACTCCGATGATGAAGGAGGCACGATGTTCGTCTTGGTCAGACCTCCTGCCAGAAATTTTGGGACTTGTTCTCAGGTGGCTTCCCTCCTTAGCTGATCGTGTTCGACTAGGGGCAGTGTGCCGCCCATGGCGTTCCAATGCTCAGCTAGATCCCCTGTCCCCATTGCTTCCTTGGCTCACCCTCCTTGACGGGAGCTTTTGAGTATTCCGGATGGCAAAATAATCAGAATGCCGATACCAGATAAGGCCTTTTGCAGTGGAGCTGTTGACAACTGGATTTTCTTTGTGCATCGTGACGGTGGTTGCTCACTGATGAACCCTTTCTCCAAGGAGACACGGAACATTTGTAAGCTAGTCAACACGTGGTTCAATGCATACCCAGATATAATTATCATTTCTATAAGCTGGTGGCACCCTCGCCCTTGGAATCATCACCAGGTTCCCTTGTTGCCCTGCTCATGGAAAATGGTGGTAGAGTTCGTATCTTCCAGCCACCAATCGCAGTTGACTTGGAGTTGCAACCTGACTTGTATTTTGAGCCTGCAGTTGACTTGGAGTTGCAACCTGGCTTATTTGAGCCCCATCATCACCAGCCACAACTGTACCCCATTTCTGATATTACCTTCTTCAATGGAAAGTTGTATGGTCTTAGTCCGGGGCTTACTTCGGATGTGCTTTCAATATTTGAGATTAATTATGGTCTTGATGGTAACCCAAAGATATCATCCATCCAATGTATAACTAGTTACCCCACTGAAAGACCTATACCGCTCCAACCCTTACCCAGCTCACACATGGTGCTGAGTTATCTAGTTGAATGTTGTGGTCGACTGTTGATGGTAAGACGAATGATTGGGTGTAATCCAGAAATACAACCTTATCCGTTGGAATCTGATCGCACTGCAGGGTTTGAGGTCTTTGAGGCAGATATGAGCACCAAACCAGGCCAATGGAGATGTGTCTTTGAGTTGGGTGGCCAAGCTCTGTTTGTTGGGAAGCATTGCTCCAAGTCTTTTGCTGCTGGAGACTGCACTGGAGTTGAAGAGGACTGCATATATTTCATGCATGACTATCTTCCGGCGAACCGTGCTGCTGATCCTCTTGGTGACAGTGGTGTGTACAACATGAAAAGTGGGAATATCAAACCCTTGTTATCAGAGATCGCAGCAGTGCCACAGCATCGTGGTGGTCGGTGGCGTCCAACTTGGATATTTCCAGCTGATGCTATGTAATCATCCAGCTTAGCTTTGCTGTTTTTGGTATTAAGTATGCACTCTTTAAACTTATGCTAGTTTTTTCGTTATCTGTTATTGAACCATATTTGCTACTCAACTGGAATAAAGTATCATCTGTTTGCCATGTATTCTTATGCTAATTTTTCATTGTACCGAGTTTATTTTTTACAACAATGTTTACTTATGATAATGATGTACCGAGGAGAATTTCATTTCACAGAATGGCCTGACCTGGTTATTGATTTCCTTCTATTGTCCTGGTGACGCCTGGCTTTTGTGCTTAAAAAGTCCTAGCTCTGATGTATGTACCTAAACATTTGTATTTTTTTTTTTTTGAAACGGAACCTACACATTTGTATCTGGAATGCATTCTTGCTTCATCATCTGATTCACATTTCTCTTGCCGCGTCCAACAAATTCTTGATTTTGCTGCCCTCAGATGAACCAGCCATATTGGGGTGGAATGTCTTGAATTCTTGATCTCATCATAGGGTTGTGTGTGCTTTTGTCTTATGTTTTTCTAGAGTACTCTCTTTGTTTAAATTATAAATCGCTTTGATATTTTTGCTTCATCCCTTTTACGTAGCAAAATGGATGGTAGAATGGAAAAAAAGTAGTTTTCGTTTGTTGAAAACATGCGGAGTTCATTCTGTGCAGCTACCGAGGAGTTATCGTCAAATTAATTTGGTTGAGAGATTTTCTTCACCTAGAAAATCATAACGTTAGCTTGAAATCCAGTCAGCAAAGCGACCAATTATCGGAACTGAGGAGTCGATCGAAAGTTGGGAACCACTACACGTTCGATATTATGCCAATAATAAGTCGATGACGGCTCCTGTATTCTCTCTTCCCGTTTCCCCGTTTGGGCCTCATAGCTTCATGGCCTATTCACCTCTTGTTCGATCCACTCGATCGCACACATTGCAAGTCCACTCCACCGCCGTGAGTCCGTGATCAAAGCCCAATAAAAAGTTTTGTATATTTTGAAGTAGAACTGGGCTAGGGCCCATACTCAGTGTCTTTTTTAGAGGTACCTTAGCAGTGGTGTACATCATGTCGCCTAAAAGCAATTCAGATGAGCACGTAAAGTACGCTGCTGATGGCGTCCTCCTCCCACACCTGTAGTATCTACTTCATGCATCTATTCCAATCTCAACAACCGCGTCCTCCTACTAGCTAGATAGCTACTGCATCTACTCCAATGCGTGTGCTACACGGTATGGGCCGTACATCATGCCTTTTGCTTGTGTCTTTGTCTCGGCACCATATGCTGCGACAGTGCGACAAGGCACATAGCCACATGGAAAACCTTTCGACTCTGTTTCAACTCGGATCAGAGGTATTTTCCTTGGCACTGCAGCACGCAGTATATATATGCTCGCTCGATCAATCGGCCATCCCCTGTCCTGTCTGGCAGACGAGAGCTTCAATTCGCTGGTTCCACGTACGGCACACCGCACACGACCACCTCGTCAGTTTGGATTGGATTGGACGTTACATTGGAGCCTTGGAGGGAGGGAGGGAGGGAGGGATCGGAGTTGGTTGTTCTGAGTGACACGACCGAGATGGACGATCCGGGTGCTGGAGGTACGTATGATTTACTATCTCAATTCGTCCGATCGTCGACCAACTACCTTTCCCTTGTGTTGATCGTTGCTATACTTTGCCACTACTACTCTCAGGTCCGCCAGCAGGAGCTGTGGTGGTGCCCATGGAGGCCGCCGCACCGGCAGCAGCACGGGAACCGGCCTGCTGGACCCGGCAGAACGCGCGTGTGGCGGGGGCAGCGGCACTCTTCCTCCTGGGATGTGCCGCGGCGGGGCTCGCCTTCTTCGCCATGATCCTCCCCCCGGCCGACTCCCGCCAGCTGGTACGTTCGCGCTCTTCGCTTGTGTCAGCTACACCGCCATGCAAATTTCTGCTCACGGCGTCGTTAATTACTTCTTGGTAAACTGCTACTTCTTTCCTATATCATGTTTGCGGCAACTGCAGGGGCAGGCCTGCGCGCCGCCGACCGACGCTGAGGTGGCGAGGCTGCGCACCGCGTCGGAGCATCTGCTCCTGTCCGCCTCGGCGCTGGTGCTCACGGCCACCATGGGCCTGCTCGTGCCGGGGCGTCCGTTCGCCTTCTTCGGCTGGCTGATGGGATGCATCACCGCCATCCGCGCCAGCTTCGTCCTCTGGCTGCTCGTCTCCTGCCACGGCAGTGTCCACGGCGAGGTCGCATTCCATTTCTGGCTCTTCTACGCCGTGCTGTTGGCGGGGATTCCCGTCACAGGCATCGCCTCCATCTGCTGAGCAAGATCACAACAAGCTGCCATGCCTGCAGGTTGCTCGATCGGATCCACTACTAGTAGTTCATAGATCGACCACATGCATCTAGTAAACGTATACTAGTCCTCTGGATGATTGTTGTTCTCCCACGTATATTGTCTGTCTGTCTGTCTGTTTCTGTCGCCAATAATATATATCTGTAGCCCGGTTATTAGTACTCCGTACGTGTTCGGCATTTATCTTCAGGTGACAATAAGATGGGCTTAGTTATTAGTTTTCCTTTAGCACACGAGGTATCCAGGAAGTCACTACCCTGAGGAAAGTTTATGTCTTTGATGTCATGATCAGCGGAGAACTTTTATTACTATTCGCATCATTGTTAATCAACATGGGCAAAAGGGGCGCCCGCGGTTAAGTTTAGAGGTGAATCACGCAAAATCAAACTCGTAGTAGTGTGTACATGCCAAACTTTAAGAGATTATTATCCGGGTTCTTAAAATTTGTAGGCACCACAACATATTCTTGAGGGGGTTTAAAGTGTTGTATAGGATATTAGATAAAGTTAGCCATGCAGCCCGCGGCCCGTTGACATGGGCCATGACCCGTCCCCGAGCACGGCGGCTTACCAGGGCGTGCTTGGACCACCAGCCTGGCACATGGCACGGCAAAGGCACGGCCCGGTCCAATGAGGCGGCCCGAGTTACGGCCCGGCCCGCTAAGATGCTTATATATAATCGCACCAGCCTAACCCTAACTCACTCTCTAACCCGTTTCCCCTTCATCACTCGCGACGACAGCCCCTCGCAGCCTCGCCCCCTCCCGGCCGTGTCTTGCTCGCGCTCTTTGCTCTGCTTGGTCACCCTCTTGGCCTCTTCCCTCGGCCGCGTCGGTATACCGATCTCGCTTCGCCGGCCGACGCGGGCTAGATCCGGGGCGGAGCTCGAAGATGGAGCTGGGCCCGAGTTTGGTGAGACCCAAGCGGGGAGGAGGAGGAGGACGGGGCGAAGGAAGATGCGTGGTCGGGGCGTCATGGAGCCGGTTGTCGGCGGCGATCGGCGTTGCACACCTCGTTGTCGGAGTCGGACGACTTCGAGCTCATGTAGCCGCTAAGCAAGCCATGGATCAATGTCGAGCATACCGGTCGTCTCGACCGCCTCCCGGCCTCCATTCCGTCTCTTGCGGGCAATGGCCCATGGCCCAGCGCTGCCCGTGAAATTTGTCGTGCTTCATGGGCCGGCATAGCATGCAAAACGGCACATGGATCGTGCCTTGGGCTGAAGACACCAGCACACCTCACGCACGACCTGTCTGTGTCTGTCATAGTGGCCCATCAAGACCGTAGTAACATGACAACCATTTCGACGAATATCTATAGAGTGACGAGTGTATGTTGTGCTCTAGGATACACAACAATGCTTCTTCTATGAAGACTTGCTAGTATTATTAAGGAAATTAAAACAGCCATGGCTTGTCCTAAGCCAACAATGTGACCATTGGTTCTAGCAATAATTATTATTACTCCCCCGTTTTAAATTGTAAGTCGCTTTTACTTTTTGTTCACCCATACATAGCAAAATGGGTGAACCAAAGATGTCAAAGATACTTAAAATTTGAAGCGTAAGAAGTATAAGTTTTCAACAATCCTTTTTCTAAAGTGTCTGAAAATAGCATGGCTCTCTAATAATTCGGTTAGTGGGAGTGTTGTCAACCAAACAAGATTACGTTCTTCTTCGGTCTCCGCTAGGGCCATAATATTGTTCTATTACAGATGGTTATATACTCTATTCATTTTGGCACATGGAGTCCTTTACCACATTTTTCCTTAGGAACCTTGAACTAACATTTGAATCTATTGCATGTTTGTTAGGAACCGTGAACTAACATTTGAATCGATTGCTCATCTAAGGCTTGAATTCCTTCGATCCGAAACTTCCTTCCAACGACTGAGGGTCCCTTTGGTTGGGCTTCACAACCTGCTTTTGCTTTTACAAAAGCCAACCAAAGGGCCCAAAAGCCTCATGTGCTTTTTGCCCAAAAACAGCTTTCACTCTAGTACAATTCCAAAAGCACATTAGACCCTGCTTTTGGTGGTTTTTAGATGGGCAACTTGGAGAAATTACCCACTTGCCACTAGTTATGAGAAGAGGTTCACTCGCTTCTATTCCACCGTCCCTCGTCCTCCCGACCCTTCCGAACCCGATTCCTCACAAAAGGCCGAGACCGCCGACTAGGGTTCCTCCGCCGCCAGCCCCGCCCGTGGCGTCCTCCGGCCAACCACCTCTCCACCGGACCCATCCTCTGCAGGTTACATCTCCGCCCGACGTCGACTGGTCTGATCCCACCCGAGAGTAGCCGCACGCCGCCATTGGATAGCTGCGCCGCGGCTGCGGGTGAGAGCAACGTGGGTGAGCCGGCGACCTTTCCTCTCCGGTGAACTTGCAAAGGACCCCTCTCTCATGCTCCCGATGGCGGCAACGACGCCTCTTCCGGCCGACGCGGATGAGCATGGCTTCTTGCGGTTTGGGGAAGAGGCGGAAGCGGGCGACCCGCCCGGCCCCAGCCGGCCGAAACACGGTCTTCCCTCGTCGCGGTTTGCGTGAGCACGATCTTCCCCCACGCAGCCGCGTGTCGAGTGGAAGTGGAAAGAAGCCGAATGTGTGACATGTGGGGTCCACTTGTCGAGAGGAGCTTTTCCAAAAGCCACGTGTGTGCGAATTGGCTTGTAGTCCAATGGTAGGGCGGTCCATGGGGGCTTACCCACCAAGGTTCAAATCCCGGTGCTCGCACCTTTCCCCGATTTTCCCAAGGATTTACCGGCGTTATGCATTAAGTGGTAGCGGCGTTCCGTCGGCGACGAGGCGCCTATGGTGACTTCGAGAATCTCCAGATCTGCCGGCGCCCCGGTCCTTGGGAGGTGCTCATAGGGGTAGGGTTTGCGTCACGTGTGTTCATAGGGGTGAGTGTGCGTCGCGTGTTATGAGTGTCTGCGTTATTGTGTGTGTAAAAAAAAAAAAAAAAAAAAAAAAAAAAAAAAAACAGGCTTTTGGCTTCCTCGAGCTACTTTTCTAAAGTTGCTTTTAGAAAGTCACGCGGTCCACAACCTTTTAAAAAGCCACAACCCAACCAAACACACCAACCTACAACAGTCCATTGATCTTGATTAATATCAAATAATTTATATACAAATCTATTTCGGTAAGATATTCTCAAGTAAAAAGACAAATGAAGAAAAGCCAGCTACATGCACTCTACTAGTTTTTCTATTTGTTAAGTTTGTTCGAGATCCATGTTATTTATAGACATGTCCTCAGACTGCATGTCCTATTCTCAAAAAAAAAGTGCCAAAATTATCAACACGTCAGAATAAAGAAATATATGGATGTTAAGTTTGAAGAGAAAACCGGAATTGACATGATAATTCAGGAAGGTAAAGAAAATTTGCATTATTATAGAAGAAAAACGATTCTATTACTTTTCTGGCCCAAAAGTAGGAAACCAGAAACTGCCCCCGAACTCCGCCACATTGGGCTTTTTCCTCCCGTCATGTTGTGCGGCCTCTAGGGTATTTATCCGGACGAGTCGCGCCGCCTCCATCGCCTCCACTCCATACCGCCGGATCCGGACAACGCGCTGGTGGTGTCATCCTCAGCGCCGTCGACCTCCGCTGCCCCGTCGTCGTCATGCCCTGACGCCCATCAGTTCCAGTAGACTTGACCTCGTCAAGGTTAGATCGTTCCATCTCTCTGTATTGTAAGGTTTTAATGACCTGTGGATTTGTTTGTTGCGCGCATATTGGTGTTTGGGCTAGCTTGTTTGTTATAGATTGGATCTGTGATTGATTCCTGACATGAGAAATTGACTTTGCTTGTGCGTGAGAATGGGATAGAATGTTGTATAGATGGGGAGTGCCAGTCCTATTCGTAATTAGGTGTGCTTGGATGGGGATTATCTTCTGCCCTGAATCCCTGAATTTTGCCTGCTCGCCAAACCAAATCCTGATTTTTTTTTATCTTTCCTGTTCCTATTAGTGTCGTGTCAGACGACTTGAAGCATCCTATATAAATGTACTCATTGGTCATTGCATGCTATGACAAAGCATACATATGCAGGTAACACGTCTAAAGTCTAAACAATCATGCATGATTAGGCTCAAGGTCGATCTGAAGCTATATATTGCTTGCTTGCAGCTGAATTATATATTCATCCATCTTTACTGTATGCCGTGTATATGTCTGATCAGGGCCACCACATATGTATTTTGCTAACAGCTAGTGAACTGCATTACTGAACCCCACATGAATTATTTATATCCTCAGCAGATTAAATTGTGGATGAGATTACTGTATGTCACATGAATGAGAACTTAAACAAACAAATGCATGCAGAGCAGGGTTGTGCATGTTGCACTATGATAAATTACTTTTTTTTCCCAGCGAGTTTGTGCAATGATCAGCTCCCGTTTACAGCTTTAAACATTTAGGTGCACAGATTAAGCGTATTTTAATTTGCTAGCTATTTCTGCAGTCTGCATTGTTGAGCACCAACTTGTATTCCACAAAACTCGCAGAAGCAGCAGAACCAGGTAGGAATGATTTAGGAAACAATTTTGAAATAAACCTGGTGCTGTCAAAAACAAAACATAGACATATTAGCAGATGGCAGCATCCATTAATTGTATGCGTTACACATTAGAAGTGGCTTCTTCCCTGTACGAATGTTATAATGCTGTTATAATTAGTCTTAAAATGTGAGAACTCCCTGTGCGAATGGGGGTATCGTGGGCAAGTGAATCTCTATGACTCGGTTAGTGGCTGCTTCGACGTTTAGGTGTGGACCTATGCTATTCATGCTCGTGTCTACTCTAGCTAGTTTTCATAACGGTTGCAACACCATTTAAATCATGTACTCCCTCCGGGATGGTATTAGAAGTCGTTTAGGACAGCGATACGGTCTCCAAAACACAACTTTGACCTCTTATTATTATAAAAATATTTATGGAGATGTGATATATGTATACTTTTATCAAAGTATTTTTAAGACAAATCTACTCATATAATTTTTACATTTACAGACTCAACAACTTAAAAGTTATTGATGATTTATATTCCCGATGTTTGACCCAAAGCTTGTCCAAAACGACTTCTAATACCATCCCGAGGGAGTACTCTCAATATGCTTTGTGATGGTCATTAACACTAATATGGCTAGCTATCTAACCGTACTATTTTATAGGATGATTTAGTGCACAATATAGGGATGCTAATATCTTGTTCATGTAAAAAATGAACTTGTATTAGCCTATTTTCGTTTTGTTTGATTGGTTTCTAGCTTGTAATTTTAATCCTTAATATTGTTATATGCATACATGAGAATCCTTTTGTAAAGAATGATATCTAAATTCACTTCAGGAGTCATTCCATGGTTTTCATTTCAAACAGGACTGAAACTTTTGAAAACCTAAGCCTGTCATTCTGCTATACTAAAACACATTTGCCTTACTGCATAGCATATGGTGGCTTGACTCAGTGATCATGTTAATGTTAAGTCTGTAGTTTGTTAACATTGAGCTTTGTGTAATTTCATCACAGGCTTGCATTTTCGTTATGAAGGAGAAGGAGGCACGATCTTTGTCTTGGCCAGATCTTCTCCCAGAAATTTTGGGACTTGTTCTCAGGCGGCTTCCCTCCTTTGCCGATCGTGTTCGACTAAGGGCAGTGTGCCGCCGTGGCGCTCCAACGCTCAGCTAGATTCCCTGCACCTATTGCTTCCTTGGCTCACCCTCTCCTTGATGGGACCTTCTTGAGTATTCCAGATGGCAAAATAATTAGAATGCCGATACCAGATAAGGCTTTTTGCAGTGGAGCTGTTGACAACTGGATTTTCTTTTGTGCATAGTGACGGTGGGTGCTCACTGATGAACCCTTTCTCCAAGGAGACACTGAACATTTCTGAGCTAGTCAACACATGGTTCAATGAAAACTCTATATACAACTATCACTTCTATAAGCTGGTGGCACCCTCGCCCTTGCAATCATCGCAAGGTTCTGTTGTTGCGCTGATCTTGGAAAATGGTGGTAGAATTCGCATCTGCCAGCCACCAATTGCAGTTGACTTGAAGTTGCACCATGACCAGCCACTGTTGTCCCTCCTTGATGATATTACCTTCTTCAATGGAAAGTTGTATGGTCTTAGTATGGATGTGCTTTCAATATTTGAGATTAATTATGGTCTTAATGATAAGCCAAAGATATCATCCGTCCAATGCATAACTAGTTACCCCACTTTTAGACTTAAACCACCCCAACCCTTGCCTGGCTCATACATGGTGCTTAGTTATCTAGTTGAGTGTTGTGGTAGACTGTTGAAGGTGTGCCGTTTTATTGGGTGTAATTCAGATATAGAACCTTTTCCTTTGGAGTCTGATCGCACTGCAGGGTTTGAGGTCTTCGAGGCAGATATGAGCACCAAACCAGGCCAATGGAGATGTGTCCGTGAGTTGGGTAGCCAAGCTCTCTTCGTTGGGAAGCACTGCTCCAAGTCTTTTCCTGCTGGGGAGTGCACTGGAGTTGAAGAGAACTGCATATATTTCATGCATGACTATCTTCCGGCGAATCGTGCTGCTGATCCTCTTGGTGACAGTGGTGTGTACAACATGAAAAGTGGGATTATCAAACCCTTGTTATCAGAGACTGCAGCTGTGCCAGAGCATCATGGTGGTCGGTGGCGTCCAGCTTGGATATTCCCAACTGATGCTTCTCAGCTTAGCTTGCTGTTTTCGGATTAAGTGTGCACTAACTTATGCTAGTTCAGTTATCTGTTATTGAACCATATTAGCCACTCAACTTAAAGTATCAACTATTCGCAGAATATTCTTATATGCTAGTTTTTCATTGTACTGAGCTTGTTTTCGATAATATATTTATGGTGATGATGTACCAAGGAGAATTTAATCGTTTCACAGAATGGCTTGACCTGGTTATTGATTTTCAATTGTCCTGTGGTGATGCCTGGCTTAATTTGGTGCTTAAAAAGTCCTGTAGTTCTTATGTATGTATGACGTTTAATCCGTGGTTGTATCCAACACATGTGTATCCAAATGCATATCCTGCCAAGTTATATGATGCTCATTTTTTTGCCTCACCTGATGCATATTTCTCTTCAGCGGCCAACAAATTCTAGTTATTGCTGGCAACCATATTAAGGGTGGAATCTGTCTTGAATTCTTGACCTCATCATAGGACTCTGGGTGCTTTTGTTTTTGTTCTTACCGACGAGTCTTTGTTTTCGCATATCAGAGTTCTTTATGTGCAGCTACCGAGGATTTATCATCAAATTTGGTTGAGAGATTTTCTTCATCTACAAAATCATATCGTTAACTTTTTTTTTTTCACTTGAGATGTATATACTTTTTAACCTCGTAGGGTTTTGATGATGCCTAAAATCCTGTCAATAAAGCAAATAGAAATGGGGATTCGATCGATACCACTACGTTCTTCAATGCCAATGAGGCAACGAGGAACTGCACCCTTTCTCAGTTCCTCCTCTCCGCTCCCATTTGTGCCACATAGCTAGCTTAATGACCTATTCATATCTTGTTCGATCTCATCCATTGTATCCGTGACGACGAAGGATCAAAGCCATTATTGAGTACCTTAGTAGTGCATATAGCCGTTCCTTAGCAGTGCACAGTCATATATACAGGTCCAAAAGCAATTCAGACGAGCACATACAGTACAGTAGGCGGCAACCTGCAATCTCGATCGCTCTGCATCCACCGCCTACTAGCTACCATACTGCATCAGCTGCTCCAATGCGTGCCACACGGTATTGCATCCTTTTGCTTTGTCTTTGTGACGCGACGAGGCAATGCATCCCTTAGAGGCGAAGCCTTTCCCTAGACGGCAGACGCTTGCTGAATTGTTCATCCAACTCCTGTTTTCCACTGGCATAATTAATTTAACATCTAATCAAATTTATTCGTATTTTTCTATTGCATACCCGCAACAAAGCGCGGGGAATCCTCCTGATTATTAAGGAAAACAAAACAACTATGGCTTGTCCTGAGCCAACAATGCGACCATTGGTTCCAGCAATAATTATTATCAAGTTTTCAATAATCCTTTTCCTATAATGTTTGAAAATAACACGACTCTCTAATAATTCAGTTAGGGGAGCGTTGTCAACCAAACAAGGTTACATTCTTCTTCGGTCTCGACTAGGGCCATAATATTGTTCTATTACAGATGGTTATATACTCAATTCGTTTTGGCACATGGAGTCCTTTACCACATTTTGTATCTAGCACGCCGCACTATCTCGATACATGTTCCTTAGGAACCGTGAGCTAAAGAGAAAATGTGCCGCCACGTCCATTTGAATCGATTGCTCATCTGAGAAGGCCTCAATTCCTTCCATCCGAAGCTTCCTTCCAACGACTGAACCTTCCTTCGTCGTTGGTACTTCCTCAATCCTCTGTTGGACAACACTCCATCGATCTTGCATTTTCTACCAAGATATATAGTGTAGGTCGCAAAGAGAAGATAATTAATATCAAATAATTTATATACAAATATATTTTTGGTAAGATATTTTCAAGTAAAAAGACAAATGAAGAAAAGCTAGCTACCTGCACTTTACTAGTTGTTCTATTTGTTAAGTTTGTTCACAGATCCATGTTATTTACATAGACATGTCATATTCTTAAAAAAAGTGCCAAAATTATCAACACGTCAACATGAAGAAATATGTGAATGTTGAGTTTGGAGAGAAAAAACCGGAATTGACATGATAATTCAGGAAGGTAAAGAAAATTTGCATTAATCTATACCTACTAAGGGCAGGTACATTGCTACACGTAAGCGGTCTCATAGGTCGCCTCATGCATTCCACGTAGGATTTTTGATGATGTGGAGGAAAGAGAGAGGAGAGAGAGAATGAGGTAGTTGCTTCCGCGAAACAACGTCCTCATGAGCTAGAATTTAGGACTATGAGACAACTATTTTACCATTGTATGAGTTGTTGTCGCCATGCACCTCACAATCCTATTTTTACTCTCTCCATAAATTAAGGAAATGCGCATTGCTACGAGACAACTTAGAAAGACAACCATTGACACACGTAGTCTATTAAGTCGTCTTAAATTACGCCAAGCACTATATGAGACTAGTTATAAGACAACACCAATGTAATTGCCCTAATAAAACGAAGAAATTTCAGTACCTCCTTTTTTTTTTTTTTTTTTCTGCCTTCGACGTATTCTTTGTAGCCGGACTCTGTCCGTCCAGAGTTTTGGGTTCGCATTGTAGTCCAGCCCGACTCCAGAAAACGGCGACGGTTCCTACTCGTGCGCAGCTCACGTGAGGGTTGCGAAGAGAAGTTGGGTTGGGCCGGTGCGCTTCGCCTACGCTCGTGTTGTGCAAAGTGCGAGGCTGCTGCTTCATTTTTTTTTTTTTTTTTTTTTTTTTTTTTTGCCAGGCAAGGGAAATAGAAGCCTGCACCTGCGGCGGCGACGAGAGGTGTCACCAGATCCATCCGTATACGTATATGTTCACGTGACATATATATACGTGTGCTACTTCTCACTTTGGACACGTCACTCTAGCAAAAAAAGAATTACGTCCAGTGTTTTTCCTAATTATACACAATATAACGTCCAAAATATACACGCACACTAAGATTTCATAGAAAGACAATTGACTACATACTAATTAGTAACAACAAAGATATATATGTACGTGTAACGACACGCATACGCAGTCATCTAAGTGCAAACCGCAAAGAAATATGAAAAAAAATCTATACCTATATAGACATGTACGTTCCGGTGCAACGCACGGACATGTTTTTTCTTTACCAATAAAAGAGAAAAATTTCAGTCCCACCTATTTTTTCACCTTTTTTTTTCTGCCGTTGTTTCTGCCTTTGTCTGCCTTTTTCTATCTGTCGGATACAATCCAAAACATAGTTGGAAACCGACGGACATCTGATCACGTTCGCTTGCCTTTTCTACCCTCCGCCTCCGTCTGTCCTGTTAGCTTAGCACTCTTTGCATCACCCCAAAGACTATAGACTGGAAGAACCCGGATGGAACACGATACATGGTCTTTCCAAATCGACTACAAATCGAGAAAGAATCAACCACCACATATATCTAGAACAAACCCAAATCAGAGTACCTCTAGAAAGACAATCGGCTTATAAAATCAAAGTCACCCGAAATCACCACAAATCGATTCTTCTTCACCCAGGCCGGGGCGTCAGCGACGCGGCTGACCAGGTCTGCCTACGCTGCCGCCTTTGCGCTCGCGGGTCAAGGCGCCCGCACAATCACCTCCGGCCAGATGTGCCTGCACTGCCTCTGCACGGCCACGCTTGGCCTGATCGACCATCACGCCGTCACCTCCCACACCGTGCGCTGCTATCTCCAATCCAGGGCCTCCAGGCCTGGTCCACCCATCGATGGAGGAGACCAGCAGGGACCACGCTGACCGACGGAGGAGAGGACCGGAGCAGCAGCACGACAGCACCTGGAATCCAGCAAGGACATCAGGCTAAGACACGACACGTCGAAGAGCTGAGGTGTGTCGCTGCCCCAGCTGGAGGATACCGAGCTCTAGATTGGGCACAATCCTCCGCAGCATCGTCGGCTGGCTGGCCAGACCGCCGCGCCACCATCATCTAACCGTCTAGCTTGGAGCCGCGCCACCATCATCTAACCACCTAGGCCACCTGCCACGCGGCTCAAATCTGGATTTGCATGTGGATTGAGGTTAGCTAGAACCGGAAGGAGAACGTCCTGTGGAAGAAGGAACAAGTGGATAGGAGAGCACCGCGTCTATGCGGGGGTGGTTGCAGCATGTCACTACAAACACGTGTTGTCTAATTTTAGGACTAACAGCCCACGTCTTACCAAAAAAAAAACTAATGAAACGAGTGTCTCCCGCGCATGTGACTGAATATTCGTTTAAGTGCCGGTCAACAATATGGTCCGTAGGATCCAGATCCAATGATAGATGTGCTTTCTTCCTCCTCCTGCAACCGCTCGCATCACATTTGCTTTTGGAACAGATACTAAATAATAAAATTGTTTATCCCGGTGCAACGCCGGGCATGTTTTTCTAGTATAGGAAAAAAATGCGATTCTATTACTTTTTCGGTCCCCAAAAAGTGTGGCCCGCTTCAAATTCAGTAGGATATATATATATAAAAAATCAGAAACCTTGGAATTGGAAACAGTTCCCGACTCCGCCACATTGTGCTTCCTCCCGTCACGTTGTGCGGCCTGCGCTCTATGCCTAGGAACTAACTCTAGGGTTTTTATCCAGACGAGCCGCGCCGCCTCCATACCGCCGGGATCCGGACGACGCGCTTGTGGTGCATGTCGACCTAAAGCCTCTACCTCGTCAAGGTTAGATGATCGTTCCATCTCTGTATTGACCCGAGTGGTTATTTGCTGCATCGGTGTTAGGGTTTTGTTTGTTTGGATTGGATCTGTGATTGATTCCTAACATCTGAGACCGACTTTGCTTGTGTGTTCGTAATTATTATTTTTGAAACTCGTTTTTACTTAATTAGGTGTACTTCGATGGGGGATTGTCTTGTGGCCTGAAGCTCTGAGTTTTGATTGCTCTTTAAACCAAATCCTGCATTTTTAATCTTGGTTGCAGCTGAATATATTCTTCCATCTATACTGTTTGTCATGTATATGTCTATCAGGGCCACCACACATATGTATTTTGCTAACAGCTAGTCAGCAGATTAAATTGAGGATGAGATTATTATATGTCACATGAATGAGAACTTAAACAAACACATGCAGAGCAGGGTTGTGCATGTTGCACTCTGATAAATTACTTTCTTTCCACTGAGTTAGTGCAACAATCAGCTTTACAGCTTTAAACATTTAGGCAACGTAAATAAAGTGTATTATAATTTGCTAGGTATTTCTGCAGTCGGCACTGTTGAGTGTTGACATCATGCACCAACTTGTATTCCACAAAGCTCACAGAAGCAGAACCAGGTAGTAATGATTTAGAAATCAATTTTGAAATAAACCTGCAGCTGTTAGAAACAAAACAGAGACGGATTAGCAGATAACTCTGAATATGCAGTGATTGCCATTAATACTAACATGGCTAGCTATCTAACCGTACTATTTTAGAGGATGCATGATTCTGTGCACAAGAGAGGGATGCAAATTTCGTGTTCATGTTAAGTGTCAATCACTCGAGTTTAATCTTTTCGGATAAAAGAAGAACAAGTAAACTTGCATTAGCCTATTTTTCAGTTTGTTCTTTTCTTTTCTTAGCTTGTCATTTTAATCCTTAATATTGTCATATGCATACATGAGAATCCTTCTATAAAGACATGTATGTAAATTCACTTTAGGAGTCATTCCAAGATTCACATTCCAAACGGGATTCAAAGTTGTGAAACCCTAAGCTTATCATTGTGTTATTGTAAACGGATCTATCTGCCTTATTGCATAGTATAGTAGTTGATCCACTGCTCATGTTAAATTGTCAAGTCTGTAGTTTGCTAATTCCGAACCTTGTTTAATTTCGTCTCAGGCCTGCATTTTCACGATGAAAGAGGCACGAGCTTCATCTTGGGCAGATGTCTTGCCAGAAATTTTGGTTCTTATTCTCAGGATGCTGCCTTCCTTAGTTGATCGTGTTCGACTAAGGGCAGTGTGCCGCCCATGGCGTTCTAACGCTCAGCTAGATCCCCTGCTCCCATTGCTTCCTTGGCTCACCCTTCGTGACGGGACCTTCTTGAGTATTCCGGATGGTAAAATTATTAGAATGCGGATACCAGATAAAGCCTTCTGCAGTGGTTCTGTTGACAACTGGATGTTCTTTGTGCATAGTGACGGTGGGTGCTCACTGATGAACCCTTTCTCCATGGCCACACAAGACATTTCTAAGCTAGTCATCACGTGGTTTAATTCAAACTCTGGATATAATAATTCTCATTTCTATAAGCTGGTGGCTCCCTCTCCCTTGGAATCATCACCAGGTTCCCTTGTTGCGCTGTTAGGTGCTCGTGGACTTCGTATCTGCCAGCCACCAATCGCAGCTGACTTGCAGCCACGAACCGCAGCTGACTTGCAGTTGCCCCTTGAAGATATTACCTTCTTTAATGGAAAATTGTATGGTCTTAGTGGCTCTGAGCTTTCAACATTTGAAATTAATTATGGTCTTGATGGTAAGCCAAAGATATCATCCGTCCGATGCATAACTAGTTACCCCACTTCTAAACTTATACCGCCCCATCCCTTGCCTGGTTCGTACCTGGTGACTAGTTATCTAGTTGAGTGTTGTGGTAGACTGTTGAAGGTGAGCCGTTTGATTGAAGAGTGTAATCCAGAAATAAAACCTTGTCCTTTGGAGTCTGATCGCACTGCAGGGTTTGAGGTCTTCGAGGCAGATTTGAGCACCGAACCAGGCCAATGGAGATGTGTCCGTGAGTTGGGTAGCCAAGCTCTCTTTGTTGGGAGGCACTGCTCCAAGTCTTTTCCTGCTGGGGAGTGCACTGGAGTTGAAGAGAACTGCATATATTTCATGCATTATAATCTTCCGGCGAACCTTGATGCCCATCCTCTTGGTGACAGTGGTGTTTACAACATGAAAAGTGGAAATATCGAACCCTTGTTATCAGAGACTGCAGGTTTGTCGCAGCATCGTGGTGGCAGGTGGCGTCCAACTTGGATATTCCCAACTGATGCTTCCCAGCTTAGCTTGTTGTTTTCGGATTAAGTGTGCACTATATCATGCTAGTTGTTCAGCTGCTATTGAACCATATTAGCTGCGTACTCAACTTGAATAAAGTATCATCTATTTGATGTATATTCTTATGCTAGTTTTTCATTGTACTGAGCTTGTTTTCGATAATTATGTTTACTTATGGTGATGATGTACCAAGGAGAATTTCATGATTTCACAAAATGGCTCGACTTGGTTACTGATTTCAAATTGTCCTGTGCTGATGCCTGCCTTTGGTGCTTAAAATGCCCAGCTCTGATGTATGTGTGTGGTTTAATCCGTGGTTGTATCCTAAACATGTGTATCTAAATGCATATCCTGCTAAATTATATGATGCACATTTTTTTGCCTCACCTGATGCATATTTCTCTTTCAGCGGCCAACATATTCTAGTTATTATATTGCTGCCAACCATATTAGTGGTGGAATGTCTTGAATTCTTGATCTCATCATAGGTTTCTGCGTGCTTTTGTTTTTGTTTTTTTTCTTCTGGAGTCTTTGTTTTCGTTTGTCAGGGGAGTTCGTTCTGTGCAGCTACCGAGAATTTGTCATCAAATTTGGTTGTGAGATTTTCTTCATCTACAAAATCATAACGTTAGCTTCTTCTGGACATACCTAATGCAAAATGCAAGATTTTTTTTTTTCATCTTGAGATGCATAATTTTAAACCTCCTAATGTTTTGATGCCTGAAATCCAGTCAGTAAAGCAAATCATCAATTTATCAGAAATGGGGATTCGATCGAAACCACTAGGTTCTTCAATGCCAATGAGACAAGGTACGGGGCAGCTCCACACTTTCTCAGTTCCTCCTCTCCCCTTCCGTTTGTGCCACATATATATATATATATATATATATATATTTTTGATAAGTCACCGGTGGGGGAGAGGATCCCCCACCTGAATTTTCATTGATCTTATATGGCCAATAGCCTGATGTTTACAAAGCATTGTTACAGAGTGTTTAGATTTTACATTGCCGAAACTAGTACAGTACACCACACATCGGCAATCTGTGTTGATCCTTCTTCGGGAGTCGGCACTTCCATGCCATAGCCTCCGATCTGCACGCCAGCAAAGTAGCCTGAATGGAGGTCCGTTCACCTCGGAACGCCAGGTTGTTTCTTCTCTTCCATAGGTGCCAACAGCAGAGAAGTATAAAGGAGCCAAAGAACTTCCTTGGTATGTGAGACGGAGCGGTGATGTCCCGCAGCTGTTCGACACCCCAGGCCTGACTAGTGTTTATCCGCACTGCCTCCCAAAACTCTTTCGCCGCCGGGCACCCAAAGATGATGTGAGCCGGCGTCTCTGCTGCACCTTGACAAACTTCACATGTGTCACTGTCAACGATCTTCTTCTTGATCAGGTTGGAACGGCATTGGATTCTTCCACGTGACAACAACCACGCAAAGAATCGAACCCTGGGTGGAGCCTTGTTTTTCCAGATTAAGGCTGACCATGCATCCTGCTCACTGCCATTAGCCTTGAGCGCTTCATACAGCAGCTTGGTGTTGAGGTCGCCATTCATTTTCATCATGGGACTCAGGCGTTTGTCCTTCCGTCCTCTAGTTGTAGCTGCTGTAAGAGAGTATTGAGCTCGGCCAGCTGTGCCCGTGCCATATGAGACAGCCGAGGGACCAGACTCACACTCACCGCACCCTGGACAGCCTCCTTGACCGTGAGCTCAGTGTTGGTGCAATGAGAGTAGAGCTGAGGGAACATGTCTGCCATTGAGTCCTCACCGTTCCAAACATCATGCCAAAAGGAGGTTGTGCTGCCATCGCCAAGCACCACAGTGGTGATTGCCCTGTAGATCGGCAAGAGGGACCGGAGAGTATCCCAGTGTTGACCGTGCAGATCTCCTTGTAGTGATGCCACACTTGCATTCGACCTGACCCAGGTTGCCCAAGCTGACTCCTGTTGGTGATGCAATTTGTGGATCAATTTGATCATCATACAGACGTTGTGCACCTCCAAATCTTTGAGGCCGCGGCCCCCGTTGTCTTTTGTGTCGCAAACACGTTCCCACGCAACTAGGCATTTTGCCCCTGTCGCTTTGTCAGTGCCCGCCCACAAGAACGATCTTCTCCTCTTGTCAACTTGAGTCACCACACCAGGCGGGATGTGAAGAGCACACATAGCATACGTCAACTGACTGTCGAGCACCGAGTCAACTAAGACCGCTCTGCCCATATGATTGAGTAACCCTGCCTGCCAGCCTGCCAGGTACTTGTCTGTCTTGGCGATCTGCGGGGCAAAGGCATTGAGACGCAGTTTGGTGTTTGACAGAGGCAAGCCAAGATAGGTTTGAGGAAATCCTTCTTGCCGGCATCCAAGAGCTGAGATGCAGGCAGCAGTGACATCCGGCTTCATGTGTATTGGGACTGCAGTGCTTTTGGAGTAGTTGATGAGTAAGCCGGTTGCATCAGAGAACATGTCCAGCGCCAACTTGAGAGCCTGTACATCAGCCAGCTCACCACGCAACAGCAGCAAGGTGTCGTCGGCATATTGCAACACGGGGCAGCTCTGATGGTCGACAATGGGGTGCCGGATAGCAGAGTTTTGCTTGATGAATACCTGCAGCACATCTGCGACGAGGATGAAAAGGTATGGTGAGATCGGATCACCTTGCCGCAGGCCACGTTTGCAAGTAATCCATGGCCCTGGGCACCCATTTAGTTTGTGCCACATATATAGCTAGCTTGATACATCCGTGACGACGAAGGATCAAAGCCACTATTGAGAGACCTTAGCAGTGCATATAGTCATACAGGCCCAAAAGCAGTTCAGACGAGCACATATAGTACAGTAGGCGGCAACCTGCAATCTCGATCGCGTCCTCTCCTACTATCTACGACTGCATCTATTCCAATTTTCAACCGCGTCCTCCTAGATTAGGAGCTACTGCATGACTGGATATCCACCGTCCTACTAGCTACATACTGCATCTGCTCCAATGCGTGTGACACGGTATTGCATCCTTTTGCTTTGTCTTTGTGACGCGACAAGGCAATGCATCCCTATCCCTTGGAGGCGAAGCCTTTCCCCAGACGGCAGACGCTTGAGACGCAATCACGCAATAGAGAGAGAGAGGGAAAACCTCAAAGCCGGCCATTGCCGGTTTCAGGCTTATATTTCAGCTCGGACGGATGGAATGGAATATATCCCCCTCTCCTTTTTCCTGTGACGGCACGCGTTGCGCGTCGTTCGACTCCTTCCCATCGTACGTTGATCACTTTTGGCTCTTGGCGCTGCCAGCACGCTGCGGCCGGCGCCTATATATATGCTCGCTCATCACGGCCATGGCCATCATCCCCTGTACGCGTCGCAGACAAGAGGCAGCAGGGCTCGTGCTGCTGGCTAGCTAGTTCCATTCCGCGGCACACCTCACGAGTGTACAAGACCACACAGTCAGTTTGGATTGGACATTGGAGACGGAGGGACTTGGTTGTTCGATCTGAGACTGAGTTCTGACCGACGACGACCATGCGCGCCGGCGACGGACCTGCGCACCGCGTCGGAGTATCTGCTTCTGGCCGCCTCGGCGCAGGTGCTCGGGGCCACCATGGGCCTGCGCGTGTTCGTGGCGGCGCGGGCCGTTCGTCGCCGTGGGCTACCACCTGCTTGGAGTGCTCACCGCTACCGTGCCATCGGCGTCCTCTGCATGCTCGTCGCCTGCCAAGGCAGCACTGCCCACGGCGCGGTCGCCTTCCACTTCTGGATCTTCTACGCCATGCTGTGCGCGGCGCTGCTTGTCGTCGCCTGCGTCGTCTCCAGGCGCTGAGCGAGATCACAACAAGCTGTGTGCTGCCTGCCATGGATTTAGCTGTAGTGCATAGATCGCATGCATCGCTTCATCGATCCTACCTGCTAGCTGTGGCCTGGAGTATACTAGTCGTCTCTGTCTGTCGCCTATATATGATCTACTACGGCAATTACCGGACTACCCAGCCTAGGCCTAGCAAGTTTATGGATTAGTAGCTAGTATTATGGATGTCTAGCTTGGAACATTAATGTTGTTTGGAACTTTGGTTTGCTGTGGGCGTCGTTAATGACTGATTTTCATCTATTTTCTAGCTACTTATTGCTGAACAAACACGTGCATCACATTTCTTTTTTTTTTTTCTTGATAGGTAAAAGGTTTGCACATCTTTTTTTATTAACAAGAATGAAATTTATTTACAACGCCTTAGCGAACGCTGGGAGGTTAGGATTTCACATTTCAGCTTTGGCTACCTACAGCCTAGTAGATGTGCAAAAAAAAAAAAAAAAAAAAAAAGGAAAACCCTTTGCCGAGATTCGGATGATGGCGCTCGGCAAAAAGGCCGACAGTTGTAACTGACATTAACGACCACTTTTCTTTGCCGAGGGCTGCATCCGACTCTCGGGAAAGGCTTTGCAGAGCGTCTTGTGGCGTGGCGCTCAGCAAAGAGACTGTGCCGTGAAAAGTTCCTAGGAAGTTCTTTGGCAAAGCCTTTGCCGAGAGCAAAGATGTCTTTGCCGAGTGCCCGTGGCGCTCGGCAAAGAACCAGTTTCCTGTAGTAATGCTTACTTATGGTAATGTTGTACCCAGGAGAACTTCATCTCACGGAATGGCTTGGCCGTTGATTTTCTTTTGTTGTCCTGTGATGATGCCTGGCTTTGGCACCTAAAAATTCCTAGCTCATGTTAAACTGTGGCTGCATCGTATACATTTGTATCTGAATGCATGTCTTGGTTCATCATCTGTCGTGCAGCCAACAAATTCTTGGCACACTGCGGCACTACGGCGTCGCGGCGCGTCGCTCGGCACGGCCACGGCTCTATATATACGCTCGCTTCGCTCGGCCAACCCATTGCCCTGGCACTCGCAGACGATCGAGATCACGAGAGGCAGTGATGATAGGCTGCTAGCTCTAGCTAGTTCCACGGCACACACTTCCAGTGTACAAGACCTGTACTCCTGTAGTCAGTTCTGGATTGGACATTGGAGGGAGGGAGGGAGTTGGTTGTTGACCGATCGAGATGGACCATCCTCGTGCTGGGAGCAGCAGTGCTGGTGGAGGCACGTGTGATTTCCATGCATCTCATCTCTCCATCCGTCTGATCGGCCACCCTTTCCCATGTCGATATATTGTTGCCTTAATTTGCCACTACTACTCGCTGCTCAGGTCAGCCAGCAGGGGCGGCTGTGGTGGTGCCCGTGGAGGCCGCCGCGCCGGCAGCGGCAGGGGCAGGGTCGGTGTGTACACGGGTGAGCACGCGCGTGAGTGTGACGTGGCCGCGAGCCGCAGCGCCGGCGTGGACCCGGCTGACCGCGCGCCTGGCGTTGGCGGCGGCCCTGTTCCTCCTGGGATGCGCCGCGGCCGGCCTGGCCCTCTTCGCGATGATCCTCCCCCGGCCGACTCCCGCCTCCTGGTATGTGCATGCGTTCGCTAGCTTGTCAAGCTACTAGTCTGCTACTGGAGGTACACTCGTTCGACAGCTTTTGGGATGATCGAGCTAGAGAGATCACAAGATGCCATGCATCCCAGTGCGGGACTGCTTGCATGCTTGGATCGACCGGCCGTTGCACAAGAATTAACGTCACCTGTTAGCTAGTATAATATCTCCTAGTAATACATTTGAACATTTGTTTGGAAGTACGTAGTCATGTGTACATGGCTTGGTTGGGCTCTAGTTTGAGTTCTTGATGGCGACGAAGGCGAGGAGCGATGGTGCATGCATGCATCGCCTGATCAATAATTGGTAGCGATATGATTTCGTCATCTATATATCAAGTTATTACTCAGACTGCCTATGTCTTCCATCAGGCTTATTACCTTAACACTCATATTGTCTTAATTCATATATATATTTATCAATTATTAGTAAAAAAAACCCTACCACGCATATACGCTGCAATATATCTCGCTCGACTTCGCCGGGGTTTCGACTCGGCATTCTTCCTGGTAGGATGGCTTCTCTGGAAAGAACGTAACGCAAGGACCTTCGACCTCGCACCTTCACACCTTGCCTGCCTTATCAAGGAGGAGGCTGGCCGGTGGTGCTGGGCCGGGAACACGAGGCTGAGTGAGATGTTAGCAGCGACTGGCGCCTAATGCACCGTGCTCTTGATTTGTCGGTCCCGTCACACAACTTCAACAATGTAGCACACCATGTATTGCATCCAGTTGAACATAGGCTTTCTTTCGGTAACTATTTGGTTACCTTGTACTTTGTTTGAACTTTATCCTTCTTAATGAAATACACGCAACGGCGCAGTCTTGAAAAAAAAAAATATCTCGCTCGGCATCGTATACTAAGCATCTATTCATGCGGCCTTCCTTTCGCTTGTTGTGTCGTACTGTCGTGTCGATCGTCGCCATGCGATTTCTGCTGCAAAGCGATGCACACGCACATGGCACCAAGGCCACTCATATCACTAGGCATAATGCAGTCGTTGTGCTACACCGTCCCTAGCTATACACTTGGATTCGACGCCAAGTACGTAGGTATTTCCCCGGACGCGACGCGATAGATCGATGATGGACAGGGGCAAGTGGAATCGAAGCCCATTGCCGGTTTCGGCTCCAACGCCGATCGATCGAGGGCCCCGGCGTCTCCTGCGGTGCTGCCTCTCCCGATCGGATTGATCGGATGCTACCGTCCATCGTCGTTGCTGTGCCGCGATGCCTGATCACAAGCTGAAGCTGCGATGCCTGATGCATTTGCATGCTGCACGCGAACGTCAACGTCTCAAGTCCCGACGACTCCACTGCATGTCTGCATAGTCGTGCTACTTTGGGCCGCTCAACTATTGGCTCTAACCAAATGTAGCCTGCTTTGGGCCTTGAACCAAAAGCAGCCCAACCCAGCCCATTCCTCTCCCAACCAATCCGGTCTGCAGTCCGGGTCTGGGCTCTTCACCTTCCCCGTTGCTATGCGTAGCGTAGCGACGCCGCCGCCTCCATCCAGACGAGCAGCCACAGCCTGCCTACACCGCCCCCATCATCCTTACCCCTGACGCCCAGCAGCACCTCGGCCTCTACCTCATCAAGGTTAGATCGTGTTCTATTTCCATGTACATTGATTGTGGTTTAGGTACAAGGATTGTAGCACTTGCTTCATCTGTGGATTTGTCTGCTGCATTGCATCGGTGTTAGGGTTTGCTTGTTTGTTTGTTTGTTATGGATTGAATCTGTGATTGATCCCTGAAATGAGCAGACCGACTTGCTTGTGCGGGAGAATTGGATATATAGATAGATGGGGCTGTAGGAGTGCTAGTCTTATTTTGTAATTAGGTGTACTTGGATGGGGATGTTCTCCAAACCAAATCCTGCATTTTTTTAAACTTTCATGTTCCTATTATAGTGTCGTGTCAGCAGCGGACGACTTGAAGCTGCCTGTCTGAATAGCTTGCTTGCATTGCAGCAGAATTAAAATATTCATCCATCTTTACTGTATGCCATGTATATGTCTGATCAGTGAGCTGCATTACTCAACCCTCAAATTCACATGAATTATTTTTTTTTTTCATCAGGAGAGTAAATTGAGAATGAGATTAGTGTATGTTACACGAATGAACTTTTTAAAAAAAAAAAAAACATGCAGAACAAGGTTGTGTATGTCATGCAGAACCATTCCATTACTGCACTCTTACTTTCTTCCAGCTCCCTGTTCTCTGGTTTAAACATTTAGGCACGCAATATTATAATTTGCTAGCTATATCTGCAGTCTGCACCGTTGACACCATGCACCAACCTGTATTTCACATATTAAGCTTGCAGAAGCAGAAGCAGGTTAAGGATTGATTTAGGAAACAATTTTAAAATGAACTTGCCTCTGTCATAAACAAAATGGAAACGGATTAACAGCTGCCTGCAGCATCCATTAATTACATGCGGTGCATAAAGATGTGGCTTCTGGCATGTATGAATGTTAGTATTAGTCTCAAAATATTAGAACCCTCCCTATATGAATGGAGGGATATCGTGAGCAAGTGAATAATTATGAGTTTTGTTAGTGCCTGCTGCATCTGTGTTTGGTCTGGACCAGTGCTTTTCATGCTCCTATCTACTCTAGTTTTCGGAATTGTCACCTCCATTTAAATCATGTACTCTGAATATGCACTGATGGTCATTCAGACTAAATGGGATCGAAATATGTGGAACCCTAAGCTTGTCATTCTGGTATTTTAAACTGCTATGACTTATTGCGTGTATGTATATGGTGCTTGATTCACTGCTCATGTTAAATTGTCAAGTCTGTAGTTTGCTAATTCTGAACCTTGTGTAATTTCGTCTCAGGCCTGAATTTTCACGATGGAAGAGGCACGAGCTTGGGCGATCTCTTGCCAGAAATTTTGGCGCTTATTCTCAGGATGCTGCCTTCCTTAGTTGATCGTGTTCGACTAAGGGCAGTGTGCCGCCCATGGCGTTCTAAGGCTCAGCTGCTTCCTTGGCTCACCCTCCTTGACAGGACTTTCTTGAGTATTCCGGATGGTAAAATTATCAGGATGCCGATACCAGATAATGCTTTTTGCAGTGGTTCCGTTGACAACTGGATGTTCTTTGTGCATGGTGATGGTGGTTGCTCACTAATGAACCCTTTCTCCAAGGCCACACTGAACATTTCTGAGCTAGTCACAACGTGGTTCAATGCAAACTCCAGATATTATAGTTCTCATTTCTATAAGCTGGTTGCACCCTCGCCCTTGGAATCATCACCAGGTTCCCTTGTTGCGCTGTTAGGTGCTCGTCGACTTCGTATCTGCCAGCCACCAATCGCAATTGACTTTTGTTTACACCTTGAAGATATTACCTTCTTTAATGGAAAGTTGTATGGTCTTAGCGGCGATAAGCTTTCATTATTTGATATTAAATATTGTTTTGATGGTAAGCAAAAGATATCATCCGTCCAATGCATTACTAGCAAGTCTACTTTTACACTTGAACCACCCCAACCCTTGCCCGGCACGTGCCTGCTGAAGAGTTATCTAGTTGAGTGTTGTGGTAGACTGTTGATGGTGAGACGTATGATTGGGTGTAATCCAGGCATAGAACCTTGTCCTTTGGAGTCTGATCGCACTGCTGGGTTTGAAGTCTTTGAGGCAGATTTTAGCAACAAACCTTTCCGATGGAGATGTGTCTGTGAGCTGGGTAGCCAAGCTCTGTTTGTTGGGAAGCACTGCTCCAAGTCCTTTCCTGCTGGGGAGTGCACTGGAGTTGAAGAGAACTGCATATATTTCATGCATGACTATCTTCCGGCAAACCGTGCTGCTGATCCTCTTGGTGACAGTGGTGTGTACAACATGAAAAGTGGGATTATCAAACCCCTGTTATCAGAGACTGCAGTTGTGCCAGAGCATCGTGGTGGTCAGTGGCGTCCAACTTGGATATTCCCAACTGATACTATGTAATCATCCAGCTTAGCTTTGCTGCTTTTGTACTAAGTATGCACTCTTAAACTTATGCTAATTGTTCATTTATCTGTTATTGAACCATATAACCTAGTACTCAACAAGACTAAAGTATCGTCCATTTGCTGTAATATTCTTATGCTAGTTTTCTTTTGTACTGAGCTTACTTTTCGATAATCATGTTTACTTATGGTGATGATGTACCAAGGAAAATTTCATTTCTCAGAATGGCTTGACTTGGTGATTGATTTCCTCCTGTGGTGATGCCTGGCTTTGTTGCTTAAAATTTCCTAGCTTCTTATTTATACATGAGATCTGTGGCTGTATCCTGCACTTTTGTATCTAATTTCAAATCAAATGCATAAGTATCTTGCTTCATCATCTGATTCACATTTCTCTTGCAGTAGCCAGCAAATTCTTGATATTGCTTTTTCTCGGATCAACCAACAATACTGGGGTGGCATTTTATCTTGATCTCATAGGATTTTACGCGCTTTCGTTTCTCTATTATGGAGTCTGTTTCCGTTTGTCAGAATTTGCGGAGTTCATTCTGTGCAGCTAGCCAGCTACCAAGGAATTCTCGTCAAATTTGTTTGTATTTTTTTTGCTCATGTCCGAATTCAAAGCACTAGCTTCTCCTGGACAGACCTAATGCGAGATTTTCGTCTTGAGATGTATATTTTGAACCCCCTACTAGGCCGGGTTTTTTTTGATGCCTTTGAAATCCAGTCAGCAAAGCAAATCAATTTATCAGAAAAGGGGAGTGAATCAAGCCGTCTGTTCAATGCCAAGGCGGCGGCTGCTCATCTCTTCTCCACCCCCGTTTGGGCCTCATATATTCATGCGCCCATTTCATCTTATGGTCGCCTCATGCAAAAGCCTTGGTTCTTTTCAGGTCCAACAGTGTGAGTCCGTGACGAGGAAGGATTAAAACCCATTAAAAGGCCGTAGGAAAAGTGCCTTCTCCTCCTCCCCAACTATCACGAAAGTTCACTTTTCCTCCCTCAACGCCAAAACCGGACAAATCACCTCCCTCAACTTTTCAAACCATGCAAATTACCTCCTTCGAGCGGTTTTGAGGGTGGTATTGCTACAGTAACAACGGTTTGCCTTTTCCTTTTTTAAAAAATCCAGTTGAATCTTTAAAAAATCATAGTAAATCATAAAATAAAAAAATCCAATTTTGTTAGACTCCACATGATTAGATCTACACATTGAATATATAATATGATATGATTTAGTACAAAGTTTTTTCTATGAAGGTTTTGTCTTTTCTTTAATATTTATTTGTTCGAATCTTTAAAAAATCACAGAAATCACAAAAATCACAAAAAAGAAAATCTATTTTTTTCATACTCCACATGTGCATGTATACACAGTGAATATATAATATGGTATGCTTCAGTACAAAATTTTTATTGTAGCTTTAGATTTATACTTTTGTGTAATTTATTGAAATAATTCATAGCTGCAACTTCTATAATTATTTTTTTGAACTAAAGCATACCATATTATATATTTAATGTGTAGATCTACTCATGTGGAGTCTAAAAAACTTGAATTTTCTATTTTATGATTTTTCTGTGATTTACTATGATTTTTCAAAGATTCAGCCAAATAAATAAAAAAGAAAAAGACAAAACCTTTGTAGCAAAAACTTTATATTAAAGTATATCATATTATATATTCACTGTGTAGATCTAATCATGTGGAGTCTAACAAAATTAGATTTTTTATTTTATAATTTTTCTGTGATTTACTATGATTTTTCAAAGATTGAACCGGATTTTTTTAAAAAAAGGAAAAGGCAAACCGCTGTTATCAGAATAATACTGCCCTCAAAACCGCTCGAAGGAGGTAATTTGCATGGTTTGAAAAGTTGGGGGAGGTGATTTGTCCGGTTTTGACGTTGAGGGAGGAAAAATGAACTTTCGTGATAATTGGGGGAGGGAATTCAGACTTTTTCCAAAGCTGTATATATTTCGAAGTAGGACTGGGCCGGTACAGCCCATACATACATGTCCTCGATCCCTTGTTCTTTTAGAGTTACCTTAGCAGTTCATACAACCATATATATACTACACATGTTTTTCTAAAAAAAAAGGTGCGTGCAGTAGCTAGGATTGGACGGGAGGCACACAGTAGTAGCTAGGGTGTTAGTTGTAGTCCTACTACTCTACGAGTAGCTAGGGAGAAAGAGCCCTCTTGCTCGATCGGTCGGCTTGGACAATGCCGGCCAGCCATGGTCGATCTGGTGCACGTACACGAAGGGAAACGTCGCCTTCGCCTGTGCGTCCACCGATAGACGACACGGGCAGCAGCTGGCCGGCCGGCCGGGTGATTACCATTCTGGATGGCCCCGACAATATTCTGGATCTGGCGTTAATGACATGTTTTCGATCGCGTCTTGTAATTTTTAACTGATGAATGAATGAAATAATAAATAGACAAACTGTGGCTGGCAAGTTATGCCATATGCTGTCTCGTTGATCAACTGCATTCCGCGGTCAGTGTAATGTGGTAGCCGAGGCGAAGAAGCGCTGTAGTAAATTCTGTGTGCTTACTAGTAGATCAGTAATCGACTGGTGAGATAGCTTTAAGTTGTGAACTTATATATGCTACATGTAGATTATTTATTCCTCTTATTTTTTTTGTCTATTATTGTCCGTGGATATTCCTTAGCTAAATGTTTGTTAATTTGGAGGCGCGAGTTTGTAGTGAAAATCATGTTCTATAGTACTCTAATTTGGGGGAAACAGGCCGGCTCCAAGTTAAGGAAATTAAATATCTCAAAATAAAATGCTGGTAGTACAACATTAATTTGGGGGAAACCTGTTAGCACCTCAGGGTTAGTACCACCTTGCCTAGCCTAGGGGGCATGACCACCTTATAAGGGGGAGTTTCCCTCTCCCATCAATCCGGGCTTGTTGGAGGAATTGAGCCTCTTGCCTTATAAGTGGGCCGTGATGCGCATGAACGAGTGTTGGGCTATACTGAGATAGATGCTAACAAAACCATAATGATCTTGCAAGAGCATCTAATTTTCCAAGATCTCCTACTAAAACTTCGTTTACAAAGTTGAAAAATAGTAAGGCCGGCCATTGACCCGACCCATTCAACACAAACACTATATGTGTTCCGCGCATTTTTTATTTTCCTTTGTTGTATGTGTGTAGTCATTATCAACGTAACAAGCAAAACATGTCTTAAAAAAACACTATTACTATTCATCAACATGGTATTTTTATATAGAAATCATTTCATAACTCTCATGGTCTCACTTCAACTAAACTGTGTATGCAGATTGCAGAGCATTCAATTAATATTGGTAGATCGTTCATGCTATATTCAACTACACACCAAAAGCCCACCACAGTGTGAGTCCGTGACCACCAAGTCTACCTTTATTTAAAAGTTGCCATATATTGTCATGCATCACTCTTCACCACTCATCACTGACCAGACCACGCGACCTACCTCGATCCCATTCTTCACTCGCTGAGCCACCCATCACTGCCACAACGCCAGTACGCCACCACTCCTCGTCCTCTCCACAGCGACCATGGCTGGGACTCGAGCTCTTCCGGCCTCCTGGCCATTGATCGTCGGCTACCTCGCGTTCAACCTCCACCGTAATCATGCAGAGCCGGGGCCGGGGCGGCGCAGGAGATATGATAGCACCCCACCCAACCACATGGCGCGATCGGTTTCTGTGTCTCCTCGGCAAAGGAAAACACGGCTGCTCTCGCAATAATCACATGACTAGAATGGCTGTTTCGATCGATCGGATGCCGCGACGGACGAGGCGGCTGACACCAGCTGGCAACTGGCCGGCATGCAGCGCCCATCAATTAACTGGCTGTTTTGATCGAATGAGAGATGGACCGGCGACGGGGCAGGGGATAGCACCGGCCTTAGCTATTCCTGTTGTATCCGTTTCCCAGAGGAGCATCGCAATCACATGAAGCCCCGGGCCAGCTGAGCCTCCTGCTGTGCATGCCGGCCTGGTTTCCGCATTCTGCGTCGTCGTCCAAAGGCAAAAGAAAACACGGCGACGACTCGTGGTCAGGTCACGAGACGTACGTACGCGCGGTGTGGACGATGACGCGTCTGCTCGCTCGCTCGCTATCAGCGATCACATGCCGCGATAATATTGCTGGTCTGGCCGGTGTTGTATAAATGCGCATGCTACTATATATATATATGTGTATGCATGAGAAATGATGAGATAGAGTAGATGTCCTGCAGTCCTGCTCCAGCTGCTACCGGCCTGTGTAATTCGGAGACTAATACACAGGGCAATTGCTACTGTGGATAAAATACATGTAGCGTATTATGTTTACAACTTTTCTGATCCAGTAACAATACTTGATTGTAAATTTGTTTTTTATGTGTCGTCAGCCAACATTCGGACACATCACAATCTCGTAACGTGTCATGTGCGCCGGCAGGCTGCGGACTGCCACGGTCACACTTTGCATGTTTTACCAAAAAAAAAAAAAAATGAGAGAGAGAGAAGAAATTGCATGTTCCGATGATCCCTGTAATATAGATTGGCATGCGGCTCGCAAAAGGAAAGGGGAGCACCTGCTGATTTTTCTCTCCCTCACTTGCGGATTCGACAACATTTCCTTTTCATAGATCAATTTATTAATTAGTTTAATGTAAAATATTCTAAAAAATCAGGGGCTCAGATTTATTTGAGATATTACCTCTTAACAAGTAAAAAGTGTACCATAGCATTGCCCAATACACAGACCATATACCACACCATCTTGAGAAGACGAGTGTTAGTTTGCCGATCTGTACGTACCTAGATCGATAACGTGTGCAAGAGGTGTTAGGAGGCTAGAATTTTCTCCTCTGGTTGATATGATCAAATTCTATGCAGTCCATAACGTCGCAGTTGCAAAAGCAAAAGCAATACCTTGTCCTCCGATCCTCGATCACCAAGTGCAAGTCCAATCCAAAGGACCAACGCTCTTTCTTTCTTCAACTTCAATTGGCACGCACTCTCTGCATGCATGTGAATATGTGTACGTGATGATGGATTTGCTGTTGGATCGATTTGATATGCATGCATGATTAATTTCTCCTCCTATGCAACGGAAAAAAGTTTGCATTGCAGATTCTTGGTTTCCGCCGGGAAGAAACGTACGAGATAGTGACATACAGGCCTATTGAGATAATGTGTGGGTTGGCTGGCCTCCTATCCAAATTTTGGCAAAGATGGATGAGCACAGAGTCTATGTATATTATTGCACTTCACATGCACACGCACGCATGCTACTATGCAATTGCTTGGTGGGTTAGTAATAAATTAAGGTGCATAGTATGTATAAACTATAGTAGTCAGTAATAAATTTTAGCTACTCAGTCCAGTCCAGTGTTATAAATTCTTCGATGAAACTAAACTATCGATTTATTGATTACTAGCTAACAGTAATACAAAGCGTACGTGGCTAGGGAAAGTGATGGATCACAGTATCACATGGCGTTCGTCGCACCGATCGACGACACGCGTGTGCAAAGTGCTTTGAAGCAGACGGTGGTAGGTGCGTACGTACGCGGCTGCGGCCAGCCACATCTGATCGAGGTCTGACCTCCTTCATTTCCCTTTATAAACGCTACACACCCCTCCGATCAGAACCCTCGCTCGCTCCCACTGCACTCTCATCGATCACGCCTCCTGCAGCATCATCTACACTACCTAGCTCCTCGATCATCAGGTCGGTCATCGTCCATTCCATTCTAGCCGCACGCTTTAATTTGCTTGCTCCCCATCACCTCCGATCGAGATATATGTTCGACCGTCCTCTTTAATTGATTTGCAGGTGAACAACAACCAACCAGCCGGGTGTCCATGGCCGACAACAACCAGCAGCAGCAGCCTGCAGAAGCCGATAAGCTGCGGCTACCGGTGTCCAACAAGACGGTCTGCCAGTGGGTCTTCTTCAACGCCTTGATCTTCGGCGGCGGCAGCATTTACTTGCTGACCGACGCGGCGACCGCGGGTCAGCACCGCGTCCTGCTGTACGGGGGAGCTGGGGTGTAGCATTGTCGCGATGCTGGCAGCGCCGCTGCACTTGCTGCTGCTGACGTCCACCACCAGGAACCGCTGGCTCGCCGCCGCCGTCGTCGAGGTCCTGGCCTGGGTGGCCCTGGCGGCCATGGCGGCCATCCACTGCATGGAGATCGCCTCCGACCGCATCTTCTTCGCCGCTGCACACCCTGAGCACAAGCACAACTTCGCCTATGTTGTGTTCATCGCCGTCTGCCTCTCCGTGGACCTGGTGCTCGCCGGCGTCCTTCTCTGCTGCTCTCCTCGCCGCCGTCTGGAGCTGGAGGGCGAGCAGGGCGACGACGACGATCAGATATAGCCGGCCGTCCGGCCTTGCATGCTTTGATTGGGATCTGCAGAGCAAGGTGCCAAGGAAGCTATTACGACTAGCTAGTAGTAAACGGTTTCAAAAGGAAAAGCAACTGCACTACCTTGTCCTCCGATCCTCAACAAGTGCAAGACGAACTGTCAGCCTCAAGCTCTGAATTTTGTTTTATTGTCGAATTGTCATCCTCAACTCCATGACTGAAAGCTTTGAATTTCCGCTCTTTGGAATCGTGTATAGAAGTTGAGCGCTTGAATAAAAACTTTTGCAATTTTAATCAATGAACAACGCAGAAGGAGACCATGACGCGTCTGTGCTCGCTAGATATCACATGGCAATGGCAACCTTTGGTGTTGTATAAGTAGATGTCCGGAAGGTGTAGGATGCCTCAACATCCTTGTGACTAAAATACTTGGGTTTTTGAGTGAATATGTATTGCAGCACGCACATATGTGCTCAACACGCGCTATTTGTACCCTCTAAATATGCTTCGAGATTCATGCTGCAGCACTTCTACCTCCAAATGTTTAGCACACTCTCCTAATGCACACATCTCGATACAACTTAAACGATAAGGATAGTATGTGTATTTAGTTATTTACAGAGGCGGTACGAGGGAGACCAATCCTGTACGTGTAATTTAGTTATTAGAACAGACCATTGTTAATTTTTTTCGAATACTCAAAAGATTTGTGTAGCATTGTATTAAGAAGAGTTCAGACGAACATACAACATGTTTGTAATGAGCGCGCGCCGAAGGAGGTGAACACAACCGTAGCTGGACCATCCTAACAGAAGTTTCTCGGTCGATTTTACACAAAGAAACAACCAACACTGATGCGACGACACTACGTACCTAGGAGACCATCATAAAAGCTATGATAAAACTTTATGCATACGGTTACAAAAGCAAAAGCAGATACACCTTGTCCTCCTCACAAACCATGGAATCCAAGCTTACAGCTCGTTTTTTCTTTCTCTTTTCCCCTCTCTCCACATAGCTTAGTCTACAGCTAGCCCATTGCTCTGCTGAGAGGAAAGACACACATGCACATGCACATGGCTGGTGGCGGCATTGCCCAATCCTGGATATACAATGATCTGCTAGCTACTAGCTAGCTGTGTGGTGGTGGGGAGGAGTGCGTACGTGGAGATCGAGGCTGCTACGTACTCTGCTTGGGGTTTTTGGACTACGTACTAAGGATTGGAGTGCGTCCTTCACCTTGTCCTCCTCCTCGGCACGGCCACGCGCAGCTCTATATATATAGAGCTCGCTTGGCTCGGCTATCGTCCCAGATAGTTACACGGCACACTTCCAGTGTACAACGACAACAGAGATCGATGGACCATCCTGGAGGTACGTACGTCCATCCTTCTGATCGTCCAGTTGTATCCACCCCATGTCCATTCTTGCTTTAATTTGCCACAACTATCATCAGGTCAGCCGGCTGTGGTGGTGCCCTTGGAGGCCGCTGCGCCGGCGGCAGCAGCACCACCAGGAGCGGCAGCAGCGGCGGCGCACGGGATCGTGGCCGCTCGACGGGCAGCGGAGCGCGGAATCGTGGCGTGGGCGGCATTAGCTGGCGCAGGTGGAGCGCGTCGTGTGGCGTGGGCGGCTGCCTTGTTGCTCATGGGAGCCACCGCCGCAGGGCTCGCGTTGTTCGCGATGACCCTGCCCGCTTCCGACTCACAGCTGGTACGTGCTGATACGGCTACACTCGTTCAATTCATTCGCAAACCTCCAGCTCAGCGATGTGGCTCCGATCCTGCTGCGCTCGGCTCGCAAACCTCTAGATTCAGTCCATGACCCAGCAGCACGACGACGAGCATGCCATGCCGATGGAGGAGGGCGGCCGGCGTGACGGCCGACGCGGAGAGCTTGGGGTCTGCGTGGCCGAGCGTGCGCACGCACAGATCGAGCGGCCGGCATAGAGGGCAGCGCGGCGAGCTCTCGGTCTCGGCCAGCGCTGGCCGCGAGTGTGTGCAAGACCATATGTTTACATAGTATTTGATGCGATTAATATTGTTACTGCCACTGTTGCAGGGGGACGAACTGGCCTGCAAGTGGACCCCTGCTGACATGGTGGCGCTGCGCACGGCGTCGCAGATTCTCCTTCTGGTCGCCTCCGTGCAGGTGATCGCGGCCACGCTGGCCATCCTCATGCCGGCGCCGCCGGTCCCCGTCTTGGCCTACATCATCGGATGGTTCACGGTGAATCCATTCACTGACGTCCTCTGGATGGTCGTCGCCTGCCACGACCAAACCGTCCACGACAACATCTTCGCCGGCTACTGGTTCGTCCGCTTCCTGCTCTTCTTGGTGCTTGCCGTGGGGACCCTCGTCTCCCTCTGCTGATCGATCCAGTGAGATCATTCACATCATCCTGGAGCTGCTGGATGGAGTGCTGATCAGATCGTCCACTGTCTGTCACTATATATCTAGCGTGTCAATTGTTGGCCTACCTAGCCTACTCCTTTCAAGTTTATATGGATTATTGTCTATGGTTCTCATGCATGGATGTTATGATTTATAGACATATTTGGTACTGCTTGTTGGGGTTTAAGTTGCTGTAGTTGAAGCAAATACATATCATTGCTTACACGTCTTGCCATGTGCAATATCTCGATCAGCAACTGCAATGCAATCCTAGATGTATTTATTTCTTCAGAGCAGGCTAGGGATCGAGAGACATATAATGCATGATACAGCTCTCTCTCACACACACTGTTGATCGGAATACTTTCTTCAGATTAGCGCCAGTCGCTCTAGAGGGAATGAATGAAAGGCATTGCCGGTTTGAGCTTGAAAACGCCGAGGGGTAAAGCGTCCCCGCCGCCTGCATTGCATTGCTTGCCTTCCCCGATCGCGTCGTTGCTAGCTGGCTATAGTACCTTACCTTAATCCCCTGCTGTGCCGCGTCACTCTCCTCAGTCCTGATGTCTCGCCTGCGTCCGCGCGCGACACGACGCACTTTGTGTTCTGTGTGTACCCTACAGGTGAGGTCTACCGTCTACGCACGACACAGTACACACACACCTCTAGCTCTCACGATGCATGGAGAGATGGATCTGCAAGCTAGGATCCATTGATGAAGAGCTGTTGCGTTGGGAACGCTAGCTGTTGCATTGGGAACGCCCTTGCCTTGTCTTTGTTGCGTTGCACTAGCTACCTTGTTTTGAATGAAGAGCTGGACCGGCAACGGGGCAGGGGATAGCACCGGCCTTAGCTAGTTTTGCCCCCGTTTCCCAGAGGAGCATCGCAATCACACGGGCCAGCTGGGCCTCCTGCTGCATGCCGGCCGGTTTCTGCATTCTGCGTCGTCGATCGTCCAAAGGCAAAGAAAACACGGCGACGACTTCACTCGAGGTCACGAGATGGGCGTACGCGCGGTGTGGACGATGACGCGTTGCTCGATCTCTATCAGCGATCACATGGCGATAATATGCATGGCTGTCTGGCCGGTGCTGTATAAATGCATGCTACTATATATGTGTATGCATGAGATCGATCGAGTAGATGTCCTGCTGCAGTTGTAGGATGCCTCAATCAACATCATAAATAATCCTTGTGACTAAAATTTTTGGGTTCTTTCTCCATCAAGCGATTTTTTTTCATTGAAATGAAATTCGCTTTTAGAGGCAAAGTGTAGTACGTCTTAGCAAAGTGTATTTACAGATCGAGGCAGCAATACCGGGGAGACCCATGTGTAATTCGGTGACTAATACACAGACCATATAGCACCATCTTGAGAAGACGAGTGTTAGCTTGCCATCTGTACGTAGATCGATGACGTGTGCAAAAGGTGTTTACGCAAAAAAGAGAGATTGCAATATCCAATATTTTAGTAGGCCATATCAGAGACGCCCCCGATATGTAACGAAAAATTGCCAGCACCGTGTCCGCCAGGAGCGGTAGCCGCCGCCAAACTTTAGAAGGGCGCCGCCGCCGGTTCTCATCTTCCACCACTGCTGGTCCCCCTTCCTCTCCTCGGGTATCACGTCGGGGGTTGAAGGGAGTGGAGATCCATCGTTTTTAATAAGTTTTTCCCTAGTAGATTGAGTCTTCAAGGTTCAAGGTTTCTCCGGAGATCAAATTGAAGAGATTGGTCACGGCGCAAGGCGCGTCAAGATCATTGATGGAGCGATAGGGCATGTCGTTCCTCAGCGGTGATGGCAAGACGAAGACATCATCATTGATGGAGAATAAGATACTCCAGCCCTTTCTTTGTCTCGTTGTGGTTCTATGCAGCCATGGCGGGGGACTAGTGAGAGTTAGTTTTTCACCGATATCTATCCGGATGTCCATTGGACTTGTGTTCGCCCATGGCGTATCTGGTGAAGGTGTCGATGATGAGGTCGATGACGAATCGTCGGTGCCAATTTCATCATGTTTGCATGTGAAGTTTTAGCAGTTCACTCATCTTTTGCAAAAGTGATGGGTATGAGGATGACGGTGGTGGATGGTGAGATGGCCCCGATCGTTCAGATTGAGCTTTGCGTCGTGGCATATCCGTTTGGGATGATGATCCTAGATGGTGGAATTTATGGCTTTTTCAAGGTTTCTTGTCTCCCATCAATGGAATTGGAGTAGTTTGGTTTATTTTTGAAACGAGAGGAGAGGATGTAACTTGCTTTAGTATCACTGAAATTTTCTTTGACGTAAAAAATATTTTAGTAGGCCAAAGGCAACTATTTCTTTTAAATAGCTAAGGAGCATGACATGTACTGAGTACAAATACTAACCACCAGTGAGCTCTTCTTTCCGGTTGCTGCCAATGAAACTGATTATTAGATGTGAGGACAAGAAGGTATACATAGTTACTTCATGTGCAAAAGGCACATCATCAATGTAGCGTCTATGGCTATATCGAAACAAAAAAAAAAAAAAATCAGACAACCTGTATTCTAGGAAGGTACATGCCTATATAACCTCAGGTTTTTGTATGTTTTCATGGACATTGGCATTCACTCACCACCTTTTTGAGGACACAACTCTATTCCAATCACCTAGAGAGTTCGAATTCAAGAGAAACCACATAGGGCAAAGACAAAGTATTTTTTTTTCAGCTACCATGTAACTCACATATATCAAAGGATGGAAATAGGAATCTATATATTTATTTATATGATTTGTATCCAATTAATATGACTTGGACCTACCACATTTTTGGGCTTTGAGGACTATGATTGTTATCTGATAAACCAGATAATTCAAATTTTGGAGAAATCGCACATGGCAATAATTAATAAATATTTTTCCTCTACCTTGCAAACTCGCATATGAATTGGAACTCATACAATTTTTTGTGTTTATGAATACACTGCTACTTGTTCAAAGTGATTTCAATTTGAGTGCTGGGAACAAGATCGGAGGGAGTACAAGACACATCGCTCTCATCAGCCCCGGCCCTATATATCTTTCACATGCACCTTACATTTCCTTTCCTTCGTCGCACATGTTTTGAAGAGAGCGGACCGGGCATGGGATAGCACATATTCCAGTGTAATTTTGCCTCCACAATGCTGGAGACGATGACGCGTCTGTGCTCGCTAGATATCACATGGTGATGACAGTTGGGTGTTTGTATAAACGCATATGTTCATGCATTGGAGTAGATGTCCGGCAGGTGTAGGATGCCTCAAACATCCTTGTGACTAAAATTCTAGGGTTTTTGGAGTGAATATGTATTGCAGCACATATGTGCTCAACATGCGCTATCTGTACCGTCTAAATATGTATGCTTCGAGATTCGTGTTGCAACACTTCTTCTTCCTCCAAATGTTTAGCCCACTCTCTCCTAATGCGAACATCTCGATGTAACTTGAATGGTAAGGACAACATGTGTGTATTTACATAGGGAGTACTAGGGAGACCGACCTGTGTAATTTGGTTATTAGAACATACCATCATTTTTCTCAAATACACAAAAGATTTACATATTATTGTATTAAGAAAAGAGTTCGGACAAACATACAACGCGCTTGTAACGATACGAGCGCCGAAGGAGGTCAACACAATCGTAGCTGGACCATCCAACAAGGAACGGTCGATTTTACACAAAGAAGAGCAACCAACACTAATGCAACGACGCTACCTAGGAGACCATCATAAAAGCTGTGATAAAACTTTATGCACACGGTTACAAAAGCAAAAAGTAGATGCACCTTGTCCTCCTCACGAACCATGGAATCCAAGCTTACAACTCATTTTTCCTCTCTTTTCCCTCTTTCCACCTACTCCACCTAGCTTAGTCTACAGCCCATTGCTCTGAGAGGAAAGACACATGCACATGGCTGGTGGCACAAGACAAGACTACTAGAGCCGGCCTGTTGCAGAAATCCTTGGACACGAATTAAGCATCCCGCCACTGCCAGAGATTATAGGAGAGAGCCATTGCCCAATCCTGGATATATAGTGATCTGGTAGCTGCTAGCTGTGTGGTGGTGGAGAGGAGTGCGTGGAGCGTGGAGAGGCTGCTACTCTGCTTGGGGGTTTTTGGACTACGTACTAAGGATCGGAGTGCGTACTTCTCCTTCTCCTTCCACGCGAGAGATCGATGCAGTGCTCTAGACGTACGGCCAGCGAGTGTGTGCGTATAGAAGATCGAGCTGTGTCAGTTTTTGCTCCAGACGTACGAAGGATGGATACTGTACATCGAACTCAGCTCCACGCATCTATCCACCCCTCCTCCCTTGGATCGATCTCGATAGTTGCTTCAATTTGAACTCAGCTCCACGCGTCTATCCACCCCTCCTCCCTTGGATCGATCTCGATATATAGTTGCTTCAATTAAACCTGTACTGCATGCATGTAAGGATTGTGCATGTTGTTCTTTTGTTGTTCTGGAGTCTCAGTTTTCCATTGAATTTTTTAAAAAAATGCGTAGTACATTCTGTGCAGCTACCAAGGAGTTCTCGTCAAATTTGTATTTTTTATCGCCTATATGAAATCAAATCATTATCTAATCATGGACGGACTTAATGCACGACTTTCATCTTGAGATGTACCTTCTATGGTTCTGATGCCTGAAATCCAGTCCGCAAAGCAAATCAATTTATCAGAAAAGGGGAGTCGGTTGCCAACGACTCAACGAGGTACAGTACGCGGTAACACGTCTCCTAGCTACCACTGGGGTATTGCTTTCAGCTGAAGCCTTTCCGGATTGAGCTTGGATCGGACTTTCTGAGAGTCGTGGGGTATTCTTCTCCTGACCCTGCACCAGCATCACCTTTCCCCTTCAACCGCGCGCTACACGACGCAATTTCCAGGAAGCTTCCCGGATTCCCACCATCGTACGTACACTTGGCACACTACGGCGACGCGGCGCGTCGCTCGGCACGGCCACGGCTCTATATATACGCTCGCTTCGCTCGGCCATCCCATAGCCCTGGCATTCGCAGACGAGATCACGAGAAGCACACACTTCACACTTCCAGTGTACAAGACCTGTAGTCAGTTTGGATTGGACATTGGAGGGGGAGTTGCTTGGTTGTTCTGACGACGGCAACCGAGATGGTCCATCCTGGTGCTGGAGGTACGTGTGTGATCGTCTCGACGACCAAGCAACTAGTTCTATCCACCTTTTCCCATGTCGAATGTTGCTTGAATTTGCCACTACTACTCGCTACACAGGTCAGCCAGCAGGCGGGGCTGTGGTGGTGCCCGTGGAGGCCGCCGCGCCGGCAGCAGCAGCGGCGGCGGGCGGAGCGGCAGCTCGGCCGCGTTCGACACAGGCGATGGCGCGCGGGGCCGTGGCGTGGGCGCGGGAAGTAGGTGGCGCAGGTGGAGCGCGTCGTGTGGCGTGGGCGACGGCCTTGTTCGTGCTTGGTTGCGCCGCGGCGGCGCTCGCGTTGTTCGCCATGACGCTCGACTCGCAGCTGGTACGTGTAATTCGCTTCGCAACGGCCACACTTCTTCAATTCATTCGCCTTTGGGACATAAAGATCGTCCCCACGTAGACGTAGAGTACGTACGGCGGGCAATAGAGAAAGTTCTTGCTCTATTTCTTGTGAAATTTCAATTCTTCTCACATCAAGCTAGGATCTGCGTACGGTGTTTTGGGAGCCTCCGTCCCGTCCCGTTAAACGAAGACGCGTGTCCCGTGGGGGTTACCGCGCCGTGGTGTTCCTGCTGCGCTCGGATCGCAACCTCCAGCTCAGTGATGTGGCTCCTGCTTGGGATCTGCGCGGCCGAGCGTGCGCACAGAGCGGCCGGCATAGAGGGCGGCGCGGCGAGCTCTCGGCCAGCGCTGCGAGTGTGTGCGGCGACCGAGTGCAGACGGCGCCGAGGCTGGCGTGGCGAGCGTGAAGTTGACACGCTTCAGGATCCCCATCCATGCCTCCAGGCTCCAGCTGCTGCTTATTATATGCGAACACATGGTTGATTTAGGTCACATGTGTTTAGTTTTTGTGATTGAGTGATTGTCAACGGTCCAACATTTTAATTCTATTTTTCTTTATTCTTTATGCTTGGTTATGTTCACCCAAGACACGTGGAGTGTGTCGAAGATGTATCTCTTGGTTCGTGTTGTGCGGGTGTGGGCTCGGAGATGGTAGGCCGACGGCGAGGTGAAGGGGCCAAGGAGGGCGTCTTGGGCCGACGGACCGCGGAGGTGAAGGACGGACGTGAGGCTTGGACCGGGGACCGGATCGTCGGGTGGCTAGCCATGGTGGTCGACATCCGGGACATCGACGAATGCAAGAGGACGTGGTGGGACCGTGTCGATCGGGTCAAGACGGCGAAGCGTCGCGGAGCGGGAGCTCGGATGACTTGACGACTCGGGCGGTCAAGACGGCGATGACACGTGTCGAGGAGGTTTGGTGGTTTGTCCTCAAAACCATCGGTGCGGGTTTTGTGGTTTGGGCCTCAAAACCACGGGCGCGGGTTTGGTGGTTTGTGCCTCAAAACCACCAGCGGGTTTCACGGGTTTGGGCCTCAAAACCCGGGCGGACGTTCCGGTGGACGGAAGGGCGGCGCGTGGCGGCATCCGGGAGATTGCGTGGAGCAAGGCTGCGGATGAGGAGGCGCGGTGGCCGTCGGATCAAAAATTACCCTAGTCGACCAAAATAGCCCAGGGTTAATGGTTTGGCTCATATGTATCGAAAGGGCAAAATAGGGATGAAAAATAAGGGACCATATGTGTAGAGGATGGCAGCCATCCTCCCCCTCCTCTCTCTCTTTATTTTCGTTTTTATTTCCCCCATTTTTAGAGTTAACTTGTTTAGAGGTCCAAGAACAAATTTGTGGATGTTTTGTCTTGTGATTTTCGTTCGTAGGAAGAGTGGCCCTTAGTCCACTCACGCCCCCTCCTGATTTATCTTTTGATTTGTGATTTTCGTTGCTCTGCGAAATGAGCTTTCTTCCTTTTTCGCCATGGCTGTGATCTGCGTTTCCCTGAGTTCGGATTGATTCCAGGCAACGATTCTTGGTAGTTTAGTTCGTAGCTGGGTCAATTTCATCTGAGCTAATTTTAGAGCGATTCCTTTTGTTTTGGCTGAGATCCAGTCGTTTTGGTGGCTGTCTGTCTGCCGGTTCGTCGGTCGCCGATTTTCTGTTCTTGAGTTCGTGTCCAGGCGTAGGGAAAACAAGCAGCTGTGCTGCAGCGCAGAGCGCGTCCCAATCCAAGCCGATGCTAGTCAGTAAAATACGATTTCAAGTTGCAGGCTTTGCTCCAACGTGATTTGCTTGTCTCCAAATCTTGAGTTGTCCTTTCGAGCTACAGGATTATCTTAATTGGTTTCGTATTTTCTCTTTGCTAATCTTGCTGTCCTCGAGATCTAGGCAGGGGAACAGCAGCATGCTGCAGCGCCATGCGCTTCCTGTCCTAAGCAAAAATTCGATTGGTCAGAAGATTGCTTCTTGTCTCCCGTACATGATTCTGGTGAGCCATGAACTGCTAGTTCTTTGAGTCAATTTTCTTGGTTTTTGTTTCCTGAGAGCAGCGCCTAGTGCCCTGTGCAACAGACCAATTTGGTCTCGTGCTCCAGACAGGAGAGGCCGACCGCCCAACAGCAGGACTGCTGCTTGCCGGTGCCGAGCGTCTCAGGCAGCCTGCTGCAGCTGTGCGTTAGTTTGCTTGAGCCGTTCGTTCTTCTGTTCGTCTCCTTGATCAGGCAGCAGCTTTTAGCATTGGTCTTTGTGTTCTTCAGCATCGAAGTGCGGCACGGCAGTGAATTTCTCTTGCTCTGTTCTTGCTTGCGAATTCAGGTTGACTCTTCGGTATCTACTGCAGGTGTGACTCAAGCTGTTGCTGATTGGTAGGTCGTGCACCTTCGAAAAGCCGTGCAAATCCATCATTCTCAGTGATCCGAATTGCAATCCGATTTTTGCGATGACTTTCTATCGATCCAGGAAATTTATCTAGGTACTCTCGTCACGAGTTGGCGTTAGTATTTTAGATTTGAGAACTCACTTCTTCTCTATAGAAGTTAGGTGGCTCATTTTCTCTCATCCGGTTCGATCTTTGCGCTCCTCGGTCGTGTGTGATCTTTTGAGGTGTCCCGCCAAGGTTCCTAGGGAGCATCCACCCAATCATTTGGGTCGTGGACATCTCGGTGCTCTCTTTGCTTGTAACACCTTGCTACCGGTTAGCACGCGTGTTATCCGGACCTTGTGTGAGTCTGCTTTTGAGGTTGGGGGTTGAGCCGATGACCGAAATTGAAAAGAAAAATCGAGGCTCCCATTCACCCCCTCTCTGGGTCGCCGCCGTTTCGGTCCTTCAATTGGTATCGGAGACGGTTAGGATCACTTCCACCCTAATCGGTCCGTGATCCGCAAGAAGGCGACATGGATCGTGGTTTCGGCCACTTTGGCAAACCTCCGGAGTTCGATGGCACCAATTATCCTTATTGGAAGATTAAGATGCAAGCACACCTTATGGGGATGGATTGGAGAGTGTGGGAGGTTGTTGAGGATAAGAACTACCAAGTGCTAGCCGCTCGAGTGGGTGAGGAACAAATAGCCCAACACAATGCCAACAACCGAGCGAGGAGTGTTTTGTTCTCTAGCCTCAAAGATACTGAGTTTGAGAGAGTTGCCACTTGTGAGACTGCTCGTGAGGTGTGGAGGACACTTGAGAGTTACCACGAGGGAACCCCACAAGTAAAGGCCCACCTATATGAGACCTACAAGAGAGAGTACAACAACCTAATCCAACTTGATGGCGAGTCCATCGATTCTCTCTTTGCTAGGTTTCAGACGATCTGCAATAAGCTTCGGGTGAACAAGCCGTCGGAGAGGCTTGACGACCACGAGAAGGCGATGCGGCTCTTGTACGCTCTGGATCGGAAGGTGTGGGATGTGAAGGTGTCCGCGATCATGGAGTCCGCCAACTACGACACCCTCACACCCGACGAGCTCTACAGCAAGCTCAAGTCCTCCGAGATCGAGGCCCGGATCCATGCGAAGCTCAAGAACCCATTCTGCCGAGCGTTGCACTTGTCTCGTAAGGGCGGAGTTCCGGTTCTTACGCTAACCCATCACGCATCTCTTTTGCCTTGTCTTCTTTGGTGTTCGTGCGGAGGAGCGCTTGGACTGCCTTGAGGGCGACGAGTTGGCTCGTCATCGGCCGATTCTCGCGGTTCCACAACAACCGCTTGAACCGTCGGCGTGGCGGTGGTCCCAAGGGAGGATGCTTTGAGTGCGGCGATCCGGACCACTTCGTCGCCGCGTGCCCCAAGAAGAGCAAGGACAAGTACTCCGGCGAGAAGTACTACTCCGACAAGCACGACTCCGACAAGCGCAAGGACAAGCGCGAGTACACCGTCGGCAAGCACAAGTCTAAGAAGGGCTTCGACAAGGAGGCGATCAAGAAGAAGTACCTCAAGCGTGCCAAGGAGAACAAGGACACCTTCTTCGCCTCCCTTAGCGACCTCGACAACGATGGGCAAGCTTCCTCCAAATGATGAGGAGCCCGAGCGCAAGATTGAAGACAAGCTGAACGGACTTTGCTTCTTCGCCGACTCCAAGCCCGGGGGCTTCTGCACCATGGCCCTCGACGGAGCGGTGACCGACAGCGTCAAGCCACATGACAGCGACTCTTCTTCCCCTGAGGTATCTCCTACAATCGAATCTCTCTCCGATGAGGTTGACTCTTTGGGCGATGCGCTTGTGTGTCAAGAGAAGTTGCTCAAGCGAGCAGCTAGGGAGAGAAAGGAGTACAAGGAGAAGTGGGAAATGGCTATGGTGGAGATAGAGTTGCTTAGGAAACCTGTTGATGTCTCTGATGAGACGGAGTGTGACGCTTGTGCCGTGCATATGTCTAGCATCATGTCTTTGCAATCCAAGTACTCTGCTTTGCTAGATGAGCACGTTGAGCTGAAGGCTAAGCCTATGTTGTTGAGTGCATGCAAGTCTTGTCCAGGCTTGCAATCTGAGTTGGCAGAGAAGGCTGCCAAGCTTGCTATGCTTGAGAAGGCCAGCTCAGATAGCACCTTTGTCTTTGAAGTGCGCTAAGTGTGAAGCTTTGGAGATGGAGGTCATGTCTTGTAGGCATGACAAGGGGAGAGTCGAAGAGGAGAATAAGTACCTTCGCTCTGTCCTGAGTTGGGTGTCTAGTGGAGAGCCACAGCTTGGCATGATGATGAGTCAGTTCAAGAGGGGGACTGACACAACGGGACTAGGCTTTGCAATAGGTGGGAAGGGTGAAGTAATCTATGGCAAGGTTGGTCAAGGTAGTGGTTTGAGCTTGAGTGAGAAACCTACAAGCACTCCCAAGTTGACCAAGATCACCCCACCTGAGCCTACCATGCCTATTGTGCAAAATGGCATTCTCCAAGAGACCCCAAAGACTCCACCTCCCAAACAAGTGTGGCTTCCTAAACCAAACCACCTCAGGAACCCACTTGACACTTTGCCCAAGATCCCTGAGGAAACCCTTCCTAGAGCTAAGGCCACAACAAGAGTAAACCATCCACCCAAGAGAGTGAACCAACAACCACCCAAGAGAGAGGTGAGGTATCACTGTGAGTATTGCCAGAGAGATGGTCACTTGTTTGAGTTTTGCTTTAGGAGGAAGAGGGATGCTAGGCGTCAAGTTGCGTTTGAGAACCACGACTTGTATCACCCACCACTTGGCATGTATGAGAGGGGTGTACGGTCGGTTCGAGAGGCGGTTTGCTAGGCCAGGGAGGTAGGAGGCCTCGAGGGCTAGACCACGCTTGTGAGACCCGGTGGTGGTGGTCGTGCTCGCGAGTGGATGTTGATCCTCGCCTTGGGAGCTTTGAGTTTGATAGGAGGAGTGCACCACGCTTTGTTGTGCGTGGTGAGCACTTTGGGAAGAAGGGTCATGGGATGTTTGTTGTGCCTAACGCATATCCTGGGCAAGATGGTCAACACTGGTATTCTTCCATGTTTACTAACCCCAATGTTGTGCCATTTGCTCATCCCATATTTTTTCAATGATGTAGGTGATCAAGTCTTGGGTTCCCAAGTTTATGCTTGTTAACCCTTTGGGATCCAAGACTTGGGTTTCTTTGTCCTCTCTTGTGTAGGTATGAGGACATGGGGTGGACGACACATGCTTGGTGGAACTTGATTCCTTGTCGTGGTGTGATCAAGACTTGATGGTTGTCTACACCACTTTGATGGCCTCCAAGAGGCATGTGCCTTATTGTGACATCTACACACGCGTGCGTGAGCTATCATATACACTCATGCCTTGTACATTCATGATTCCCTACTTATGGTATGAGATGTTCATTTGCTCACTTGTATATTTTTGGCACATTTTGGTTCTATGTCTTGCTTGTGTATATACCATGGTAGGCTAGCCATCTTATTCATGATAACTTTGTGTTATCTTGTGTATTATATGCCATGCTAGCCTTTGTGTCCTTTTGTTTCCTAGTTTTCTTTTGCTAGGTGTCTTTGGTTGAGAGGAAGTTTGCTATCCTTTTTGAGGGGTAGTTTTGTAGGCGATGTACAGTTGTAGCTTTAGGTTTGCTTTTGCTTTTGCTTTGTGCATCATCTTGTATCATATTGCATTTATCATATACACTATTGCACTTTGAGCTTCTTGTTTATATTGATCACAATGAGACTATGCTCTGTTTAGTGTAACAATTACATGTTGGTGCTTACAGCTTGTGCTCTTTCTGCTTAATTGATATATGTTATGAGTAAAGCTGTTTTTCATGTGAACTTGCTTAACAACGATAAATCTTGCAAAATGTTCACCATTGAGATAGTTCCTAGCATGTTTAAGTTGTTGAGATTCTTTATGCTTATCATGTATGCTAGGTGACTATGTCTCATTCACTGAGTTATACACTTGCTTAGATGACCACATGTTTTTATCTGCTAAAATCTTCTAAGCTAAGTGTATGGAAAAGATCGAGATGGGTCCATACCGTCCCACATCCAAGTCTTGAGACTGCTGCTCATTGCACTTGAGTTGAACTTGAGCTTGGTAGTGTTTGACCCAGACCATTGTCTTAAGCTTCTGATTGCTCACATGCATAGGCTTGACATGGTTGATTAGTAAGGCTGACGGTTGTGGATAACCACTCGCAACATGCTTTGTCCAATGCTTGTAACCGCTGCAACTCCGATAACTTTACATTTTGACAAGTGTTGGCTCTGTTTTTGCATGATGTATAAACGTTGCTTGGGGTAGTTTACTTGATATACATGTGTAGCACTTGGTAGATTTCCAGCTTACTTGTGCTATGTGCTATTCTTTGTGGTGGACACCTTTTCTGAAATGCTTAAAACTAAATCAAAGTGCTTTCAAGCCATATTTCATATCTCTTAATCAGTTTGAGCACCATGTTAAGCACTTGTTTCTGTTGACATGACACTACCTAGAGCATCTTCTCATTTGGATTGTTATAAACTTGAAGCTCCCTCATTGCATTTTCATGCATTTCATAGCTTGATTAGTGCATTTGCCAACAAGGGGGAGAAAGATACAAAGACAGTGACTGCATTTGTCCAGGGGGAGTAGCACTTTGAGCTAGATGTGTTGAGCCTTTTGCCTCTGTCTTGAGGGTCTAGCTGTTTGTGTGTGAAAGTAATTGGTTTGGAGCTGTGCTAGTGGTGTTGAGCCTGTTCTACCTCTTCTTGAGGACTAGCGGTTTATTTAGCTTGGTTGTGTCGAGCCTTTTGCCCTTGTCTTTGGGAACCAAGTTTTTGCTCCACGTTTGCTATCCAGTGACTTTGTCTTAACTTTAGTTTAGCTTTTGTTCACCTGGATGTGCTATCTTCTACCTTCTTACGTCTTTTTTGTGTTGAATGTTGACAATGCACTCATCAAGGGGGAGATTGCGAACACATGGTTGATTTAGGTCACATGTGTTTAGTTTTGTGATTGAGTGATTGTCAACAAATCAACATTTTAATTCTATTTTTCTTTATTCTTTATGCTTCGCTATGTTCACCACCCAAGACACGTGGAGTGTGTCGAAGATGTATCTCTTGGTTCGTGTTGTGTATGCGGGTGTGGAGCTCGGAGATGGTAGTCGACGGCGAGGTGAAGGGGCCAAGGAGGGGCGTCTTGGGGCCGACGGACCGCGGAGGTGAAGGACGGACGTGAGGCTTGGACCGAGGGACCGGATCGTCGGGTGGCTAGCCATGGTGGTGACATCCGGGACATCGGCGAATGCAAGAGGACGTGGTGGGACCGTGTCGATCGGGTCAAGACGGGCGAAGCGTCGCGGCGAGCGGGGGAGCTCGGATGACTTGGCGACTTCGGGCGGTCAAGACAAATGATGACACGTGTCGAGGAGGTTTGGTGGTTTGTCCTCAAAACCATCGGTGCGGGTTTTGTGGTTTGGGCCTCAAAACCACGGGCGCGGGTTTGGTGGTTTGTGCCTCAAAACCACCCCAGCCGGGTTTCACCTGGGTTTGGGCCTCAAAACCCGGCGGACGTTTCCCCAGTGGACGGAAGGGCGGCGCGTGGCGGCATCCGGGAGATTGCGTGGAGCAAGGCTGCGGATGAGGAGGCGCGGTGGCCGTCGGATCAAAATTACCCGGAGTCGACCAAAATAGCCCTAGGGTTAATGGTTTTTTTGCGTCATATGTATCGAAGGGCAAAATAGGGATGAAAAAATAAGGACCATATGTAGAGGATGGCGACCATCCTCCCCTTTCTTTTCTCTTTATTTTCGTTTTTATTTCCCCATTTTTAGAGTTAACTTTTTTAGAGGTCCAAAAACAAATTTGTGGATGTTTTGTCTTTGTGATTTTCGTTCGTAGGAAGAGTGGCCCTTAGTCCACTTCATGCCCCTCTGGGATTTATCTTTTGATTTGTGATTTTCGTTGCTCTGCGAAATGAGCTTTCTTCCTTTTTTTCGCCATGGCTGTGATCTGCGTTTCCCTGAGTTCGGATTGATTCCAGGCAACGATTCTTGGTAGTTTAGTTCGTAGCTGGGTCAATTTCATCTGAGCTAATTTTAGGAGCGATTCCTTTTGTTTTGGCTGAGATCCAGTCGTTTTGGTGGCTGTCTGTCTGCCGGTTCGTCGGTCGCCGATTTTCTGTTCTTGAGTTCGTGTCCAGGCGTAGGGAAAACAAGCAGCTGTGCTGCAGCGCAGAGCGCGTCCCAATCCAAGCCGATGCTAGTCAGTAAAATACGATTTCAAGTTGCAGGCTTTGCTCCAACGTGATTTGCTTGTCTCCAAATCTTGAGTTGTCCTTTCGAGCTACAGGATTATCTTAATTGGTTTCGTATTTTCTCTTTGCTAATCTTGCTGTCCTCGAGATCTAGGCAGGGGAACAGCAGCATGCTGCAGCGCCATGCGCTTCCTGTCCTAAGCAAAAATTCGATTGGTCAGAAGATTGCTTCTTGTCTCCCGTACATGATTCTGGTGAGCCATGAACTGCTAGTTCTTTGAGTCAATTTTCTTGGTTTTTGTTTCCTGAGAGCAGCGCCTAGTGCCCTGTGCAACAGACCAATTTGGTCTCGTGCTCCAGACAGGAGAGGCCGACCGCCCAACAGCAGGACTGCTGCTTGCCGGTGCCGAGCGTCTCAGGCAGCCTGCTGCAGCTGTGCGTTAGTTTGCTTGAGCCGTTCGTTCTTCTGTTCGTCTCCTTGATCAGGCAGCAGCTTTTAGCATTGGTCTTTGTGTTCTTCAGCATCGAAGTGCGGCACGGCAGTGAATTTCTCTTGCTCTGTTCTTGCTTGCGAATTCAGGTTGACTCTTCGGTATCTACTGCAGGTGTGACTCAAGCTGTTGCTGATTGGTAGGTCGTGCACCTTCGAGTGCCGTGCAAATCCATCATTCTCGATGATCCGAATGCAATCCGATTTTTCGCGATGACTTTCTATCGATCCAGGGAAATTTATCTAGGTACTCTCGCCACGAGTTGGCGTTAGTATTTTAGATTTGAGAACTCACTTCTTCTCTATAGAAGTTGGGTGGCTCATTTTCTCTCATCCGGTTCGATCTTTGCGCTCCCGGTCGTGTGTGATCTTTTGAGGTGTCCCCACATGTTCTTGCGGAGCATCCACCCAATCATTTGGGTCCGGACATCTCGGTCTTTCTTCTTTGCTTGTAACACCTTGCTACCAGGATTAGCACGCGTGTTATCCGGACCTTTGAGTGAGTCGCTTTTTGAGGTTGGGGGTTGGCCGATGACCGAAATTGAAAAAGAAAAATCGATGCTTCCCATTCACCCCCCTCCGGTCGCCGTTTTTCGGTCCTTCATTATACGACTCCATGGCTGCATGTGCGATGAGCTCATCAAGCAAGAACGGCGAGTCACGACGCCGCCAGAGTGCCGGGCGGCGTTGGAGGGTCGCGGCGGTGCAGCGCGCCGGCGAGGCGCTGGAGTCCCGAGCTAGGCGAGGAGCGGTGTGCCTGCGTGCAAGTGTACCAATATTGATATATATAATATGACTGTCTGCATGTGCAGGTGGACGAATTGGCCTGCAAGTGGACCCATGCTGACATGGTGTCGCTGCGCACGGCATCGCAGATCCTCCTTCTGGCCGCCTCCGCGCAGGTGATCGCGGCGACGCTGGCCGTCCTGGTGCCGGCGCCGCTGGTCGCCGTCTTCGCCTACATCGTCGGATGGTTCACCGTGTTCCCCTCCACCGACGTCCTCTGGATGCTCGTGGCCTGCCACGACGAAACTGTCCACGACGACATCCACTCCGGCTACCACTTCGTCCGCTTCCTGCTCTTCTTGACCCTTGCCGTGGGGACCCTCGTCTCCCTCTGGTGATCAAGTGAGATCGTCATACACATGAATCATCCTGGATGTAGCTGCTGGAGTGCTAATCACTACTCTGTCACTCTATATCTAGCGTGTTAATTGTTGGCTTACTACCTAGCTAGCCTACTCCTTCAATTTCAAGTTTATATGGATTATATATGTTTCTCATGGAGTCCTGATGGTATGATTTATAGACATATTTGGTACTGCTTGGGGTTTAATTAAGTTGTTGCTGTGTGAAGCAAATAAACATCATTGCTCACACGTCTTGCCATGTGCAATATATGCATCATACTACAGCTCTCTCACACACTCTTGATCGGAGTAGTTTCTTCAGAAGAACAGGTGAAGCAGGGAAAGAAATTAATTAAGCCATGTCCGAAATGATTAATCTGCCCTGTTTGGTTCGAAATAATACGAGAGTAGTGCATTCTTAGTTGTGGCTACGTGATAAAAAGATTCTGAATTCACCTACATATGCATACATACGCATTGTTTGACCTGCGCAGGTGACGACACCAGGCTTCCTCGCCAAAAAAAAAAAAAAAAAAAAAAAATGGTGATGATCGACACCAAGCATTGTCAGTCATCACTCTAGTTAGGCTAGTACAGACTGTATACAACATCAACAGCCCTGTAAAACAGTTGAGTTAAACCACTACTGAAGCTAATTCCTCAACGCGTACACTAGCATTCTCAGTCCCCCACCATTATCTCTTTCCCTCACTGAATCACTTTCCCTGCCATTCTCTTTCCACACTGCTGTGCTGCAGTGTCACTGTCTGGATCGATCGGTGCCATGCCATGCGATTTCTGCTGCTACCTGCTAATTAGGCGATGCATGCATGATGCACACGGCACATATATGGCACCAAGCTGCACTAGCCAGTAGCTATGGTACACACACTCATCATGCATCGAGTTCACTTGATGCAATTTTACCCTCGAATAAACATTTACTACGCAAGTAGATTAGATAGATGGAGCTACACCCTTAAATAAACTTGCTGGGTAACGAAGATGGAGCCGTTAGAGCTCCACCCGCACCCCTCGGGAGCTCGTCGGCCGCCTCCCCAAAACCACCATCCTCCTCGTCCAGATCTGCCCTCGTGCTGCTCCATCGTTTGGTGGGTTCCTTTCCTCCGGTCTTGGCTGCAGTGATGGGGCGCCTCCCCTCTTGCCGACGCCGGCCATGGTTGCGACGTGGCCGATTCCGCTGCTGCTGCAGCTCGCCCCTACGTCGGTGGCTCCCAGGCCGCTGCCCCCAGGGATGACGGGGTGTCCCTGGGCGGGCCCAGGGTGGCCGCTGTTCGGCCGGCTCCATCGGCCCTCTCCCTCACCGCTCTGCCCGAGGCGGTGGTCGTCACCATGGACTTCTACGACGTGGAGGGCGGTGACGTTGTTGAAGACGAAGACGACGACGACGATGAAGCGGAAGCGGGAGCTGGCGTTGACTCTAACCCCGGGACGTGCGCGCAATCGATCCCGGCACCGACGGCCTCCCAGCGCCGACAGCCCTCGGCAGGCTTGGGATCTACACTCGTCGGACGCCCGGCCTTCTACCCCCGGAGGAACCCCGGCCGCCGCAAGTCCATGCGTTGGGACGGAGTCCTGCAACGACTCGGACGGCGAGTCCATCCCCTCTCCGGCGCATCGGCCGTCCTACCTCGATATCGTCTGTCTTGGGACAAGTGCAGCCAGGGCGGGTCCTAGCTCCCTCCCTGATCTGCACCACGGCTCCACGGAGCTGGTCACTTTACTGACGAAGACCGTGCTTCTTTCGTCCCCGAGTGGTCGTGGCCCCGGGCGCGTGTGGTGGCCGCCAGTAGTGAGGCGCCGCCGGTTGTAGGGGAAAGGGTGTTGGCGCATCTACGCCTAAGCCGGGTGCCGGCGCACCAGCGGCTGGGCCCCTACTGACGAGCCTCGGCGCCGGATGCCGGTGGGTGGTAGCACGTCTTGCCGCAGCGCCCGGAGTAGGAGTGTGCTCCTAGGGCACTGCCTCGACGTGTGAAGCCTCCCCGCCACCAACCTACTAGTCCGCGTGCTAAGCCAGGCCACATGCTGCAAATGCTATTGTTCAGGCACGCGCAAAAGGTGTTGCTGCGTAAGCTGGGATATGACGTCCAAGAAGAAGAGGTGGATTTGGAGATTGAGTCCAAATTCGAGAGGGCTTTTAAGGGCGACATGTCCGAATAGAAGCAACGGTGCCTCAATATTCTGCTCAGTGGGGGCTTCGACGTCTCTACTTTGGACCTGAATGTGTCCGGGCTCGGTGGGGAGTTGGCATGACCGCGCCGCCAATGATGGTCCTGCTTTAGGAAGTGCACAGTTGTTGAGGCTCTTGCCGGCCTTCCTGTTCTCAATTCTTAGCGGTTGTGCTTTATTTCTTCTTGTCTTGGTTTTAGCTTTGTTTCTTCTTTGTTTCATTGGTAATCATGGTATTACCCGAACTGCTATTTGTATTTGTTTTGGTGTTGTCAACACCCCTGTTTAATAAAAAACACGCCATATTTAGGTAGACGTGGTCTTAAAAAAAGAATAAACTTGTTGTTGTGACGCCGTTCTTGCTGACAGGTAGCGCTGGTAAATTTGCGCCGGTAAAAATCAAAGCCAGTCGTTAACAATGCATCGTGTTCACTAGGCATTAGATAGATGGAGAGGGAGGAGGGAATAATGAAAGCCATTGCCGGTTTCAGCTTGAAAACGCCGAGGGGTCCCCGGCCCCGCCGCCTGCGGCTTGCATTGATGCCCTTCCCCGATCGGTGTTTTCTCCACTTCTCGTGACCCCCTCGATCGCCCGCGCGCGCTAGACCTACCTAGCTCCACGATGCAATTTCCACGCAGCTTCTTCTCGCGTCCCATCATCGTACGTACGTTTGGGTTTGGTTTGGCAGCACTTGCAGTTGGCGCGTACCTAGGGCACCACGCCGCGGCGCGTCGCTCGGCACGGCCACGGCCACGCGCACGGCGCATATATATGCTCGCTTCAATTCGCTCGGGCATCCCCTGTGTTTCAGTCTGGTAGAGACGGCATCAAGAGAGGCACTGCTAGTTCCACGGCACACGAGATATCGATCGAGTAGTCAGTTTGGACAGAGTGTTGGAGCTCGCTCAAGGTACGTGTGGTGTGATTTCCATCTCATCCTAGCTATTCCGCCTCTCCACATCCAATTCTTACTTTGCTGCTACGTACTCAGGCCCGGCCGCCAGCACCTAGCTAGCTGTGACGATGGTGCCCGTGGAGGAGGCTGCCCCGCCGGCAGCAGGAGCACTGGTGGCGCCCGTCGCGGCGGCGGAGGCACCGCCGGCGTGGATCCGCCGTCTCAGAGCGCGTCTGGTGTGGCTGTTGGCGGTGGCCCTGTTCCTCCAGGGAGGCGCCGAGGCCGGGGTCGCCTTATACTCCATGATCCACCCCTCGGTACGCCGGCCGTTCACTTAATTATTGTCAAATTCCTTCATCTTTCTTTCTTGTATATATACAATATGTGTATCGATCAATCATCAATGATCAATCCAAGGGCGGTGGCGGTGTGTGTGTATGTAACTGATGTTTGCGAGCGGCAAACTGGATGCAGGGGACGAATGCCTGCGTGCCGACGCCGGACGTTGCTAGGGTGCCGGACCGTCTGCTTCTGGGCGTCTTCATGCAGATGCTCGCGGGCATCATAGCGGTGTCCGGGCCGGCGTTGTGGGGCTCGCCGTCTACGGCGCCTTCATGGTGATCCTCACCGCCTACAACCTCCCGGCCGCCAGCGACATGCTCTGGCTTCGTCGCATGCGACGGCGCGCTCGTCTTCAACTTCGTCTGGTTCGTGTACGTCTTCCTGTTTCCGGCGGTCGCCATCGGCGCCGTCGTCTGCTACGTCCAGAGCGAGAACGCTCGCATGCCTGCTGCAGGTTGCTCGGATGGAGGATTGATCGATCGGCCGTACGTCTAGCTTGACGGCGACGGCCGAGATCGAGGAGGAGAGGAGCGATGCATCGCCTGCCCTGATCAATAATTGGTAGCGATATGCATGATTTCGTCAGTACGTTATTACTGATCAGACCTAGCTATATATGTATTGCTTTCCATCTCAGCACAACCTACTGACAGATGCAGAGGGCGATGGTGATTTGGAGCGGAATTAGGGGTCCCTGTTATGTCTTCAGTTCCTGAATCATGCTTTATGTTACCTAGACGTGGGTTTTGGATGTTCTGGTGGTTATTTGTGTGGGTACTATCGGGGTTGATGTTATCCCCCTTACGTTGCTTTCTGAAGTGTCTTTTTGCTTTCTGAACTCTCTTAAAACTCTATGATGTATTTCTGACTTTCCGTCGATCTTAATGGAAATGGAGGAAACCACATCCTCCCCCATCTCCGTCGACGGCGACGGCCGAGATCGAGGAGGACACGAGCACGTACATACGCTGCTGCAATCTCGCTCGACCACATCGATCCTAGCATTATTCTTAGGACGTTAGTCATCGCAGAAGAGACTATTATGTTATCACAACAGTGTGCAAGTGGTGTCGGTTGTGGGTTAATTGGTCATCAAAAGATTACTGTAAGTGTACAACAAACTTTTCTACTCCTGCTTAGTGAAAACGACACCATCTCGAAAATGGCACCAAGGGACTCACTCAGTCGTGGTGGTACACCACCGTACACACTTGGACGCGAAGCAAATTTCCCCAGAAGTGATAGATAGAGGGAGAAGGCGAAGCGCCTTGCCGGTTTCAGCCGAGAGAGGTCCTCGCCGCCTGCGCCCGTGAAGTCTTTCTTCTGTTTGTGTCACTATCTCGATCGGCGCCATGCGATTTCTGCTGCAAGGCCGGCGATGCACGCACATGGCACCAAGGCCACTAGGCAGTAGCGATTTTATTTTGTTTATTTGCTCGTAATTTGATCCGATCGATCCATCAATCAGCCGGTGCTAAAAATATGCCCATGACCGATATGATCGTCGTCCAATTTCTCAAATACTTTTGACGAGGACTTCAACCTAAATACTCTGGACATCATCATCCACACCCTCCATCAACTGAGCCAACTCCAGTTTCCTGCTTCGTTCTGTAATTGCTGACATGCATGATTGGTAAGTGGCAAACCCATACTACTTATCCGCCAAACTTTATAATCTTCTAGTAGTAGCAAAAAACCGTCACAGCAGTAGGTGCCCGGTTTCAGCTACCTGCTTGCCGTGAATCAAATCTTCCTATGATGTATATACTGTCCTCTCTGCTACCAAGTCCTCCGCCATAGCTCCAGGATGCTAAAGGTGCTCAACCTTGTCTCCTGAGTCCTATATATATAAGTACCCTCGGCCACGTACCCTAACCATAAGCACAAGAATTCCAAACTAATTCTGTAGCAACCACGCTAAGGCACTCACCCAAGTACAAGAATCATTTGCAATCATATCCAATTTCCGATGCTGATTTCAGAGGTAGTTATTTCACGAAAGCATTTTCAAAATTGTAACCTGAGTTGATAGACATACCTAGACATAAAAGTATACAGATACAGTGTTGCTAGGCATGCCTATGGTAAACAAGGTAACTAACAGTAACATAATCAACAAAATGGTTTGTCCAGATTGAAATGGAGTAGGCATTCAACGACAAGATAATTTCAAAACACTTGATAGGAACAACTAATTAACACCAAGCATTCCAACTGATAGTTTAATTAAGCCTAACATGCGTAATAGTGGGAACAAAATAACATAATCAACATATCATTGTGGCCTCAACATGATCAAAAAGTTTCTTTGCCTTACTCAAAATACAATGAACTGTTACGACTTAGGAGAACGAATGTCTTCAGCGAAGTCGATGCCATCAAATGTCTCTGACGTATGGTCTCGTCAATGTACGGGAACCTAGCAAGCCATAAGTGAAGATAAATAAATATAAGAAACAACTGAATAAATAGTATGTCCTATTACTGGAACGAAATCCCAAAAAAAAAAAAGGGAACGGGGGCGGGGGAGCATGTGGCATGGTAGGCCGGAATCTGAAAGGAAGATTCATTCAGGAAAGAAAAAAATCAATTATTTGCAAAATTTTAAAGAATTCAGAGGTAGATGATTATTTTTAGAAAACAACGTATCATTTCCAAATCTTCTAGAATATGCTGCACAAATAAAATGAACCAGGTTGATGTATCAGGATTTGGGGTTTTACACTTGCTATATGCAAACTCTATGTTTCTCTGGGAATTCAAGAGAAGTTTCTATATTTCAAAAACTTCAGAAATGCTTGATAAGTTTCTGAATTTACAGAAAATCTTGGTTAGTTTTAAAACTGGATTTTTTCTGCAAGATACGAATACAAGGTAGGGCAAAAAAATTATGTCTAAATCAGCCCAAAATTTGAAAAAAAAAAGTATTGATGTATAGGGGTATGCCATTGAAAATAAGCACAACTGCTATTACTATTTACAGAAGTAAAGCTTACATAAAGCGTTGGCTGGCCAAGATACACCTCTTCCATAGGTTCAGAGGTACTGTGCACGCATCCTGGAAGTGCAGCAACTTTGTTCCAGTCCAGACCTTCCCCCCTCTGAAATTGCTCCTGTAATGCTTGATGGCATCCATCCAATACAAAATTTCTAAGCGATACAGGAAGACCACTCTTTGGTAGTGACCTTAGCAGACTACAATGCTTAATGATTAGAATCCCAAGTGCATAAAAGGAATCCATATCAGGCAACAATTCCAACTCAGAGCATCTTGTAACCTGAAGCTTAGTAAGGGAGACAAGGCCTTGCAACTCTCTTAGTGATGATAGTGCATCACAAGATTCTATGACCAGTTCCTTTAATCTTGTCTGGTAGCCATCACTGGACAAACGCATTACTTGAGGGCAACGTCCCAAATGCAATTTCTCAAGAGATGGCATATCATTTAAATCTGGTACATATTCCAAGTCGTAACATTTATATATAGTCATTTCTTCTAGGGAGACCAATGCTTCTGACCCCTCAAAAAATGTGATCCAATCACATTTAGAAAGGTACAACCGTTTTAGCATCCTCAGGTGCCACATGCTTACTGGTGGACAGGGCATCTCAATGGTGTCACAATCTATCAGGCTCAGAGTATCAAGTGATGAGAGGTTATTCAACTCTTTGGAGAAAGAGGATGGTTTCAAGTAGCACCGGACTAACTGAAGGCTCCTAAGTGGTGAAGGAAACACAGCTGACCCATTCTCATCCCACAATGTGGCAATCACACAGCAAGTATCGGCCCTATGTATGCCATATATTTTCAACTTTTTGAGAGACTTCAGATTTTCAATCACTTCTCTGGACACGCATACTGCACCTTGAACATAGATCTCCATATCTTCGACAAATTCTAGGTGATGTGCATGCAAGACATGAAAGAATCTTGATACCACGATACAAAAAGTTCTGGATACTCTAGCACGAGCAACAAAACTCTTACATTGAATGTGTTCTTCGTCCAGTATAGCTATATGCTCAAGTGTCCGAGGATATGTAGGATATTGTCTTAACTTTGGAAATTCAGCGACTGATAGATGTCTGAGATTACGAAAAGCTTGATCGTTATCGACAAGGCACCGTTCCAATTCTGGTAAGCTCTCTAGTAGCAATGTCTCCAGAGATGGAAATCCAGCACAGCCAAAGAAATCCTGACCAAGTGTTCTAAGCTTTTCCATTCGTCGTATTTCGATTGTTTTCAGTAATGACAGGTCCCCTAAAGGTGGAAGTACCTCCCATCTGTTGCAATCACGTAGGCAAATAAATTGTAGTCTGCTCAGCCAATCAGACTCCAGCCAAGAAGGAGACCTATCACCAGGGTATCCACTTATAGTTAGCTCCTCAAGATCAGAGTGTGGTTTCAGGGCATCAAGCACATCAAATCCCTGTTTGGTAGAACTACCACAATTAAGTGATCCCCATTGTAGCTCCAACTTGATTATGTGCTCCTTATGGTGTAGATGGGCCTTAGAAGCTTCCACTTTGTTTTGCACCTTATCTAGGGACATAAGTGTGAGCTGTCCTCGGATCTTGTTAAGGTCCTTCAGAGCTAGTAAACTTCCCTCCTCATTGACATGGAATTCTCCAGAACATTCAACAAATGGAAGTTTGAGTGTGTTGGATAACATAAGAACATATGCCCTCTCTACATCAACATGGACCAAATTGACAAGTTTATTGATGCTTTCTGGAAGATGGAAATGGCCTCCAACAATCTTTGCATTTTGCATTGAAGATCTGTCATAGTATTCCCTTGGGGGCATAACATGAGTGGTACTGCACAAAAATGCCTGCAAATGATACATTAACATCTTTCTTGGTAGTGGGTGAAAAGTCCGGCGTATACCTAGGTACCGAAGGTGAATCAGCCGATTGACAGCATCGGGTAATTGTTCTAAACAACAACCAGTTATATCCAGCACCCGGACACTCTTAAGCTTGCCAAGTATAGCATGGTTCAGACAGATTTTGGAGCAAAACCAGGATTTGCTCAAAACTACCAACGAACGTAATTTGGACAAATCATGGTTCACAAGACTTTCCAGGTTTTCACCATAAATGGACAAATGTTGAGTGTAAAGAGGCATTTCCTCAATAGACTCACACTCGACCCTAAGGCATTCACCCTGTGAAACATGAAGTGCCAGATCACTCATTATGTCATGCATAACATAGAATGTTTCGTTGCCACATCTAAGCTTTTGGAAAATGATCTCGCTAGCAATTCATCAAAGTAGCTTCTTCCAGAATCTTTCAAAGACTTGTTTGTGCTTCCTTTAGTGTCAACAAAATCCTGAGCTATCCACATATATATCAACTTTTCCGGATCAATATGATAACCTTTTGGGAATAAACTGCAATAAGAAAAGCAGCGCTGGAGGTGTACTGGCAAACCTTCATAGCTTGACCGCAATATCATTAACATATCATCTGAATTGAGGACATCACTATGAAGAACTTCATTCCATTCTGCCACTTTTTGCCTGTCATATAAATGCCTTCCTACGACCTTCAGAGCTAGAGGTGAACTGTGAGACCCCGCTAAATGGACCACTGGTGGGCTTGGGCCAAATACGCGAGTTACTGTAGCGCGAGTGATGACCTTGCCGGTTATTGTAGCTGCGCGAAATAGCACCATACCGGAAGTTGAAGGAGAGTTGAGCCAGCTTAAAAGCCTAGGCTCCGGGAGGCTATTAACTCCGGATCGATCCTTTTACGCGAAGCGAAGACGAAAGCGCAAGAGAGTTAATTAGCAGGTGTGGTCCATTCAACGTGTAGAGTGGATCTTAGCCGTCATCCTGGGTCGGGGCGTTACAAATGGTATTCAGAGCCAACTCTCGCGGTTTCACGGACGTATGGATCGGGAGCTCGGAAAAGTTGCGCATGGCCCCGTAGAGGGCATGGCAAATAGACCGAGGAGCTGGTAATGCGTACGTGAGCCAAGAGAGTTGATCCCGACATTATTTGTCCCGTATTATGGGTAAAATTTGGTTCGACGAGGACGCCGAAGTTCTTTAAGGGTGGGTGGATGTGAGACCCCGCTAAATGGACCACTGGTGGGCTTGGGCCAAATACGCGAGTTATCAGTAGCGCGAGTGATGACCTTGTCGGTTACATCAGAGCTGCGCCGAAATAGCACCATACCGAAGTTGAAGGAGAGTTGAGCCAGCTTAAAAGCCTGGTCTCCGGAGGCTATTAACTCCTCGGATCGATCCTTTTGCGCGCCAAGACGAAGACGAAAAAGCGCCAAGAGAGTTAATTAGCGGTGTGGTCCATTCAACGTGTAGAGTGGATCTTAGCCGTCATCCTGGGTCGGGGCGTTACATGAACCATTAAGTTTCTGAACAATTTGCTTTTCAATGCTCCCTAGTGTTGAAGATGTTATAACAGAATTGTGACAATATCTGAAGAGAAGCCAGCTATGACCTGCTACAGTCCAGAATTTTTGCTACTAATTCCATCCGGGTTGTTACTAGTATCTTACTTCCGGCACATGCATTTTCCATGGGAGCTATCAGTTCCCTCCACCTCTCTCTGTTAATGTGTTCCCCACAATTCTCAGCATACCACACATCATCCAACACTAGAAGAAATTTCTTGCCAGAAATTATCCTTTGAAGTTCTTCTTGGAGCATACTGAAATTGAAATGTGTCAATTCGATGTTCTTACCACCAGATGCATGCACAATTATCTCCTTAATTAGATTAATCTTGTCAAAGTTATGTGAAACATAAACCCACATCCTTGTATCAAAAGTGTCTACTATTCTCTTATCGTTGTAGATGCTCTGAGCTACTGTAGTCTTGCCGATGCCTCCAACACCAACAATAGAGTGCAGCTCTATATTTTTTTTTTTGAATGTATAGAATGCAGCTCTATAGTGAATGATCCTTCATCATTTGATGAATTTATATGCCTTCTATTCAGCAACCAACTGACTAGTTCATCAACCTCCTCCTCTCGTCCAACATTGGTTCTTTCATCACATGGAAAAGGCCCAGTGGCTCTATTTTGAACACAATCAGGAGGCTTAATGGAGCTAGTGCTCTCAACTGCCATAACTTTTGTAAACATCTCTGCACAAGATCTAACTCTGGCCATGCTTTTGATAACCATATGTAGTTCTGATCTCAACTTGTCAAGGCCAACTAAACGCTTACCAAGAGAAAGTGAAGAGGCAACCATGCTCCTAACCATGCTTTGGTGCTCAATTTTTTCTCGTATAAGTTTATAGTCAAACTTATCTAACACATCTTCTGCATCACAAACTGCTTCTCTCATTCGGCACAACAATTCTACCTGATTCCTGTCCTTCAAATGTCGCCTTTCAGCTTCATCAACTACCAGGAGTACCTCCATTAATGTAGCCTCCAAATTCTTGAGGTCAGACACCATATTAGACTTCCAGCTGTACTGACTTGATATATAGGACTGCACCAGAGAAAGCATTTTCCTAAGAATAGGTGAAACAACCCATCCTACAACAGTTGTGGTTGATACCGCAGCCATGTAATCAAGAATATTCCTGTACAACACAAAGTTAAATTCAATGAATAGTGGCAAAGCCCATAAGCTTGCAGAGCTAAAAATCCCGTAAGCTGCAGTCTTGCAGAGCTAAAAATGTGTGTCCTTATTAAAGAAAAATTGCACAAGACGGGTAAGGAGGAACATAGACATAAATACGGTTTCCTTGCAGATACACAGAATAAGATCCAGTTGGAGAGAGTGCAAATCAAAATTTCAAGATACATTTACTCTTCCGAAGCAATTATGCTTTGATGTCGGGGAGAGAGCAAATCCGTGATTTCTTTTCTTTTACCGCCAAAATAAACAAATTGCTTTACTCTTCTGAAACAATTAGTTTTTTTTTAGAGAAAAGTTTCCCCACTTTATTGAACATAAAGCGTTCAAGACAGTTAAGTTCCAGCGTATTGGCATGCCTGCCAAAAAGCCACAGAAATGGCCTTAAAAGCCAACAGCACCACTATCGGAATACTGAAATATTTAGGCTTTGATGTTATGTAAGAAATGGCATTTGTTTCATACGTTTCATATTAGGTGGTTGTGTTCTCTTGTTTCACAAAACTAAACTACACCAAATTGCTACTTCGGTGCACTCAAAAATTAAGTGGTTGAGACTTTAACATTACATACTTAGGATGGCAATACAACAACAAAAAACACCACATCACGTTAGCATCCAAGTTGAATAACTACACTTCAAGGATAAATCCCTGATCTCTTAATTTGATGTTTGGTTGCTCCAATAGTCCAATTATCGACTGTAATGAAAGTTTAGAACTTCGAAAGAGTGATGGACTTGTGGGAAAGGACAGTTAGTTTCAAGTATTTTTATCATAAAGTCCGCAGTATTTGGAATCTCAAAATAAACTCATCCTCCTTTCTGAAGCACCGACCCTATCTGTTTACCAAAATTATTCTCATGCTCAGATCTAAGTAAAAGGTGGGTTACGGACCAAGATCTACAATTCAGATCCAATTTCAAACTTTTTTGAAACGAAATCATGGATCCAGTTGACTTCAAGCTAGGTTGCAAGGGGAAACATAAATGTGTACTAACAACTAAGAAGTACAACACTTTACCTGATTAGAATTGTGAGAACTGCAATCTTCTCCTGAGGAACTGTCTTGTTCCTCTGGTCAATGGCGAAGCTGGGCTCAATGAGAGATCAATTGGAGGATGAGATCCGGATGCAAGCAAAGCAAAAGGATATCAGCCAAGTTGCGAATGGGGCGCAGGAGAGTTTGACTTCCAGCCTCTAACCTGCAATAGCAGCGAATCTCTTACCATACGAATCCTGCACCAAAAGAAGGCCACACAGCGTGCCACGTCACGCGCTTTTCTCGGCCGTCGGATCGGCCGGACGGACGGCCCAGATCTGGCTTCCATTGGGTTTTTTGCAAAAAAGCCCTCAAACTTTATCAAAATAGAACCCTCCGTCCAGCCTCCCCTCACAGTAAATCTTCCAAAAACACCCTCGAGCTTTTCCGAAATAGCACCCGCCATCCAGTCAAATGTATGGGCCGGCCTTTCATCAGCTTGATGGGCCGGCCTATCACTGCAAGCTAGCTGGAATGGGCCAAAAACGGCCCTCGAACCAATTTTCCTTTTCTACGTTTTTCTCTTTTCTTTTCAAATCAAAGATCTTCCAAAATTAGTATAAAACCATACAAAAATAAAAAAAAAAAAAAAAGTTTTGTTGAGTTTATTATAACTAGATCTATGCATTGAACTCAAGATATCATATGATTTAGTGCATTCTATTTGATAGAGCTATACATCTATATTTTTATGTCATTGCTTAATTTTTTTGCTCATAACACATATGAACTAAAAATATCTCCCCACCTTAACTCCAAATCAATTCCTTATTTTCCTAATTCTCCCCACCTTAACTCTAAATCAATTCACGCCCTCTTTCATAATATTTGTTTCCTAAATCTTTAATTTAATGCTAACTTGTAGTGCACATACTACAAAATAAATAATTGTTGACATACATATAGGAAGCAAAATACTTCCCTACACATACAATGCATAGCTAAACACAGGCCATAAGCGGCAACGCCGCGGCAATTTCTAGTGCGAATCTGTTTTTAGACCTCGCCCGGCCAGTTCAGAGTTGTTCCATAACACGCTACAAGTACACGCACGAGAGTTGACTTGTACCAGCTCTCCACACTCCAACTTAAAGAAGAGCCACGAAGAGCAACCACTCTATTCTTATTTGCACTTTTTTTGACAAGAATTCTTATTTGCACATTATTTTCAGTCTAACCTACAGGACCATTTCTGAAACATTATGCAGAAGAAGAACGACAAATCTTTTTTTAACTGTAAAAATATTTGCAAAGCATGGAGGGTTGTCATTGAAAAGGCTCCACGCTTAGCGTTTAATTAATTATCCCTTTGTTTAGTTTCACTTTTTGAGAGTAAAAAACAGTAAAAACAGTAAAAGCCTAGAGTCAAATCACTCATATGCTTCTTTTATTCAAACTATTAAATGAAGACGGGTTGTGGCAAGAATTATTAAGGAATAAGTATATTAAAAGCAAGACATTAGGGAGTTGTGCGAAGAAACCAACAGATTTGCACTTCCGGAAAAGTTTAATGAATGTTAAAGATACTTTCTTTAAGTTTAGTCATTTTAATGTCAAAGATGGGTCTCAAACACGTTTTTGGTTTGATACTTGGCTAGGCAATAAACCACTCAAAGATAAGTTTTTTCGGTTTGTTTAATATTTGTAAGGAGAAAACAAGATACTATAGCTAACATATTAAATTCCCCGTACTAAATATTTCCTTTAGGAGAAATCGGTGGGGGTAAATTTATCAAATTGGTTACGCATTGTATCATCCTTACAACAATTAAACTTAATTCAGAACGCGATGTCTTTGTATGGGATCTTAAAGCTTCGTGAATGTTCACAGTCAAGTCTATGTATGTTGCTTTAATTAACAATGGAGTGAGAGTGTCGCAAGATATTTAGAAGACAAAATTACCAATAAAAATAAAAAAAAAATTATGTGGTACATTAAAAAAGGTGTTGTTCTAACCAAAGATAACCTGGCTAGGAGAAATTGGAATGGAGATAAACAACAAGTTCTCTCTCGTCATCTTCCAAAAACAATTCAGCACCTTTTTTTTTATTGTTTCTATGCCAAATTTTTGTGGCGCTACGTGCATATACTCTTTGGTCCGACCCTCCTTCAAGTATAAATGATTTGTTCCATGTGTTGTCTAAAAGGGGAAACAAAAGGCAAAATGCATTGTTATTAACAAAAAGACCGGCACTTGTATGGGCAGTCGGCTAACAAGGAATGAATTAGTTTTTGACAAATGCAAACCAAAATCTCTTTTACGTGTACTGCTCGAGGAGCGCATTGGCTACGCTGGGGGCAAGTTTGCGAATGAATGAAGATCTTCAGGATCAATTAATCTCCGCAAAGACGACACCTAGAAGTGTCGGCGTTAGCTTTCTTTGGTTCTAGTGGTTGGCTATCACGAGACATGTTGGTTATGTTTAGTCAAAGAACTTTATTTCCTTTGTTTTTTAGCTTTTGGGAGCGTGGCTGGAAGTTATATCCAAAAAAAACTGAAATTTGTTTTCTTCTCTCTGTAATAACTGGTCTGATTCTATCTACGGATAGATGAAGCCGGATTTATTATCCTTTATCTAAAAAAAAAAAGTAAAAGCCTAGAGAACTGGTTGTGTGCAACACTCTTACAAAGACGGAATAAATTTGTTTTTTCCTAAAAAAAAAGAAAGAGCAGAAAATCATTTGAGAAGGACGTGTTTCGACGCGTAGGAATCATTTACAAGTGTAAGAGCCTTCGGCTTGTATTTTCTTGTTTGCCTAATAATACCGGTGTAATTGAGCAGCTCAGCTCTGTGGCTGTGGATGTGTCGGTGGGGGCTGAGGGGGCCGATGCTTCTGAAGGTACTACGCTGACGCCTTCCGTTTCGATCGAGTTGCCTATGGAGACGGCTGGGCCGTCTTCTGAGGTTCGGTCCGACACTGGGCTGGCTGGGAGCCTGGGAGTATGTCCGCCGAGGATGTACATGCGCCCCCAAGGTCTTCTGACGTTGCTACCGAGGCCATCCTGCTGAGCCTCGCGTCCCGGCAGGAGGAAATTGAAGCCATGATTTGTGTGCCTCTGGCCACACCTCTTATCAAATCAGGACCGCGGCTGTGCCGGTCACGCACTCCAGCCTCCAGCTGCTCCGTGCGTCGGAGTAGGCGTATTGCGGAGTGTCCGCGGGCGGCCAATGCAACCCTCCAAGCCCAGTTGCTGCTGCTGCGGAAGTTGGGCATCCACGTGGAGCCGGGCAAGACCCCGGCTGCTGTTGAGGAGACAGTGAAGGCCGCCTTCAAGGGCGGTTTTACCCCGTCCAAGCGTCGTCGATTCGAGAAACTGTTGGACGGCGTCTTGGACCTATCCTCCATGAACCTCAACACTGAGGGCTTGGAGGGGATGCCTGACCTGCTCCGCTCAAGAACGGTCTTATGTTGCATATTCGCCCAATGTAATCTTTGTGGATGTATTCAAGTAGTTGTTAGGTCTCGATTCGGTAATTGTGATTACCGTCTCACCTTATTTGTCTGAATTTTTTTCTGCTTAATGAAAAGCACGCAACCAGCGTGTTCTCAAAAAAAAAATACCGGTGTAATTAAAATGCTCGGTAATTTTCTATTTGTAGTAAAGAAACCAAGTCTGTTTATAGCCTTCTAAAGCTAACTTCCGGCATCTAGCTAGGAGGCAGAAGCGCACCGTTGTTGGCTGCTTGTTGCCTAGAGCTACAACACAGAGCTCAATGCCATCGATGTTGCCATAATTGCTGACCATGATAATGATACTGGAGTTGGAGTAGCTCAAGTGTTTGACTTCATGGATCGATTTGTTGAAAGAGTGAAGAAGACATGCATTATTGAAGCAGCGAGCAGGAGAAATACAAGTAGCACTTGTGTGCAAGGAAGAAATAGAACAATTTCAGTTGGCGACAAGACCAAATGCTGCACAGCCGGATCAGTACTAGAGTTTATTCGTGTCTCTCTTTTTTTGGTGACATGCCTGTGTTTTGGTTGTTTTCAGTAGGGTGGCCATTGTAAATGCATCCAGAGCATACAGTTTCACAAAGATAAGATGACACAAGAAAATTATGAGAAGAGCAATTACAGCTGAAATCTGAATGCACTTCAAATCACCCTAGCATAGCGTAGTAGCATCCCTCTCCCTTTGACGCCTATACATGCACACGTACACGTACTCTCTCGGCTGTGTCAACAATCCTTGGCGTACTGCAAGGCGGGAGCGTCGTGCTGCTGGTAGATGGCGAACGAGCTCGACCGCGACACGGGCCGGGAGTAGCTGGACGGCCGGCGGAAGCTACCGGCGATCTCGTCATCGGGGGTGTCGCACTCGGCCTCCCGCTCCCCGGGGATCCTGCACTTCTCCCCGAGGATGATGCCCTTCTTCCACAGCGTGTCCTCCGACTCCACCTTGTGGCCATGGTGATCCTTGTGCTCCCGCCGGCTCAGCCGCACCTTGTCCGGGATCTTCATGCTCAGTTTCTTGCTCACGCTGATGGACAGCCGCCGCTTGTGGGACGTCGACTTGGGCAGCGCCACCGGGTCGATGGCGCCGTGCGTCGCCAGCTCCGGCGACAGCCTCACCATCACCTCCTCCTGCGACACCTCCTCGGCGCCAGCCTCCTGCTGGCTGCCGCCGGACACGGAGCCCGTCCCGGCCTGCTGGTCCGACGCGGCCGGGTCTGGATCGGTTGCCGGCTTTGCCTTGCGGCCGCACGCCGAGCACATGGACGACGTGAGCGCGACGGTAGCGGCCACGCACGCCACGAAGAAGGACAACGTGACGGCGTCGTGGCCCAAGAGTAGCTCGCCGTCCGCTGGCGGCGGTGGCGGCGGCAGCCACCTTACCATTGTCACCGGCGGGATCCCGGCGACGGGAGAGAGTTATTTCTCTGCCCGGAAGGAATCGGGGCGGGAGAACCTCCCGTTTCCAAATTGGAAACTCGAGAGGGGTCTCCAAATTGGAAACTGGCCTGTTGGGCTTCAGGTTGTGTGGCTCTGGAATAACACTTCTCCTGTTCTTAACTGGGACAAGCTAATTTTAGAGGACAAATGTTCTAGCACAAATTTGGGCAATGCCTGCCTGTGTAAACCTCCAGCAGACCAGATAACCTTGACAGTAAGAAGTTAGTTAGCGAACAGCTAGATTGTGCGTAGAAAATAATCTAATTTACTGGTGTTTGTTTTGTTTTACAGACAGGGTATCAGACACCAACAACCAATTGGGACTCACTATCATCAGAGTCCAGTTCTTCTCCTAGTGTACACTGAAAATAAAAGGAAAAAAAAATTGTACACGTTTATGTAGCTAAACTCTCTAACAAAAGCTCTGGATGTGTTGCTGCAATTTTGTCTTCCGAAAATCATCTAAAACTTTTGCTCCACGAGAAGTGGGAAATGTTACTCAACTGATTTGATAATGCTGTGGTCTTCAGAGTTCAGTTTTGCTTTTGCTGGATTTGGCAGGCTTCTTTGCACCTTTCCACCATTTCTTTACCACATTGGACACCTTGTTTACATGCCCTTTCAACTTTTTACTGGTATCCTTGAACTGTTGCACAACTTGCTGTTTCAAATCTTTCTTTTGAGAACCCTTGTCCTTCAAAACTTTTCCCTGCATGAGTAGCTGTGATTAGTAGTTCTTTAACTTGGAATGGAAATTTCGCTCAAATCGCTTTGAATCATTACCAAGTTCTTTGGGAAGTTGTCATCCTCGTCTTCATCATCCTCATCGTCGTCGTCTTCAGTACCAAAGTTATTTTTCATCAGATCATCCCTGGAGTACATCTTCATGCTTGGGGCTCCCGGCATACCCTGACATCACCCATAGGTAGCATATTTTTTAATATTTTGGATCCATTTGAGTAACATTAAACTGGCTAAAGAAGTAATGTATCTACCTCCATTGCTCTCAACATCTTTTCCATCTCAGCATCTTTTGATGGCTTCCTTGCAAATGGTTCCCCAGGGACTCGATCCTATAAAATTCATAATGGTGTCTCTGAATGAGATGCCAGTACTTATCATGTCCTAAAGCAATGAATCACTTAACAGGGTATTGTCAAACTAAAACAGAGCTCGACAGCAAAGCATCCTCCTTATGTCTTTAGGAAATACTAGCAGCTAAAGCTCAAATTCAGACAAGGAAGTCTCCAAGGACTCACTTTTGGAACTGGTGGTGGGTCCTTGGCACATGCTTTCGAAAGATCTTTGCAGAGAAATTTCATCAGCTGATCAACCGAGGGGTTATTCTTGTATACAAACTCAGCAACATCAGTATCAGCATATCCTATCACCTGCAATGAATTCGGTTCAGCAAAATTGAACATGACAATATCTCCTTTATGGTTGGTAATTAATGAAAAATCAGAATGCAAACTTTAACAAGCTCAATACAGTAAAAAATATATATATCAAACCACCTCCTGACATGCACGCTCAATGGTCTTGCATTCTGCATTGCAATGCCCTTCCTCATCTTGCTCAACCAGCTGCAAAACAAACCTATATATCAGTAGATGATACATTTCCATAAACCTGACAGTTAAACACAAAGCTACATCAGTCAGAAACATGCAGAGCAGTTTTCTATATCTAGCTGCTCAGAGAAAAGAAACTACTAGACAGATACATAATTCCTGTCAGGTATAACACCGCACCAACGCGCACACAGCGAAGAATGGTTACGACAGTATCACAAGGAGGGGAAACAAGGCAGGTATAAATATACTCACAGACAGCACCTTTTTTCACATAACAAAGTTCATTTCTGTCAAACTGCTGAGTTTAAGAATTTCAGTCACGCCAGGTAACTTTAGCAAAAATGCCGAAAAACATACTCATAATCCATTCGGACTGGGACTCCATACACGATACATGTTTGATCACTGCCAAGTCGATTCCCGGTGGATTAGTTAATTACTTGCACTTAACAAGTATCAAAATAATTATGTAACACGAGCTGTTTGTATTTGAGAATAGCCCGAAAACGTTAAGCATCAACAGGCATTGAATCCTGTCATTCCATACCAACCTCAGTTAACAAACAAACAGCAGCAGTGCCAAGTTACCTCGAGCTTGTCGCCCTTCTCGACGATGTCGATCCGGAGCATCCAATCCGCCTCCTGCTTCTTCAGGTTGCACACATTCTCCGCGATCTCGATGATCTCGATCTCCGGCACCTGCACGCACTCCCCAGTCCCCAATTCATCAGCAAACCACCCCACCCACCCACCCCACACCACACAACACCAACTAGGCAGCCAGCCAACGGCGCGAATCGACCCCGAGGAGAGCAGAGCAGAGTACCTTCTTGGAGGGCGGGAGCGCCTGCTGCTTTTTGGCGACCTGCGCGGAGATCTCGCGCGCGATCCGCTCGCACACCTGGCACCGGACGTAAGGGATGTCCTCCCGCCTCGCGGCCGTCGCCGGCTTCTTCTGCCCCGCCGCCGCAGCCGCGGGGTGCAGAAGGACGACGGCCGCGAGCGCGACGGCGACGAGCAAGGCGACGGCGCGTCTCGCCATGTCTCCTCTCCCCTCACTGGTTGGGCTCGCTGCCTGCTGCTCTGCTCTTGAAGCAGCCATCCCAACTTCATGTGGTGCGTGCGGGTCACGGTGCGTGTGCCTATGTGGCGGGGGAGTTGTGCGCCGTCCGTTCGTCCACGTCATGTGATCGGAGGGCGAACGGCGCGTTTGGGACGCACGGGCCAATCGGAGGAGACCAGGTGGGACGCGTGACGTGGTTTTGGTTCAGCAGCTCTGGTTATCCCTCTTTGCTTGGATTTGCAGCAGCGTCTAGAAGAGCCGTTTTCGCGAAAGAAATTGGGTGACGAACAAATTTCTTGCAGTACTATTTACACATACGAATTCAAGTCCTTTCTTGACTTAACACTACTGTTTTATTTACAAAGTGAACCTTAGTTTATACAAGAGATAGGGAGAATAATGGCGCCAGGATTTCGCCTTGACTGCCCAAAGCATACGTGAGATTTAGAGAATAGATGAGACTTATAGCTAACTTATTCTTCTTCATTTCTTGATCCTCCGGGATTAGATTACATGGTATATATAGAGCATCCTAGCCCTCGGGCGTCCGGGCTCCTCGGCCCCTTCGTTTTTCTCAACATTAATCACTCTCTCATTACTCTAATCTATTCTCCATAAGCCTTAATCGCTAACTAACTACAGCTGATCTCCCGCGCGTCGTCTCCTCGCGCCTTGCACGCCGCCGACGACGCCAGCCCCAAATTGCCGGATGGCGTGGATCGTCGATGAGCGGAAGCGGGTGGAGCCGTGGGGCGGTGCACTTGACCGCTCGTTGGGAACATGGTGATGTACACGGCCCGAGAGGCGAGCGGCGGCGGAGCGCTTCTAGCCGCGCCGCCCCGGAGGTGGCGGCCATGGTGCGGTCGGCCATCGCGGGGGTTATGACCGCAGCGCGGTTCCGGAGCCGGTGGACTCAATGGAGCGGGGGAAGGCGGCGTTCGGGGACGGCGCAAGTGGACGGAAGCGGTGAACTCGGGGTTTGGGAGCCCCGCGCTCATCATCTCCGGGCTGCTCACGCTCGCCATCGACGCGACCTCGGGTTCGAGAAGCCCAACCTCGTGATGCCGTGGCCGCCCACGGCCGGCTTGGGTCCGCGTCGCTGACGGCGGTGCCCCCGCCCCGGGCGGGCGGCGGGTCGTGGTTCTTCGGCGCCTTCGAATGTGGCCGGCTCATGGAGGTGGTTGAATCCGACCCTTTCTTTGGCCGGGCGGCGAACCCGATGGCGATCGTGGGGCGGGATCCCGTCTCAGGATCGTGAGTCATAGGCCGGCAGCACCGACCATTTCGTGTACCGGTATGGTCTAAAATAAAATTCCTCGCAGAAAATTGAGTGCCTTTTGTGTTAAAAATAAAATGAGAGTGTCTACTGTGTTTTGGCCTTTCAAACGACCAGAATGTAAGCAAACCAAATCCGGTTGTTTTAGATAATAATAAAAAAATAAGATTTCTGGAACCTCATATAACAATCTGATGGCCCAAAATAATCAAAAAAAATGCTCAAACTAATAATCAACAACCCAAAAGTTAGCCGTAGGGCGGCGGCGTCGCCTTCTCCTCTCCCCCCCTCTCTTCTTCTCCCTCGCCGGCGAACCCCGAACCCTAGCCGCCACCGCCGCGGCGGCCGCCTCCGAGCTCCGACCCCACCGCCTACCCATGCCCAACCGGATGAGTCGGCCTTGGCCCGCTCGGCGGCGCCCACCGCCTCGCCACCGCCGCCCGACCGCCACCGCCGCCATGTCAACGACCGCCGCCCGGCCGGCCGGCGGATTATACAACCGGGAGAGGATGGAGGCACCGAGAGAGCTTCGCGAAACCCTAAACCGCCGCCGCCTCTCACCTCGCCGGAACCCTAATCTCGGGGGCGGCGGCGCGCCGCCGTCCATCGCCCCGCCGCGGCGCCGCGCGCCGCCGGCCGCGCTCCGCCCACCCCTGCCCCCCCCGCTGCGTGCGCCGCTATCGATAGTGACGCCGCGTGCGCCGAATAGCGTTCGTGGATGCTGGCATAGGGGCATGACGACGGATGCGGCGAGGTGAGCGGTCGCCGAGCTTGGGGTGGCGGCGAACTCATCGGAGAGGAGGACAGTACGGACACGAGCTGCGGGCATGGTGTCACGCGTTCCCCCTATTATTTTCACCCAAATCAAATCAAATCAACGATTGATACAGGTTGACAGATCAGAGAACCAGCGATTGATACCGGTTGACAGGACAAATCAAATCATACTATACTACCACCACGCACCACGCGAAGCTTCGGCGTGGGACCCCTGCTGAACGTTGTACAGTAGCTGTCCTCGATCGACCTGCTTGCCATCCAATTTGGGTCACGATGGTGCCCTTCTTCGCCTTGGCGATTGGCATTGTCCCCCCCCACGAACCACCGTGTTGATCATGGTCCTTACGGTGACGAAGATATGCATCTGTTGAATTTGAATGGAGAGGATTATTAGACGTCAGGATCAGGATTATTAGACGTCTACATAAACCTGTACAGCGACGCAAAAACAATTTAAGAAAAGGTCTCAAGCATCGACGTAGGTAATACGGGTGAATTGGCTCGGCTCAGCGTTGAAGTAGACGAGGCCGGCGTTGGCGACGCCCGTGCCGTGCCGACCGAGGGATCGACGAGCTAGCCGCACGCGGCGCGCGCCTAGAGCAGGGCAGCGTCCGATCCCGGAACCGGAGTTTCCATGCAGCTCGCCAATGGACTTGGGGAAGAGGTGGTGCGGTGCCCGGCGATGGGGTCCAGTCAAGCAGGCCTCGTCGGTTGCTTTGATGAAGAGCGGGATGCGGCTGCCGGCCGGAGACGCAGGGCTCGAGCACGGGCGGCATCGATCTCCCTGACGGGCGCGAAAGTTGCACTCGGCTCAGCTGCGTCGTCGACTGCCACGCGCGATGAGCCGAGAGATGCGTCTCGGGACTGGAGGAGCCACTCTCCCTTCAGTCATTGATATTTTTCTCAGACACGCGTCAAGATCTAGCGTAGGGGCACACTACACCAGCAGTCAGATGCACCCGGGCCGGCAGAAATGCACGGTCGCTTCGTTTCCCCAACCACAGCGGCGGCGGCGGCGCGCAACTATCGCCGCACCGGGGATCGCCTCGCGACTCGCGCCTGGTCCAATTTCTGCCGCATGAATGAACGCATCTCATGCCGCGCCGTCCCAAATTCTCCCTCCCGCCATCGCGCGCGCCGTTTCCAAAAATTCTCCCACACGATCGCTTGTCAAAATTTGCGCGCCGCAACGCACAGCCGCACACACACAAAAACCTCCGCTGCATGGCCAAGGACTGTCACTAGCCATCCATTCAAATTCTTCTTCCTCCTCATTTTCCTCTCCCGCGTGTATAAACGAGCAGTCTTTACTCATTCATTCATTCACTGCGTGGGCGTGCATTACTGTCCTCTCACCAATGGCGCCAAGAGACTTCGACCTAAACCTTGAGCCAGCCGATTCGGATCTCAACGATGCCATCGATTGGGGAGATCGATAGCGTTGGCGACCGGGATGGACCGGCGCATGAACTCGACTGCGGCGACATGGTGGGGGATGATGGAGAACCAGGTAGTAGTTGATGCTCCATTTGATTTATTCTATCGATTGTGTGTCTGGTTTTGGGGGTTTTTGAACGAATTGTTTGGTTTTAATCGATTCGTGCCACTGACTTTTTTTTTTTTGGTGTCCTAGATGGAGATGGCCTGCGAGTGCACAACCAGGGACATGACGATGATTCTTGTGATCCTCCTTCAGGAGAATATACTGATCCGGCCAGAGCGTGTGGTAATTTGAACGCATTTGTTTTTGGTACATTATGTTTCTGACCAATCGGATTTCCGATACTGTCGTATTGAAACGATACAGTCCTTTCAGGAGTATTAATCTTCTGGTTTCCTATACTAGTAGTTGTTTTGATTCGAGTACTTTCAGGATTCAGTGATGTGTATATATATTCTAGTAGTTGCTGATATACTGCCGTATTGAAACAAAATTGCTTTCAGGAGTGCTAATCTTCTGGTTTCTTATATTTGTAGGATCGAATGTTAAGAAGAAGAAGAAGAGGACGTACTATCCGGACAATTTAAAGATTGCCATTTATCTGGAGTTGTTGGCGAAGACTGATCCACCTGTGCTGCGTCATGGAGTTTCACGTCAGGTCGCACAAAAATTTGGTGTGCCTCGGAGAGTGGTCCAGAATGTGTGGCGCAAGGGTCAAGATCATGGTATAGATGGTGTTAAAAATCAAAAGAAGAGTGGCCGCAAGAGAATAGAAATGGATTTTGGAGCCATCAAAGACTTGCCTCCAACAGAATGCACAACATTTCAGAAACTTGCCGATGCGTTGGGCGTGAAGAAGAGCACACTTCATAAGCGTTACAAGGAAGGTTATCTCGTCTGGAATTTCCAAGGGTCGTAGCCTGATGATAAGTTCCTTCAGCTTCTTGCGTAGTTGGATTTATTTGTTTCCAGCATCCTTCTGATCATGTCTTCCTCATTGCAACTGAGAGACTGAATAGTATCCGATTGACTTCCTATTTTTAGATTATTGTCAGTGCTTTGTTGTTAGCCTCTCTGCTTAATTGCAGGTATAGCTGTAATGATTTTGAGTATTTAGAGAAGAAAACAAAGGTCAGGTATAATGCAATGCTCTTCTGCAATATCGACTTTATTGTGATGCCGTTTCTCCATTTTGTCTCCATAACATAGATCACCAATTCCTTACCACAAAAATCTGGTAATCATTATCAAGAAACAGAAAAAAAGATAAACTGAAAACAAAACACATGTAGATAAACACGATCAAAGAATCGAAGCTCTCACTTCACAGCGCATTGGAGCTAGCAAGCTTCTGTACATCGCTGGTGACCAGCCGGCCACATATCACAACAGAAAATCCTATCTCAGCTCACGCACGGGCTCACCGTCCCGTCCGCACATCGCTGGTGATCAGTCGCTCACTCGCCAAAAACATCGTCGGCGGCCACCTAGCTAGGTGCAGGGGCTTGGGGAACTGGTAGCCGACATACTTGGCCGTGGCGTTCTCGCACTTGGCCGACGTGCCGCCCTCCCCATGTACTTGAGGTCAACGTCCTGCAGCACCAGGCCCTGGCATGGCACGCCGCACCTGAGCATCACCGCCACCGTCGTCATCGTCGTGCCCCTGATGTTCTTGAACTTGATGTCCTGAAGCGTCACCCCGGACACGTACTGCACGCAATGCGAGCAACATTGTTCTATTCACAAGCACATGAGATGTGGTCACCACCAATGGCGGCGACATGGCACGCCGCGCAGCGACGGGCGTACAGAGCAGCAGCAGCAGGGTACATAACATACCTTGTGCTCGCAGTCGTAGTAGGGGCAGTACTTCTGGTCGATCATGATAGGGTTCCGGACGTCCACCATGATCAGGTTCTCGAAGAGCATGTGCGCGGCGCTACTCTTGGTGGGTGAGTTCTCCCACGTCTTGATGCGGACGCCATTGTCGGTGCCGGTGAAGACGACGTCACGGACGTGCACCCTCGTGACATCGCCCTCGCCGGCGTACCGGCCGAGGCTGCCGACGCTCATGCCCGTGGCCCGGGCCGCACCACACGCGGGCCACGTCCACGCCGTCGTTGCCCTGGCCGATGGAGATGCAGTCGTCGCCGGTGCCGATGCGCGCGTCCGTGATGGACACACCGGCGCTGCGCTCGATGTGGATGCCGTCCGTGTTGGGGCTGTCGGGCGGCGCCATCATCCGGAGCCCGCTCATCCGGACGTTCCGGCACTGTAGCAGCGCCATGTGGAAGAACTTGGGGTTCACCGACGTCACGCCACGAACCGCCGTGTTCCGGCTGTTGACGAACCGCACGCTCTGTGGAAGCTAGGCCCATGTATTATATATATATCGGAGACGGAGAAGAAGGAGAAGCAAGCAAGTAGCCGCGCGCGTGTGTGTGTGTGCTTACGGTGGGCAAGACTTTGCAGTCCTTGCGGAAAGGGCATTGGTTGAAGGGCCAGGACGCGGCGCCCTGGCCGTCGATGACGCCGCCGGCGACGGTGAGGCCGGTGACCCACCCGAACTCGATCCACCAGTCGTTGCGGAACTGAGTCAGGTCCGTGTGAGCCTTGAGCGTCCCCTGCACCGCAGATGCACGTAAACATTGTAACCGCACTGAGACACGCACGCACGCACGACGTCCAGCCAGTCGTCGATCAGTTGGTAATTTGATTGGCTGGCAACTACCGATGCATGCACATGGATCATCTGGACTGGATGAGGACTTGCCTGAAGCTGGAAGGTCAAGGTGGAGGCGTTGCAGGGGACCGTGGAACTGCACGGGGCCGATGTAGTATGTCCCCGGCGACAGAAGCATGGTCACGGCGCCGGCGGACCCGCACGCCGCCGTCCACGCCGTCATCAGAGGCTGCATAAATTGCAGCAGAATGACATTGTTCAGAGATCGATCAGAGTCAGCAAGCCGATCGTTCGGCGACGAAGAGATTAAGAGCCTCAACCATGGTGTCGTCGTCGACGCCGTTGCCCTTGGCCCCGTAGTCCTTGACGTCTACGGTGATGGTGACCGCCCCGCTGGCAGACATGGACGCCAAGAGCGCGACGATAAGGAGCAGCAGCAGCCGACGCCGCGCCATCAGCCTACGCAGCTCCCGACGGCCTTCCTCCACGCACCAGCGCCAAGCCTTTGCAGGATATATATGCAGCAACAGGGCGACGACGCGGACAAGTGAACGAACAGTCGGAGGCGGCAAGGTCGACGACGACCGCCGGCGCGCGGCCGGCCTAACCGCCTCAGTACCCCCAGCGTCGTCCGCCACCACCACGTACGAGCCCCGAGCCGCGCCGCGCCGCCGGCGTTGTCGTCGCAGGCAATCTCGGCGACACGGGTGACGGCGCACTGGCCGCCCACGACACGCACGCGTCGACGCCAAGGGTGAAGAAGCCGGACAGGAAAGCCGGCAGGCGGCGCGTGCGGAGTGCGAAGCGGGGGCACACACAGACACAGCTGCAAAATTCGCGGTTCGGCTCAAGGCCGGGCGTCCAAAGTCGAACCGCCCCGGTCGCCCACCTGCCCACGTACACGTACGTTGCCCAAGCCAGCCAGAGACCACAAATTCAAATCCCTTTGCCGCGTACCGCGTTGGAATCCGACCGACCCTATATGCTGCTGTCAAGTTTGCAGAGAAGGTAGTCCTGGCGGCGTCGAAGAACGCACGGTGGTGCACGTGTTCCGTTTAAGGCCTGTTCGTTTCATCCGGACTGGACCTCTGAATCCATTGTAACCTGAAATCTTGTGATAATTTGCACTATATTTGATCTCTGCCTTCAAGAGACGAGAGATGACGATTCCCAGCCGCGTGATCAAGACCGTACCGGAGCTTCTACCATCTTCCCGCTGCACGGCCACTGCCAATCAGCTGATGTCGTTCGGTCATGGAACACCCGTTGTCGGTACGTTCCTTCCACAGGTTCCACGAGGCACGTTGTGCCACTCACACGTCAAATTTTTTGTTCTCCCCTCTGTTGAACATTTAGGCATATTACGAGATATATTAACCCATAAAAACAATATCATGTATGCTAACAGGAACATCATAGGCATAGATAAACTTAACATGCTACTGCAACTAGCATCATATGCAAAGCCTACTAGACCCAGAACAGTAAGCAATAGCATAAGCAAAGTTTTTCGGATTATACCCATGGGTGAGGCTGCCGGTGCCGCGCGGCATGCACATCACCAGATCCGGTTGCAGCAACGTTAGCGTCGGTGGCGGCGCTTCTTCGTCGTAGGAGCCATCGGTCACGGGGGAAGGAGCGATCGTGCTTGAGGGCGCTCCCCAAAACTTGATCGCCCGCCTACCGTGCGTGTACGCTTGACGGACGGAGTTCCGGAGGCTGCTCGCCGGAGGTCCCCTCTTGGCGCCAAGGAGCTCAGGCCGGAGATGCAGAGACTTCAGCTCAAGCTCAAGAATAGCGGACAGAGAAGGGTGGCGGCTGCTAGATAGGGATGACAGGGGAGGCTGGTCTTATTAATAGTGCCAGCTAGGGCAAACACCCCACAGGTGCATTTACCCTCTTGCCCCTCGGCTTAGGCGCACACCGCACATGTGCGAGTTACACTTTAGCCCTCGGCTAGGGTGCACACCGCGCGGTATGTTTACCCTTATGCCCTTTGTGACCGTTGCGGGCCATGTAGCCGTTGGGACGTTCCAAGCAGCCACAAAAAGGCACAATCACATCACATCACGTCCGGCCAAGGCCAAGGCCACGTGCGACCGGGCAGCCCCGCGCGACGTGCCGCGCCTCGACACGACGGCGGCGGCGGCGGCGGCGCGGCGTGGCTTCCCATGTTCCCTCTCACTCCTCACGAGAGCACCAACTAATCCACTATTTAAGTTAAGCACTCTCTCGGTGAGTGTACCATGTGGTACTAATCCCACTCCACTTATCATAAATGTATGGGCCTTTAGAGTTTCCTTGATTAATTGCTAGTTAACTAATGGGCTAAGCCCAATTAATCTAACAATCCCCACCAAAGTCCAAAACCCGCACAATATATGGTCTCGGATTCTAAGCTTGTTTGATATACCAGTGTTTCGATGGAGACTGTTAAGTTGAACATCCATCTAGGAAATGAGCTTGCTTTAGTTCACAACCCGACCAATGGACTATGCCTTGAATTGACGGTTTTGTGCGGTAGAGCTTACTCGGTTCATTAACGATCTTGGGTCGTCTAGAGCATCCCCTCTCGGTTGGAGCATATAAGTCAATCTCCAGACCTTTTCATGAGTATCTAGAGATCACCCGAATCTCATAGACTGTGACTAGCAGTTGAACCCATATAGGTGTGCTTCTTTTAAGATGTCCTGTAGGTCGACATCTACTTTTAAATAGCCACTCAAAGCACATTAAGGTTTATACCAACCTGCCATACAGATAGAAGAGAAGTGCATTTACTAAAGAGATGAACCTTTGCAAGGGTCTCTCCTCCCCGATCTACCACCAGGCTTGTCTCGCTACTCTACTTCACACGGGATCTCCGATCACATAGAATAGGTTACCACCGTGATAAATCTCAGGTGGGTCTCAGTCCCATCTCACTCGATGCACTATCTATCACATTCCGTGACGGTCCCTTAGTAAATTGGTGCGTCGATTTTTAGACGTATGGACATAGTCCACGGCTATTACTCCGGAGTTTCTCGCTTTTTCGGACAGATTTCAATCGTTGTCTCACGTGTCCGTGGTCTTCATGTGTTGTCCTTCGAACTATGAACTTTAGTTATCATTGTTTGATTATCACAGTTCATAGACACTGCAGTATAGGTTTCTCAACCACCGGCAGATCCATTAGGAGCTCACGAAGCCACTTTCGGCCTCAACGAGGCGGTATCAAAAGTCGTTAGTTACGCTTCCATTGTAGACTTCGTCATGATAGTCTCGCTTGCAAGACTTCCAGAAACAGCGCCACCTCCAAGTGTGAACGTATATCCACTTGTGGCCTTCAAACCATCGACATCGATATCCAGTTTGCATCACTATATCCCTCAATACTTTTGGGTATCCGGTGTAGTGAATGCCAAAGCTGGTCGTACCCTTTCGTGTATCGCATTACTCTCTCAAGAGCGTTCCAATGATCATCTCCTGGATTCGATGTGAATCGACTCAATTTGCTCACAGCATAAGAGATGTCAGGCCTTGTCGCACTGGCCAGGTACATTAGAGAGCCAATTATTTGGGAGTATCTCAGCTGATCTCTCATTATCCTTCGGTTCTTTCTCGGGATTATCTTTGGGATCGTATGGAGTAGAAATAGGTTTGTGATCATTGTAGCCAAAGCGGCTTAAAACTTTCTCCACATAGTGAGATTGTACCAATGTTACCCCACCATTTTCTTCCCTCGCCAGACTTTATGTTCAATATTACATCGCTACTCCTGTGTCTTTCATGTCAAAATTTTGTGACAAGAAAGCCTTGACTTCCTCAATCACATTAAGGCTTGTCCCAAGTATTAGTATGTCATCCACATACAAGCATAGGATTACTCCTTCTCCCCCACCATAGCGGTAGTACACACACCTGTCGGCTTCATTCGCAACAAAGCCAGCAGATGTCATGGTTTTGTCAAACTTCTCGTGCCATTGCTTGGGTGCCTGTTTTAAGCCATACAAGGACTTCAATAATTTACACACCTTTCCTTCTTGACCCTTTACTTCAAACCCTTTCCGCTGCTCCATGTAAATTTCCTCTTCTAAATCTCCATTTAGAAAAGCTGTCTTAACATCCATTTGGTGGACGAGAAGATTTTGGGAGGCAGCAAGGGCGAGTAATACACGAATAGTGGTCAGTCGGGCAACTGGTGAATAGGTATCAAAGAAGTCCTCGCCTTCTTTCTGGGTATAACCCTTAGCCACGAGCCTGGCCTTGTACTTTTCAACGGTACCATCGGGCCTTAGTTTTTTCTTGAACACCCATTTGCACCCCACAAAAGTACACCCATAGGGACGGTCTACAACTTCCCAAGTTCCATTAGTCAAAGAATGTAGCATCTCTGGATTCCATAATTGTACCGACACGCATGTCGCACTCCATCTTGGATGACCAGAAATCTATATCCCACGCCGTTTAGTGCATAACCAATGAAAGGCACAATCACATCACATCACGTCCGCCAAGGCCAAGGCCAAGGCGCAAAGCGCGGCTTCGGCGCGGCACGGCGGCGGCGGCGGCGCGCGCGTGGCTTCCCCATGTTCCCTCTCACTCCTCACAGAGAGCACCAACTAATCCACTATTTAAGTTAAGCACTCTCTCAGTGAGTGTACCATGTGGTACTAATCCCACTCCACTTACCATAAATGTGTGGGCCTTTGGAGTTTCCTTGATTAATTGCTAGTTAACTAATGGGCTAAGCCCAATTAATCTAACACCCTCTTCTATTAAACGGTTCTTTTTTATCTTGATTTTTTTTTGGTCCTCCTCTACACTCACACTCACGCATGTGAATTCAATTTGTGCTCTGAACAATATAAATCACCTTGGGAAGCTTGTTCCCTCTTTTATTTGTGATATCAATAGAAGTATATACGCACCGAGTCCTGGGAGTTCTCTTATTCTCAGATAAATCACTTTGGAAGCACATAGTTCATTGAATGAAAATTGAAGTGTTTGGTTCATGCCATGAAATGGGCATTGAAACTTGCAGTTCATTGGATGAAAATTGAAGTGTTTTGCCCAATGGCCATTTGGACTTTTGACGATGATGATCGCTCAGCTCATTGTTCCATTATCTTTTAATTGTAAAGCTAGAAAATTATTGTCCCTTATCATTTATTAAGTTCGAAAATTAACACAATGCCACAAAGAGCTAAGAGCCCGTTATCTTTGTTTGTAAAACTAGAAAATTAACACAATTCCACAAAAGCTAAGAACGCTTTACCTTAGGGCAAGTAGTGTTGTCTTATAGCTAGTCTCATATAGTGCAACGTAATTTAAGACGACTTAATAGACTACATGTACATAACAACTTCGCATTTCCTTATTTTATAGAGATAATAAAAATAGGATTGTGTGGTCCATGACGACAACAACTCATACAATGGTAAAATAGTTGTCTCATAGTCCTAAATTCTAGCTCATGAGGTCGTTGTTTCGCAAAGCAACTACCTCATTCTCTCTCACCCTCTCTTTTTCTCCACATCATCGAAATCCTACGTGGCGATACATGAAACGGCGTATTAGACCGCTTACGTATAGCAATGTACCTGCCCTTAGCTTCTCATAACATTTGGAAAAAAAAATTGTTCAAACTCTCCTTAATACAATGTTGGAAAATTAATTAACACAATTCCACTCTAAGTCCTAAGAACTAAAGAAATTACTCTAGACGTACTAGCAATGAATTCAGCGTAACTTTTTGTAAATTTTGTACATTTGTCGGAAATAAACCTAATTAAATAAAAACTACTGTAACTTTTATTTTTGTAAATTTTGCACTTTTTGGAAAGTGAACGTGAAATGAAAACCAGTTAGTATATATAGTCGGATCCAACAGCCACGACTCGTGGGTGTTTCGTGGCACCAATAACAATTGGCAATCAGCGAAAAGGTAACATATGGCTCAGAAAATAACATGGCAAACCAGATTACTGTAGCTTATTACTCCAAATCGTTTCAACAAAATAAGTCCTGCATAACGTCCTCTTAAACACAACCACTACTCCTCATCCTGAAGAATGGATCGACCTAAGATACAGAGTTACAGGCCTCACTTAAACGAAAGAAACGACCTAAGATTGAAGACTTGACGTCGGTAGGAAGCTCCACCAGTTACCATGGCGATCAGATCAGATCAGATCACTGACCACCACGGAGGCGGAGGACAAGGTGGAGTGTGGACTCCTTCTGGATGTTGTAGTCGGCCAAGGTGCGTCCATCCTCCAGCTGCTTGCCGGCGAAGATGAGGCGCTGCTGGTCCGGAGGGATGCCCTCCTTGTCCTGGATCTTAGCCTTGACATTCTCGATGGTGTCCGAGCTCTCCACCTCCAGAGTGATGCTCTTGCCGGTCAGGGTCTTGACGAAGATCTGCATCTGTTGAATCGAATCGAATTCAAACAACCATATATTAATCGGCAAATAATGCCATCCGATAAAAGATTGAACGATCTATGTATAAGGAGAAAAAAAAAAGGACAAGAGTTACGAATCTACTAAGACTAGTGACGAACAATTCAGAGATGGCATCTCGCATCATCACAACCTAACACAAGAGATTAGAGATCAATGGACATTCGAAAGCTATCATATATTATACCTTGAATTGAACTCGACGAACGAAGAGAGAAACGAGATCGGAAACGTCGAGGGATTTGGGTTGAGAGGCCAAAGGGGTGGCGACCCTGGATATTTATATCTATCAAACCCTGGCCTGGCCTTGGCGTGCGCGGCGTGGACTCGGTTTGGGAGTTGGGACGGCGGCGCCCTAGGCTTGCGGGATTCCGCGCGAGATCACCGGACCGGATTGATTGCCTTCTTCGCCATTAAGAAACGGACGGGCCCAAATTCAAGAAAAAAAAATGGACGGGCCCATACGCAAGGAGTTCAGAAGGCGGCAGCGTTGGGCCGGTCCTGGGCTAGATCCAGTTGGGAAGGCCACCAAGCGTTTTGACCGTATGGGCGAATTCGTTTTGACGACACTTGCGTGGACGACTTCGCCATTTCCCGTCCATTTGTTCTTCCAGTGGGTTCTAGAGTCGCATTTATATTTAATCTGGACTGCAGAATCTGGTGGTGTGTTTTTTTATGAGGTCCAGAGTGAGAATCGCATCATGGCAATTGGCGAGTCCCCTTGTTTGGACTTTGGAGGATGTCGTGTCTGCTCGCCCTTGTCAAAGAACCCATGGCGGCTTTCGGGAAGTGTTGAAAAGAGCACGCCGGCGGATTTACCCTAGATTTGTTCAATATATAGGCGTGCCAACATCCAACGAAAAAGCTCGCTATTATCCGATACGTTGGTCCGATGTACCAATAAAATGATCTACTCTAGTATATATACTTTTAAAAATGACAATGGAATTGGAATAATTAATTAATATTATTGACATTTGACTCAAACAGTAGAGACCCATGGAATCATCTACACCTAATAAGAACCAGTAAGAGTGGGTACAAATGTAAAAAATGTGCTGGTAAAAATTAGAAAGGTAAAAAAAAAACTACTATAGTCGCTAGCAAAAATGTAAAAAGCTAGACCCTCTCTCTCTCTCTTTTGACAAGAGTCCAAAATACTCCCTTGGATCGTGTCGACAAAAATGGACAAAATTGTACTGTACCAGATCGATGCGAATGCGAGAGGCGCACACGAAACCCAGCTCGTCATCGCTATGCCGCCACATGGCCACATATCTCATATACACGGGCCCACAGGCGGCCGGGGGCTGAGGCTCGCGCACACCGAACGCCGCCGGGAACGACGACTTACAAGCGACTGGTAGTGGTAGTAGTATGCTGCAGCATCACGTCTGCCGGCTCAGGCGCGCCGAACCCGAGCCGCGCGGCAGTGGCCGGCTTGAGCACGGCGTCCGGGTCCTTGTCCACGGCGTCGGCAAGCCGCGGCCACAGCCTGGCGGTGATCTGCCACGACCCGTCCTCCACCGGGCTGCGCGCCACCGTCATGGCCGCGGAACCCAGCCGGCCCGGGCGCACCCACGGTATCACCAGCCTTGGTCGCCCGAACCCGAAGTCCCCTCCACGTGGAACGCCACGAACGCCGAGACCACCAGCGCCGGGCTCCCCGTGCCCGTGCCCACCACCTCCGTCCACTTGCCGCCGCCGCCCTCCGCCTCCCGGAACACGCCCTTGCGCGCCTCCATCCAGTCCACCAGCTCCTCGTACCGCTCCGACCGGAACACCTCCGCGATGGCCGCGCCCGCCATCGCCGCCACGTCGGCCAGCGGCGACGACGACACGGCCTCCACGTCCGCCTCCCGCGACGCGTACGTCACCACGTTCCCGAGGTACCGTCGCACGGTGTTCGCGTCGTACCCGGCGGCGTCCACCAGGCGCCGCCTGCCGTCGACGAGCCACGCCATGCGGCAGCGCGCGTCGCCGACGTCGCCCGCCGCCGCGGCGAGAAGCTTCCACACGTGCGCGGACAGCGCCTCGAGCCGCGTGGCGCGGCGCGCGCGGGTGCTGGCCGCGGCGCGGAGCCGGTCCACGTCCGCGGCGGACACCACGTAGTTCCGGCGGACGAGGCAGGCCGTCAGGAGCGAGTTCGGGAGGCTCCCGGCGCGTCGTACCGGGTGAACTCGGCGTCCAGAGACGGGCTGTACCGCGGCGGGTCACGCGGCCGGAAGAGCGAGGCCCGCTCGTGGTGAGGCTCCCATGAGATGTCCCCGTGCGGAGGAGCTCCGCCCACGCGTTGGGCAGCGCCGTCGGGCCGTGGCCGTCCACGAGCAGGTGGTTGGTCGCCCACGACAGCGCGAACCCCGCCGCACGCGAACCGGACCAGCTGCAGCGACAGCGCGAGGCTCTGCTGGAACGGCACCGCGATGCGGCCCAGCGAGCGGTCGGCGTCGGCGAAGTCGACGTCCGTGAGCCTGACCCCAGCGGCGTGCGCCACCACGAGCTCCGCGCCGGCGTTGTCGCAGGCGATCTCGGGCACGCCGGTGTCGGCGTTGGTGACGATGCGGCCGGCGAAGGGGAAGAAGCGGGAGAGGAACGCGGGCAAGGCGGCACGCGTGGCAGTCACCACGGCGGGGAAGCCCGCGGCCGGGGCGGGGTACACGGCGATGAGGTAGACGTGGAAGGAGCCGAGGATGAGGTCGAGGTTTGAGGGCTGGAGCACCGCGGGAAGCCTCGCGGCGGGTCGGACGCACGCACCAGCGTCCGTGAGGAGACCGCGACGTCGACGCGCTCGGCTGGCATTCCGTCGGGCAGGAACGATACGATATCGGCTGTGGTCTCGGAGAGGGGAATGGGACACGAACGCACGAAATAAAATGGTCGGGACCGAGGGCAATCACTTGGACACTCGGAGGCTTTGAAGGAGATGGATGGGTCGGTGGATCATGGGAAGCGTTTCCAACTTGGCAGTTTGGCGGGAGAGTGGCGGAGAACGGAGAATACCATCCGTGCACGGGTGTGGATGGAGTGTACGGTGGCCTGGCTGGTGCTACAAAGATAGAGTACCACTATACCCTCCGTCCAACAAAAGACTGCAATCCTAAGACCGGGCACGCATACCAAGGAGGGGTAGCAAATTACGAAAATACCCCTACAAATATCAGTCTGCACTCAATCGTCGCCGCCGCGTGCGCTCGCTGACTGCCGCGATATCTCGTCGGACACCGCTACACGTGCCTCGCTGGCCGTCATCGCGCCGGCGTCCGCTCGCAATGGCCTTGCTCGCATCCGCACTGCTCGTCTGCTAGCGTCCGCCCGGCTTGTCTGCACTGCTCGCGATATCTCGTCGGACACCGCTACACGTGCCTCGCTGGCCGTCATCGCGCCGGCGTCCGCTCGCAATGGCCTTGCTCGCATCCGCACTGCTCGTCTGCTAGCGTCCGCCCGGCTTGTCTGCACTGCTGGAGCAGTGCCCTCGCCCGCTGGAACCACGCCCGCTCGCCACTCCGCCATGGTCCCATCCCCCGCGAACCGCGCTCAATCGCGCTGCCGCAGCCGCTCGCACCGGCCATGCCCCGCCAGGTCCGTTCGGTCGCGCCGCCGCGGCCGCTACGCACACACCGCCATGCAGTGCCTGCTCCTCTGTGGCGAGCGCGGCGTCCACAAGGCAACGCGCGCTCTGGGCCTAGCTTGACGGCGTTGCTCTGTGCGCGGTCGGGACGTGCGTCACGGCGGTGGCCTCACGGAACAGCGCGGGCGGAGCGGCGTCGTCGGCTTCAACCAGGAACGCGGCTGCCCGGTGGATTTTTCATCCTGAACGCGATGAGAACAAGATGAATCGGGAAGAGGGAAGAGAAACAGGAACGAGAGTCTTCTGGAAGTGAAATGAGTGGACGAGAGAACACCACGTCTACTGCCCGGTGGAGTTTTGCCATTTTTTTTATTACAGGGCAACCGGAAGGGCCTATGGTCAAAGTGTGCGTTCTTTTGTGGGAAAAAATTTTGAGCCTTTTTTATGGATATCATTATAAAAAATCATGTTCTCATGGATATCTAAAAACTTTTAGAGTCTTTCGTGCGCGTGCCACTTTCCGTCGATTGCGCTTAGTTTTCCTCCGTTTAGGCTCCCGACACGCGGCCCCGACAAAGGGTAAATGACCGATTGCCCTCCTATTATTTCTCCTCCCTCCTTCACTCTCACCGGCAAGTGGATGAGATTCATAACTTTGCTTAGTAATAAAGTTACAACGTACTACAAGTTCTAAAGGGTGTCCTACCCAAGGTTTTTTTTACCGATCGGTTGAACCAAACCGCCGGTCCCAAGTTTCGATTTCCTGACCGGTTACGGTGAACCGGCCTGTTACGGTCGGTTTGGTTTTTTTGAATTCAAATGAATTCAAATTTTCCGATTCATCGGTAAAAATCCGGTTTACGAGCGGTATTTAATTTATACCGCTTCTGTTTGAGCGGTATAAATTAAAAACCGCTCGGTAGTTTTTGTTTTTTTTAATTTTTTGAAGGAATTTTTGATAGTTGGTTTGGACATTTTGATGTAAAAAAGGGCACACAATGCGGAAATAAATAGCATAAGTCAATACGGATACAATAACCAAATGTGATGGGAACACCCCATAGTCCCATACCCGCATGATCGGCATACAAATAATCAACGATGCTACGCCATATACGGGAACCCCCATATCGGCACGACTCCTCATACTCGGCGGTAGACATAATAGAGATACCTCGGCCGGGCGTGCTAGCCTTGTAATCTTGCCAAGTCATCCCCGACCATACCGGCTTGTTGTCTCCCATTCTTCAACCAACCGATTGTAAAAATCGGGGTCTTGCCATTGAAACACCCATCTAGTCATAGGCCGGGCGCACGCGTCGGGAATGGGATAGGTGTAAGAAGCCCGCGAGGTGTCGCCAGACGAGGATGAGGAGGACCGTGGAGTGCCGTAGTCCGCCGAACCGTACATCCTCTCGCGATTCCCGCTGGCCATGGTCCCTGTCTTGAGTGGCATGTGTGAATCGGCTCTCGCCTCGCAATCAACCATAATTAGTGGGGTTCGACGAAACAATTGTGCGTATGTAGGTTCAAGTGCAATTGATACCGTGAAATGAAGACCCGCACCGTCACCGCCATACCTCCACCACCACACACCACTCCCGGACCAGGGTCTCTCGGTCTCCCACTCCCACATTGTGTACCGCATAAAAAATACTGACAACACAAAGTCACGAATAATATATATATTTTACAATATATACCTACTATACATATATACAATATATGTACACAATACAAACCAACAATGTATTCCTACAATATACATCGTACCACAAATCCTACATCAAATCATAAATCCTAAGGCAAAAAGTTGCCTAAACTAACCTAAATATTTCCTAAATCTATGAACCCTAACTCACAAACTAACCTAACCTAAATATTTTGTAAATCCTAACACAAATCCCGCCTAAATCTATGAATCCAACCACAAAAACTAACCTAAATCCCAATCCTACCACATAAATCAACCTAAATAAAAAAAAAAAAGAAGAAAACTCACCTCGGTCGGTTCCCGACTTTCCCGTCGGAAAACCGCCCATCGCGACGGTTAACCGCTCCTCCCGGCGGGACGCGCCGCCGGGCGGCGCGGCCGGTAAACCGCTCCTCCCGAAGCGGAAACCGCTCCCTCCCGGCGGGAGAAATGTCGGCGCGGGCGACGGCGGCGGGCGCTGGGCGCGCCCGAGGCGGACGGGAGCGGATAAGATTCCCGGGCGCGTTGTTGCCCCCCCGGCGCCGCCGCCGCCTTTATCCGCTCCCGGGAGGCCAATGGGCCTTGACGGGCCGCCGTGCACTTTTTTTTTTTTCAAACTTCAATTCAAATTTTTTTATACCAAACGAACTCAAATTTGAAAAATGTTGCACCGCTGGCTTCTATAAATCGCAAACTATTTTACAAGATTTTTTTCCACGATTTTTTTCAATTTTTAGATTTTGAATTTCAAATCTTTTTACCGGCGGGCCGGGATACCGGCCGGACCGGTAAGTCCAGAACCGCTGTTTCAGCGAAAACCGACCGGTATAAAAACCCCGGTCCTACCTCTCGGCTCATGGGGCCCTCTATCGCTGACTTGTTCCCTTTGGATTTTCTTCCCTTTGGCGCTTAGTCTCAATCGCTTTCTCGGTCGACGATGGTAGGAGCAAACGCGCCGCGCTCTCCCTTGTGTCGCACCATCCCCTCCCTTTGCCGGCATCCGCAAGATCGCATGTTCATACCTTTCTCCTCGACGTATCGCTATCGTGAGCCTGCGACGTATCGCTATCGTGAGCTGCGTCGAGGGTGCTCTCTGGACCACCAAGGCGACATAACGATGCGAGAGGTCGCCAAGCTTGGCGTCGCTCTCAGCGCATCCAGCTTGTCACACCGCTCTACGCCCGCTCACTCTTGGCGGTGGCCGAGCTCGCCCGCGCCGTCCTTTGTGCTCGCCGCCCCGTGCGCCGCTTACCGCCTCGCCCAGCGCCGTGATGCCCTCCGCCTACCCCGCAACGCAAATACCGGGCGGCCGGTTCGTCGTCTGCGCCATCCCGGGCCGGCCGCGCGCTTTCGCCTCGTCGCCGTCGGTCGCGGCTATGCACGGTCGCCACTGACGCATCTAAACCACCATTGCCGGTGCGCCCTCGCCGGCGCGAAGCTTCGCCGCTGTCCGCCGCGACCCTCGCGATGGCGGCGCGGCGCGCCGGTGATCTCGGCGTCCACCGGCACGCCGCCCCGGCACGCCGTCCTCCGCGAGTGGCCCCCGCACCCGCCCTCGCGGTCGTCGGCACCGCACCCGCACCCGCGCGGCGCGCCATGACGACGGCGGGAGGAGCACGGGGAGCGCGGAATGGAGGCGCCGGGCCGCCACCGCACGCTATCGCCGAAGCTCTCAATACGGTTGCCGCGTTGTCGAGGCCCATCCGCGCGTCGACAAAGCCGAGCCCACGCCGAGCGGCGGCGGCGGGGCGAATCCGCCCGCCGCCGCCCGCCGCCGCGCGCTGCGTCCCTCGTGGATTTCCGGCGGCATCCCGTGGCGTGCGCCTCAACGCCATGGTTGCTGGGGCGGCGACGGTGCCCCCCAACCGCACCCCCCCATGACCGCCCAAAGACGCTGCACTGCCGCCTCGCGCCCATGGCCAAGTGCCGATCCCACCGTCCCTGCTCGGTCCCGTGAAAAGGAAGAAGAAGAGGGCTTTAACGTAATTTTATTTCTTTCTCAGGGTTACTTAGATAAAAGTGCCAGAGAGAGAGTTTTTGGATTAAGGCTTAGTGAATTTTGGGATAGCCTAAGGGTCCCGATGCAAAGTGTCCTCTCTCTTGTCCAGGCCGGAGGGCAACGGTGGTCATTTTGCCGACCCGGGCCCGCGTGTCAGGAGCCCAAACGGAGGAAAACTAAGTGCAATCAGACGGAGTGGCACGAATGAAAGACTCTAAAGTTTCGATGTTAACTGTGAACACCCGAGTTTTTAGAGGATCCACGGTAACACGACTTTTTATAATGGTATCTGTGAAAAAGGCTCAAAAATTTTGAATGGTAGAATGGCAGTCTTTGGTTGGACGGAGGGAGTACCACATTTCAGAGAACTTCGCACTCGTACCGTCGTCGCAGGCAGGCAGGGTGCTGACTTGTAAAAGTCAGAAAGATGATCCTTTCGGCCACATCCGTGTACGTTTCTCAGCCTTTCGACGAACCAATCTCCCGTCTAATAAATGCAATAAATTGTTGGAGTCCAATTTTTTTTTTAAAAAATGACCAAATATATAAAAAAATATAATAGTTTTATAATGTGCAATAAACATCAGTAGATTATGCATAGAATGTACTTTCATAATATACTTTCACAATGATATTTAACTTAAAAAGTTTGACTCATAAAGCGAAATATATCAGTTACCGGGTTTTGAAAAAAAAATCAAAACAATACCGGGTGATCAGGAAACAGGAAAATCAGGACCAAACCAGACTTGGCCACCAACTGTCTTCTGCCAGACCGTGCATGCTTTTGACTTCTCTTGATCAAAGGCAGAGGTCTGAATTCTGCTCCCACTTTGGATCCATGTGAATCGATCCAAGGTGCCGTGATCGTGCCTGGTCATAACAGTTTACAAACAGGGACGTCTTGCTACGCTTCCTCCCTTCCAAAGTAATTTTAGAGAGTCAAAGCATTTAAAAAGTTCGGCCAAAATTATAGAGAAACTATAAATATTTGTGACATCAAATAGATATATTACAAAATATAATTAGTGAAGAATCTAATAATACTTAGTTGGCATCATGAATATTATTATCACGCCCATAAATTTGGTCAAACTTGAGAAACTTTAACTCTCCAAGATTCTTACGATGGCTAACAATTTAGGATGGAGGGAATACAACGGTATACAGGACAATTAGCACTGTTTCGATTCTCAAGCGTTGGATAAATAAAGCAACTAAGCAAGCAGCTACAGGCAGTTACATGCTCAGGGATGCCTATGCCTTCAGGGAGACAGGAGATCACATGCCAATCCTTGCGATCCAACAGCTTAGCCTTTCCTCATCTTGGACCTTGCGTACCTGTTGCTAGAGTTAAAGGAAACAAGAACATATAACACGCCTCATGATACGGAGTAAGCCACAGGAGTAATTCACAACAGTGACACATCAATGGCGACCTTGCATACCTGTTGCTAGAGTTGGAAACAAGGAAACACGCCTCATGTCAGAGTCGATGAAATAAATTGTACAGTACACTGTGATACGGAGTAAGCCAGGACAGGAGTAATTCACAACGGTGACACATCAATGGCGACAGCAATTCTAGCCGCCTCAGTTGCATAGCTACCGGACATGATATTTTTGAGCCTAACATACCCAAAATCAACTGTGCTACACGGTGCTGTGGCTGCACTTGCTGCTGCCCTGCTTGCACAGGATTCCAAGACAGTAGCACAGATCTCCAAGCGAGCAGCACCAGCCACAGCCAGAAAAAATGGCAGCCGAGAATTGCCAAATCAATACCAAAACCAATGCAATCTGAAACCCAAATGAGAAAAATAATTTGTACTACCTCCATCCACAAAACAATGCAATTATATGTGCATTCTTGGTTAAAGTGTCTAAAGTTTGACTAGATATATCAATACAAATATTAATATTAATATTTATTTATGGCACCAAATAAGTATATAGTATGAAAATATACCTAATGACAAATCTAAATTATCTAATGATACTCATTTGATATTATAAATATTGATATGTTTTTATATATAATTATCCAAACTCAAGATACTTAAGCTTGATAATGTGCTATAATTGCATTCTTTTCTTCATGGAGGGAACACAAGATTCGAAACCCGGAATAGATAAATTAACTTGTACTACGAGATGCCTTTGGTAATCCTGGCTTTTTAGATAAAACTTAGGCAAAAATAGCTCCACTTTCAGTGTCCGTCAGCAAATGACCAACACTTTCAGTGTCTGCTAGCAAATTTTGCCTAAAACTTATGGTAGAGCATTTCACATCCTTTCGATAGAGAGAAAAAAAAAATACCTTATGCTACTGACACATATACAGCAGACAAACAGAAATATTGCGACAAAAGCAATCAATTTTGAGGATACTCAATGTGCAATCCATCGTTATCAGAAGAAGCCAATACAGTGCCTTGGAGACTATTCATAGCAGCTGTAGATGATTCAATATCCTGCATATTGCAACCATTTGGCTCAGGCTCTCTAAAAAAAAGGAGAAATAATGAGAGTAGCCTTATAAAAATATGGTGCTTATTTATTAATGCTAATAGAACCAGCATTTCACCTTGGATTAGCTTACTAAGTGATCTTCAGAAACTTCATTAACTGGGAGTAACATGCAAGGAAAAATGTGGATATATCCTTCATTTTTATTTTTTAGACCACGGAACAGCAGTAGTCCAAGTCACTAGCTAAATTAATAAAGGTAATAGGTATAGGTAGGTATACCGTAAAATCAGCAAAAGCTACAGGCATTCCACCACGTCGACGCATTTTAAGGACATGAAACCCAGGTTCACTGACAATATAGAACAACAATGATCAGTTTCATCACTATGGGTCCACTTCACAAGCAAATTAGAAGAATTCACACATCATACTTGGATAAAACTTCCGTTAGTTCGCCCTCTGTGCATTTATGTCCCAAATTTGCAATAAAGAGAGTAGAGCAAGGTGGTATATCATTTGAAGATTTGTCTCGTCCATCCTACACCAAACATGCCATATTATCAAGCTTCATACATGTCGAGCAAGCTTTAAATAAGAAACAAAATAACTTCCAAAAAATTCCACCCGCTAGTTTGATTGGTGAATGAGTCAAGATACTAGATGATTCTTCAGACAATACATGCAAATATATCCACATTTCAAGAATAGGTAGGTAAGGTTTAGCTAGGTGCTATTAAAATTATTAGCACCTACAAGCACAAACGCATATTGTTCAAGTAACTGTGTGCTGTTATTAGTTATTACAATTATGATGAAGGTATAAATATGTGAAGTGAAACCATAAAAATAAACTCACATTTGAGAAAGATTGTCCATTCTGCTGCTTGTGCCCTGGTTGATCACTGCCCATTAAAGGAAATATTATTAGTGATAAACCCACAGAAGGCCCATAAAAAGTTGATAACACAAGAGAAGCAGCTTTGGTATTTTATTAAGTTAGAATACAAAGAAAGGAATCATCTCCAAATATGTGTAAAATGAAGTGCACGTCAACCTCAGATCCGCAGACAATTCATTCTTATCACTGGAATTTTCATTTTCTGTGCCCGATGGCTCATCTGGTTCTCCATCACCTACATGATTGGTGCCAACAAAAATGTGCACGTGAGGTTTATGCTATGATGTAGTTATAGTGCCTTCAGAAATCCTAGACTGCATTTGTTTTATTAAATGAATTTGAAAGTCACTGCCCCCTAATTTAGTGCTATGTCAATCCTAATTCAGCCCTATAATCGACATGAAAATTTTCATAATAAAAGCAATGGGCAAGGTTCCATCAAAGTCATCAACAACCTCAAATTCTAATATGACAAAGGAACAGCTAAATACAAATCAGGTTTGAATTAAAATTTTCAGATTGTTGCAGCCCGGATTATATATCAATGGGCTAGCAATATATTTTCCAAAGAGAGGCACACCTGAATTTCATTCCGTAAAGCAACGAAGTTACAGAGTTTTTAATCACACCATTGCGATTTGATAGTTGCACATATGCATTATTAAGATTTGCCCATGCCCGAAGAGGGGAGGCTGCCGTATGACATACAGCTAAGAGCTCCGGAGGAAAAGGGGAGAATTAAGAGCTTTGCTGAAGCCGTGGCTGAATCTTTTGGGAGTGGCTCTTCTTCTGGATCGAGACAATCCAGAACCTCCCATGGCAGCTCTGATCGTGACAAGACCAGAGATGGTGATGGTAACTCCAATCTCTCTTCGACGGAACCCAGGAGGAAGGACCAGCAGGAGGTACAGTCACCACTAAAAAAATCATGTTTCAGAACATGTGGAGGGAGGAACAGATGTCTTGGCCAGCAAAAGGCTGGACATGGACATGCTAGTGGATGAGCGTTATGCTGCTCGATTAAGAGAATTGGTGATGGATCCTCGACGAATATAAGGAATGACAGATGGATTCCCTGTCATTTTGATGCCAAACCCCTAACACCGAGGGACGGCCAGGCAGTATCTATGGTGTCGGACTTGGTGACGGTGTCAGGACAGTGGAATGAAGAGTTGATCAAGGAGATATTTATACCGGTTGATGCAGCGGTGATTATCAGTATACCGTTGAGAACAACTGTGGAAGATTGGTGGGCATGGAAGCCTGAAAAGCATGGTGAATTTTCAGTGAAAACGGCTTACAGGAAGTTGTATGACGCACAGCTACAGGGGGAGCCCTCAATGCCAGGAGTTTCAAGGTGATGCATCTTGGAACCAAATTTGGAAACGTACCCCCAAAAGTTAAAGTGTTTTGGTGGAGAGTCCTCCATGAGTTATTACCAGAAAAAACGGTGCTATATCATCGTCACATTGAGCAGACTGTTTTCTGTGAACTCTGTGGGGCAGAGCAGGAAACCATACATCATGTTTTGTTCAAATGCACAATACCGAGGATCTTTTGGAGGGAGTTCAGAATGGTGTCAGGTCTGAAATTACCAAGACTGCACCCTACCCCTAACTATTGGGCGTGTCTGACATCCTGCGTCCAGGTGTTTGTTCAGCGAAGGAGAGAATTTTATCATCATTAGCATGTATTCATTATGGCAACAAAGGAATCAACGGCATCATGGTGATCAGGTGCCGATCAGGGCAATGGTGCAGTGGTCAGTGGATACGGCCTTTGACTTGTGGCAGCTTTCTGAAGCTAAGAAGACAACCAAACCATATGACACTAAGCAAGGATGGAAGACACCATTACCGGGTGGAACAAATGCAACGTTGATGGTGCTTTCTATGAGGTTTCTGGGCAGGGGGCGACGGGGCCTGTTCTCAGGAACTCGGCTGGAAGCTTCATATCTGGACGAGCTCGTTGGTACCCCCATGGCATAGACGCACTGATGATGGAAGTCTTGGCTTGCAGAGATGGTATGATACTCGCAAGAGATATGGGCGTGGGTACTGGCTTCTCTGTGGTCAAGAAAAACATACAAAAGACATTATCTAGCAGCGATCTTCAAAGAGATTGAGGAGATTAGTTCGAATTTTTCTGATTTTATTTTGATGCATGTCAATCGATCATGTAATAGAGTAGCTGATATGTTAGAAAAGCAAGTCACGGAAGATATCAGGTTTGGGGAGTGGCATTGCTATGAACCTTAGTTCATATGGCGGATAGGGAGGATAGCACCCAAGGTAGGAAGGTCATGGCTTCTTAGTTCATAGCTTGAGGTTGGTAATGGTGGTGCCAGGGTTTTTGCCTGACTATGGCAGCAGGGGGGGTGAGATTAAGATTAGAGGGGATGAGAGTTTAGAGCTAGCTTCTTTCTTGTTTTCCTCATCAACAGGTGCGGCTTACAAATATATAGGAGCTGGCCTAGCTGGCTGCCCAGCTCCTAATCTCTCTTTCACACTCTTTCTCATGTTCATAAGACATAACTCCTCAACTCCCTCTTCACTGCTATTAATAGCTAACACTCTCCTGCCATTATTTTTCAAAAAAAAAAAGCTAACACTCAGCTGCTTAATGCTGTCCATTAACCTCTATGCCTCCTCGGGCTCCTGCTGGCCATGCAAGTACCCAGGCAGCTGCTGGCCCCACATGACAGGCAGTTAGCCCCAGCCTGTATTAAACTTCTATTGGCTGAAGAATTTGTAATACGATGTTTCAAAGCTGAATGAATGGGCTTGCACCACATAAGCGACATTTTATGTAAACTCATTTAACAGAAAAGGCAAAATAATTCATAAAGAAAAAAGTAATAATGCTGACCATTCTCATCATTGCCTCCGTCCTTGTCTTCCCCCATACTTCCTCATCACCTCCATCACCGACGTTCTCATTATCAGCATTTCCTTCTGTTTTGTTAGCCCGTTTGTCAATAACTCGGTAGACTTCGCCACCTAATGAAAAATTGCCATCAAGTGATTAGAATTGACCTAGTCGCATGATATTGATAACATTAAATACCTTTATATAGTGGCATGTTAACATTAAATGACAATCAATGCAGGCAGGAACTCTAATAATATTATGGAAGGCATATAAGATACCTCCACGAGGTCTGCGTGAAGTTGATTTAGCTAGCTCAATGTGTAAACGGTCACCAGTCTCTGGATCAAAAATTGTTCCCTGAAATTGATCAAAATATTAGATCAGTTACAATAGCACTCAACCCTGAATAAATATAGATACAAAGTAATAAGAGTTATGAATTTCAGGCTAATTTCTATTACTAATGCCTACTTTAAACTTGTGCTTCACATGCTAGATATTCTTTTAGTTAGCATTTCTGAAACTCCAGGTTCGTTTTTTGCTGTGTAGCCGAGCAATGTTTTCTCATAGAATTTGTATCGACTCACTACACTACTGGTAAATGGACATGATTTTGGACATACCTATGGACATCAAGTCAAACACATTGTACAAGCTAACTGGCTACAGATGTTGTTACACAAGATGTGGATTTAAATAATGAGGAACACAGCAATTGATTTTGCTAGAGCCACACAATACTAAGAATACTAAACTCGAGTAGAGAATATGATAACAACAGTAGCCTCCAAGTTCCTCTGACCATGTAGCTGCGATCTGTGCGTGCTCCATTATTTGCATCTGGCAGGATGAATGGTAAACTATCTAATTCTAATGAGTCAGTGACATGAAGTAGTCCACAAAGCGCCAATGATGCATCAGTAGCATGCCAATTGCTAATGCTTAAGCTTAGTAGACTTCAATCCTCAAATCTCTACTCAATCAGATTAGGTAATATGGTTTGGTTGATTCACAAGAGAATTCAGTTATTTAGCCACATCACCACCCCAGGGCATGATAGAAAATGCAGAAGGAATTAGATTATTATTGCCCCCTATCTTTACAGCACTAGTGACAACTAACTTCATGGTGACAGTTATGGAGCCAGATACACAACAGTACAGGTATACAGCATGATCATTCAGCTTACATTTAAGGAAGTCATTGCCGACAGGGCCGCCTCATGTGTGAAGAACGTCACGAAAGCAACCGCCTGCGGCATAAGAATCAGAAATTCAGTGAACATAACAACATCATTGCATCGTCGATGTACACATCCATACAGAGGCAGTATTTGCAGCAGTCTATCAATCCGGGTTGGGCTCACAGAAGGTGGGTTTAGCCTAGCGGAGTAGCACGGGGCGATAGGCGGACGGAGACGGACCTGGTTTCCACGGCCGGTGTACTCGAGGAGGCAGTGGTCGAAGGCCGGGCGGTGGGAGAAGAGATTGTGGATCTCGCGCGGCTTCACGTCGTCGGGAAGCCCCGCGATGAAGAGCGTGAGAACGCCCTGCCGCTGCGGGTCCGGGTGCGGCGCATACACGTAGTAGGGGTCCACCGCCGCCGCCGCGGTGGGGAGGCGGTGGGAGAGGCTCATCTCGGCGCGCTGCGGAGGAGACAGGCTCGGGGGCAGGGGCGGGGACGCGCCCCCTCTTCCTCAGCTCGGTTCACTGCTGCCGACCGCGACCGCTGCCTGCCTTCAAAGCTTCGGACACCGGGCCGGTGCGTGTGTCGATTTGGCAACTCGCGCACTGGGTTTTGGGAGGCGAAATTCTTCCAAATCGCAGCTGCGTCTCCAAACTAAAATTGCTCTCTGTTTATTCAGGGTAGGAGTATGTTTGGAACACGAAAAAAAAAAATGATTTGTTAGTAAAGGATCTATTCGGAACGTGGAAGAGATTGTTCTTGTTTCTATGTTCTTTTGTGTGAAATCCCTGCATGATTCTTATATTGACCATGTTAGAACAAATGAATTTCACATGGACCAGTTTAATTTCATATGAAGAAAACACAGAATAGAAATTGTTTCCAGCGTTCCAAAATAGGCGTAAAATTCGAACGTTCTAACAAACCTATAATATGATAAACAGAGTTTTGGTGCTACAAGGTCAGAAGCATTTAAACGTGAAAACATCGATTCACTTGCAGTTTTGCATTGAATTTACTAGGAGCTTGAGATGGATCATCACAAAGCACAGCACAGAATGTTCAGTCTTTCAGAAACCAGAAGCCACAGACCAAGTGATGGCTGGCCGCTGGCGCCATCCATCTTTCAGAAACCGGAAGCCACGGATAAAATGAAGGCTGGTGGCATGGCACTGCTTGTCCTACGACAGAAACATAGACCATTGGTCACCTGAACATTGATCCCCAACGAGGAAAAACCAGATCACTGGTCAAACGGGCATGCTCAAGCTCCTCACAGGCAAAATATGCTACAACAAAAGCTGCTTCCATGGAGTTGCTATTTGCGGCAAATTTTACGCACGCAAAGCTCTACATTCCATTTACATCAAAAGAAGATTACAAGCGAGCAACACACTATTCAAGTTATCAGTTATGCACTGGTAGCACTTTCCAGCAGAGCATGTCCAGGGTAATAATGTAGAAAAGGAAAAGATACAAGATACATGGTAGGGTTTAAGGCCATAAGTTTTCAAGTTTCACCGACCCAGAAGTGCAACACGGTCCTTCTGGATCACCTGAGCCAGGTTGTGATCAAACAGCTCACACCGAATCGGCATCTCCATCTCATAGAATGGATTCTTCAAAACAAAGTCTGTGTACAGTTCATAAATCACTTTCAGCAGCATTTCCATATTTGGAGCTCCAGTTTCGCATACAACGAAAAATTTTGTCCCTGAAGAAGTGAAGCAATCAGAGCATATACTATACGTGAAACAGGCCAATTTGGGTGAGTTAATATTCAATGATTATAGATCACTATCTCAAACAACCAAAACATAACAGCATAAGTTAACTCTAGAGATAAATCAATCTACCCCAAAGATATATTTCAGCTGCACAATGGTTCAAATGAAATTATTCATGGCTCCAACAACAATTGTTTTGTAAATGGACTGTAACAGGTTTCAAAATCTCCATTTTCTACCATATAAGAATTCAGGCCTTCACTTCCTCCAAAACATCTCACATGATACAAAATCTTGACATTCCTTAGTTAGAAACACTACTACCTAGCGCTGCCATAATTCTGATTTCGGTGGCAGAGTAATAGTAGATAATGGAAGTATTTCCACACATGTAATGGTTAGCACATAACCATATATGATTTGGTGCTATATGCAATATCAATGAGATTATCCTCTTGACATGTAGAAGGGGGGAAAGTAAAATTACTCAAGTTTATGACCTACTGTATAGTGTATACTTAAATCAGAGTTTGTAAAACTTAAACTGATTCAGTGAGTGTACCCACACACACAAAGTATGCATTAGCCTAGAACTATAGGATGTGGACCAGATCTATGAACTATTAAGCAGTTTACATACCTGTGAGGGATTGAAAGCAATGGAGATCAAAATTATGAGCTTGTAAGAGATCAATGCCAGTACAGCCAGGGGTAGGGGAGAGTTGCTGGGAGATAGCATGCATCGAATGCCAGAGACTTGCTAATCTTAGACTGTCATTGGTATCCATCCTCCCTGCTGAACCATAGTCCTGGAGATATGTGCAGGTTCTTCAGATGACATGGTTGACAGCTCGAGGTCTAGAATATCTCAATAAAGAAGAGAAAGGGGATCCCAGGAACATACCTTGTAGTATATGAGGCCACCAGATTTGTTAATGATAAAAAGGTTATAGATAGCTGCTAGTGCCATAGTCAACAAAGAAGGCGGAGGAGGGATAAAAGTAAATTTCTTGTATCAGCTGCAGAGAAACATCCAGAGGCCAGAGCCCTGTAAAATACTTGATAAGTGTAACAGTAATAGATACTCCAGTAAAGAACACTTCTCGTAAGCATTTAAACAGTTTTCAACTTTCTGAATGGATACTTTCTCAATTGGAATAAGATCTTCTGATTTGGACTTTAATACAATATGAACACCAAGAACAAAATGTTAAGTCAGTATCAGTGCCCATTGTTCAAAATTGCATAATATTTTTGCTAATATGCAGCAAAAGCATAAATGATCCTCCAGTTCATGTCCAATGGTTCAATTCGGTCATGAACCAGAAAATTATATTGCACTTGCAAACCAATATGGTTTCTTTTGTTTATAAAGAATCTCAATCTGTCTAAGCAACATATGTATTCACAATATGTGTCACTGAATTTGTGAATACATTCTTATTATCCTAATTAAAGATAAAAGCATAGGCATATATTATATCTTCTCCCGTAACACTTGATTCATCTAACGAAGACTACATTCTCAGATATAAGGATCTCGGATTATCTCACATGTTTAGGCTCTGGCTCTATGCAAGCTGTGAGGTACGACGGAGAGGTCTGGATCTAGGTTCATATTTCGTTTTCCAAGAAAACAACACAGGGGCGGATTCAGCAGAAACATTCATCCGACACGCAGGAGCGGACCAAGACATAGGTGTAATCATTTACACCTAACATTTTCTTTGTCAAAAAAAAACGAAAAATAAGTTTATAGGCATATACATGAATAAATACTACACTGGATCAGGCCAGATCCGAGTACAGATAGCTTGGGTTTGGGTGCTCCGTTTCGCATGGCAGGAACGGAAGACAGATGACAATCTAGGCAACTGGCGTACCTGGTGCGTGCTCGTCGCCGGCGAAGGTCCGATCTAGGCACCTGGCGTAGGTCTGCCGCCACAGAGAGATGCAGAACGTCTGTGCAGCAACCACAGAGAGATAGAGCGCACGCGGGGGGCAGCCTGGGACAACCGAGAGGGGGCGGCGAGGGGGTATGCCGGGAGGGGCTGGGCGAGCCTGCTGGGGCGAACGGACTGTGGGAGGGGCACCGGGGCGGCGACCGGGGGCACGGGCCGCAAATCGGTCGGTGGAAACGACGGCGCAGTCGTCAGAGCCGATGGATGCAGATCGGACAGGGGCAGGGCTGGCTACCTCAGGGGGCGAACTTTGGATATATTAGATTCTCTCTTCTTCTTGTTAGGCCAACAAACTGAAAAATAAATAGGATTCGATCGGCGTAGCAGCAAAAAAAAAAAATGTTTGGCCTAGTACCGTCCCAAGGAAGGGCTGTCTGAGGTTCAGGTCACACTATGCCACTGTATACCACCGTTAACATTTTGCGGAAGCAGCAACTGGTGATTTTAATGTTGACCATTAGGAAAATAGGCTAAAAAATAGCTTTTGGTATTTTGCATAAAAATCTGCATTTTAAAATCACAGTATTGTATTTTAGGCTGAAAACACAAACGTAATACATTCTGTGAACATGTCTCTGAACTTACAAGGAGTAGAACAATTTATTCCCCAATTCCAGTCTGTACAGCTTACCTATTTTTACCTGGTTTCTATACACAATGTATTTGGAAAAATTGTTCCTACAGAACACAAAATAAAAGGTAACAAACGCTGAACAGCCAGCCTTTTCTATAAGTGATCTTTAATTGAAAAATTTCCTACAGAACACAGTGGATTACAAACACAAAGTGCACAACGCTGAACAACCAGCTAGAGGGGGTCATGCCTCTCAAGTCGATCTCCATAGTCGGAGCTTGTGCGCAGCCTAAGCACAGCACTTCCGGCGGCCTAGCACAACTTCAGGCGGTACGATGAAAACCGCGTGCGGGACGGCCGGCCTACAAATTTGTTTAAGGAGGGCCAATCTTTGCCGCGACGAGGGGAGGAGGCGGATGGTACTGGTCTGATCGCCATGGCGGCGAGTGGAGGCCAAAAATGATGGCTGGGGAAAGAGGATCTTGACCGTCGTGGGCTGGAAAATAGCCTGTTATGCGGCTTTAGTTCAAAACGATGGGCTGAGATTCCATCACTGCGCCGTCGTTTTCACCGACTGCAGAGGATTTCGTTCCGCAGGCTCAGGTCAGGTCACACGAGCCGCTGTATACCACCGTAACATTTTCGTACCATACCATTAGGTAAAAAACTGTATTTAAAAGATTTTTGTAAAAAAAACACAAATTTGTTTAAGGTAAACTTCATCAATCTAGAAGAGTCCCAAAAAATATTAAAATCTTGGTCCAAAAAAGAAAGAATGTAGTTCAAAATTGATACCCTCACATTCTAAAAGAACAAATAATAGTCCGACAAAAGACTTTTAGATGACTAGCTCATGGTCTAGAAGATATATTAATCTTGACATAGAACAAAAAAGGTGTGGACATAAGGCTTGGGTGTATGATGGAACAACCAAGCCATGACATGAGGGGTTAGGATGATCCAAGCTAGAAGTTGGCGCTCCTCCCACCAACAAGTTTGGTTAGAGATTATCGATGATCACCGCTACCAAAGATCGTTGTGTACCTCATTTTGATTGTCATGGACACCAATGTTTGATAATATGAGAGTGCAATGGAGTCCACACAACTCCGTGCGATGGTTCCTATGGCACCAACACCAAGACAAATGACTACATGAAGTCGCATATGGACATGTATGACCTTCTTATGCATTGGAGCACCACCAATCGTTCCTTTGTGTCCTACTACGATGTGTCGCGATGCATGTGGAAAGAAGGTGAGGAGCAATAAGGAGGTAAAGAGAGGAGTGAAAAACTTGATATAGTGAGTTGGGTAAGCTTAGGTTAGACGATACAACGGGCTAACGAGAGTCAAGCCACCGTGCTTATGTGGTTTCCAGAGTTTACCAAAGAGGTGAGGGATGTGTTTGCCTCAGCTTGCACCCACCACGTAGTGTCGTACACCATCCATGATAGGAGAGTTGAGGTTAAAAAAATCATGACTCCCATTCAAATCTCGTGGTATGTGAACTGAGATGGTGAAGGAAAGTCATTATAACCACGATAGGTGGTGGGTCGCGTGGAGGCGGTAGAGGAGGGGGTGGACGGGCGACCTTTGGATGAGGTCCTCATCGGCGTAGGAGTCCCCACTGTCAACGCCACCGGAGCCGAGCAGTGGGATTAGAACGAGGAGATACTAGAGTGCGCCAATGTCAACGACGACATTGCTACGTCACGACGGTGGAGATCGTGAGCACAACCGAACTTGGGGCAATAGAGTTTTGGGGAGGAAGCGAGCATGAGCTTGTGTGGGGAAGAAGGGCGAGCACAAGCTTCAAATGAGGTGCTTGGCTCCCATCCAGCAGCTGTAGGTAGGGGATGAAGCTGACTAGTAGGGCTCACCTGACATTGAGAGGAAGATGCGAGACCCAAATGTTAGAAAGAGACAGAGAGATAAAGAGCAAGGTCAACATCATCTTTTCTCAATGGGCCGCCACGTTGTCATGTTGCCTTGGCACACCACACACGTAAAAAGAGCCTGTTTTTGACAAACTTGTACCAAGTTGTTTTCCTTAATGATGGCAAATCTATAGGAGTCATTTTAAGAGTGATAATCGGATGAGTACCATTATGGTTTGGGGGCGTTAGTAGGTTTACTAATAGAAATCAATTGATAAAATTTCTCCTAGAATTCACGTAGGATCTTTTTTAACTAAACACATCAATCCAATACTTGCCTTTCATTCCGCGGCTCTTCTTCTCATTAGATTTGGAAAAATTCTTTCGATTTCTTTTCTATATAATATAATGGTCCCTGAGTTCGTCGCTGCTTTTCCCCTCCCTTCCCGCGCCGGCACGCTCGCTTCCCGGCGAGGCTCGCTTCCCGGCGCGGCCCCCCTTCTCCTCCAAAACCCCAGCCAAAAACCCTCGAAAGTCGAAGCCCCGTTCGTCTTCCATAGTTCCATGCCCCACCCGCAGCCGCACGCAGCGATGCTCCGCCCGCCCTCCCTCCCTCCGCTCGATCCTCCACCTCTCCCGCCGCCGCCTCCTCCCCACGAAACCTCGTCTCCCCAGCTCCCCCCTCTCCGCCCGCCCGCGCTTCCTCTCCTCGTCCTCCTCGCCCAACCCCGGCGGCGGCGCAGGATGGGCCACCTACGACCCGTTCACCGACAGCCTCAGCGCCTCCGCGGCGCTCCCTTCCGCCTCCGCCTCCGATTCCGAGGCCCCCGCTGTGTCGAATGCCTGGGGCGTCTATGACCCCGTCTCGGGCCGCATCGTCAAGCAGTCCGCACCCCCTCCGTCGTCCACCACCGTGGAGAAGAAGGGCGAGGACAAGGATGAAGAGGAGGAGCAGGAGGAGGACGAGGAGGGGGAAGAGGCGGGAAAGCTCGAGGTCGAGGAGAAAGCGGGCGTAAAGGAGAAGGGGAAGAAGCGGGCGAGCGCTCTCGGCGGAATGGTCAGGTCAGGTGGTCATCGGCGGTGATGGGGCGGAAGCCCGCGGGTAAGCGCGGCAAGGAGAGGAGCTCGTACGTGTGCACCAACTGCGGGGAGGGCGAATCGCAGTGGTGGGGCTATTGCCGCCACTGCAATGCTAGGGGGACCCTGGTTGAGTTCGTCGCAGGGTCTGACGGCGGCGGTGCCTCTGCGGAGGGGTCGCAATCGCACCAAGTGGGCAGATCGTGGATTCCTCGGAGGGCCAAGGAGATGGTGCCACAGAGCCTCCAGGAGGTGAACAAGGGGGTCGATCAGGCAGAGTGGCGCATACCCCTGTAACATTTCTCACCCTGCTCAATATTTGTCATTATGAGAAATTTTTTAAGGCCGTATTCAGTGGCTTCCTATCTAATGCATTGGGAAAGTAATTGAATAGATAGATGAAGTTATGATGTTGAAATTTGTGATTATTCTATTGCTTACATGGGAGTCAGCCTAATATATCGACGGGGGAACTCTTTGAGGAATTTCGTTCTTTCTTCATTCATTATGAGCTAATGGCATATGTATTTATCTTCTTTGTAGGTGGGGGAGTTTTGGGATGGAGATCTCTCGAGTGCTTGGTGGTGGCATTGTTCCTGGTACATCATCACTTAAATTTTATGGCACTGGTTGAACGCAAATCTTTAACTTTCAGTCCTCCAGGAAGCAGGATCAGGATTCATATTTGCAATGAACTTTTGGTTGCACTAATTATACTGCTGAGAGAAATAACATTCCAGCAAATATGCTGCTGCTTAAGTGCCAAGCCTTTTAGAATTTTATGTTTCTCCTATCTGAAATGGCGCCAAATCAGGCTTACCTGGGCTGTGCCTGGGCTGGAAGTGAGGCACGAGGCCCGGTGAGGCACGGCGTGCCGTGCCGAGCTGGGCAGGCCTGATGGCCATCTATACTTACAAGTTACAATAGTACATAGTGAATCTGCAGCAAACTATGTGCTGGTACACATAAGTTTTAACTGCGTTGTGGTCCCAGACTCTTTTAAATTGCTCTGAGTTAACTCAGGACCCAGCTGCACCTTGATAGTATTGCAAGTCATCTGCTCTACTTGCCACACTTGTTCTGATTGTTCTTTTTTGCTTTGGCTCCTGTGCATTTTTTCTATGTGTTATTTGGCAAACCACCAAGCAAAGGATTTTTTAGATGCCATAAGAAGCAGTCCCTGTTGTGGTTACTAGTTTTGAGAGATAAATGTGGAGTTTATCTGGGCCAAGCATACAGTGGGAAACTAGGAATCATCCTAGCATCTGATAGTAGGCATAATTTCTTTTTTCCCCTCTCATTGTTTTCTTTTCCTGTAAATCAAGTTCATGTTGTCTTGGGTTGTAATTTTCACATCGTGGACAGTTGTAAAAACTTTCTATAATAATGCTTAATGAGTTAATGACACAGCTCTTGTGTGTATAATGACAACTGCCATGTCATAGATATTTCTTTTTATCCCATGAATCAATATATTCCATCAAACTTATGCAGGCTCCTTGATTTTACTCGGTGGGGATCCAGGTGTTGGCAAAAGTTCATTGATGTTACAGGTATAGGATAATAATACACATTTGGCTATCAGGTGTTAGTTTGACCTGCTTATTTTCTTGGCACAGATTTCTTCCATTTTGAGTTATGCAGTTTCCTATAACATCGTAACTTAACTTTTGGAATGTAACAGATGTTTCTCTTGCTGGAGTCTGAAAAACGTGTTTTTTCATTTTCTGTACTGTAGCTTGCTTCGAATATATTGGAGGGTTTCAAGGCCAAGGAGTCATCTCCTGTTGTATATGTGTCTGGTGAGGAGGTTAGTTATGACAGGCATTCCTTTATTGGACTTCACAATTTCTTAAATCCGTATAGTCTTATCTGATCTTTGTAACTTGCACTTTCTTATTTATGTTGTCTTATTCTCTGAAACTTCTTGGACAGATCTTTATGATCTTTCTTGTTTCTTCTGTCCACTGATTTGTAGAATCTTAGAGCACTCTTTGCTAACTTTGTAACTCTGCTCCAGAGTATTGAGCAAATTGGAAACAGGGCTGACCGGATGAGTATCACGTCTAGCAACTTGTACCTCTACTCTGGTACGGATATTGAGGTAGTTTTCTCAGCTGGCACTACTTGTGCATACTCCTAATTCCTAAATATATTTGGACCATAGATCCATTTTTTTATTAAGGTCAACATACACTAGTCTTTATTACCCTTAGGAAACTCCTTGTAATTCCATCAAATAAAGTTGTCACATGATGCTCTGGAGTACCAAAAATATGTAGGAAACTCTGTATTCATCTTAAAATCTCGTTTTCCACATACTCCATATCACTATTAGATGACGTTTTGGAAAAGGTGTGAGTTAAACATTGGGAACATAAATTATAAATAACTTTTATGTCATTGAGTTTGGTAATGTGAAAATCATATCAATAGATTTGTCTTGAAAATTACTTTCATAAAAATATGCATATATAAGTTTCCAATAAATATTTTTATAGAAAAGAGAAGTCAAAGTTGTGCTTTGGTGACTGTCACTGTCCTAATAGTCTTCTGATAGTGATACGGAGGGAGTATATGGGATCTCCTCAACGACAGCTAATAATACTACTTATTTACCATTTCATTCTGTGCTCATTTACTCATAGATTTACCATTTTATGGCTCAACATGCTCAATATTACCCTCATCTATAATTTTTCTATACAACTACTAAAATGTTTTGTACCAATCTACTCCACCTACATAGAGAACCCCTACTCACGAGTTCTCTCGACATGCAAGCATGCCACTTCAGCAGCCCCACAAAACCATGACATCCAACGGTGGGCCCCACTGTTTGAACTAACTAAAAAATGTTATAATTCACAAACCAAAAAAACAAATTAAATTCCGATTACACCATTGAATTTCTTTTAATAAATCGTTCAAAACAAGATCTCATATGGATATATTTCGATAAATTTACAGGTGGACCACACTGATGGTAGTTGGTATAGATTAAAGTAAAAAATATAAAAAAAGAGAATGAAAAAGGGGAAAAAAAGAAAGAAAAAGAATAGGAGGGTGATAGTAATATTCTAACTCATAGATTTCTCCTTTATACCTGCGGCAACGCGCAAGGGGAATCCACCTAGTATAGTTCAAATTTCATATCACCAAGCCAATTTAACAGTTTGAGAACCAAATAATTTGATGATTTTTTACAATATTGAAATATTGATTTTTTAATAAAACAGAGCAGTCTGCATGTTATCTAAAAAGTAGATTTAACAGATGATAATAACCCTGACTAAAATTATTATAGGATCTCTTTTTTATCAGCTGTTCTTAAGATATTCCTCAGAAGAAACCTTAGGAGCCCCTCTGATTCTTACGTACAGTTTCTGGTCCTCTATTTTTTTTTTTTCACAGGATATCGTGGACAAAGTCCAACCGCTCTCTCCAAAGGCTCTTATTATCGATTCAATTCAAACAGTTTATGTCAAATCATTTGCTGGAAGTGCTGGCAATGTGGGACAGGTGCTTGAATCAGTTCACCTAACCTAATAATATTCTGACTATAGTAGCATACCAATATTATATCTTCCCATTATTGATTGGTTATTTATATGCTTTATTTACTGTTATACCCGATCAGTTTCATTCACTTTTTCCATGATAATGATAGATAATGTCATGACTGGTTGCAAATCTCACTTACTTTTCTGGACAACAGGTTAAAGAATGCACCTCTGCTTTGTTACGATTTGCAAAGCTGACTAATATCCCTGTTTTCTTGGTAAGCTAAGCACCATGCAAGAAGCTTGCCATTATTTACTGAAACATATTAAACAAATGCTTTCTTTTATTTCTACTTATTAGTTGCACCGTGTCTATTCTTCTTTACTTCTCAGATTGGACATGTTACGAAAACTGGCGATATTGCTGGTCCTCGCCTCTTAGAGCACATAGTGGATGTTGTCCTCTATATGGAGGTTGGTGAATTATTGCATCCAAATATTGTGCAGCACACAAATTTAATACTTGATTCTGCCTGGGAAAATTCTAAATGATTTTCAAAGGTCAAATATGAACATTTCACAAGCTTTTTCAAATGTTTTTTTATGTTCTTGTTCATATCATAGAATATATAATGATCTAGTTCATACAGGTAGTACTTGTTTGTACTTTGTAAACATATAAGATGATAAACATGTGAAATGCTAAAATGATAAAGCTTTAAAATATGCTGCTTATTTCAAGTTTGTATTTGCACAATTTCAGGTGTTCTAGATGTTAAACTAAACCTGACAAAAGCTTCTTGTTCTCATTTCAGGGAGAGAGGTGCTCGTCCCATCGATTGTTGCGGTCAGTGAAGAACCGTTTTGGTTCAACTGATGAGGTATACTCTCATGTCTTGAATCAAATTTGTTCTGTACACAAATATTAGTGCTGCCATACTTGATTACCCTGCAAAATGGACACAACTAATGATTATGTTGGGCATAGACACTATTTCCTGATTCATGTGAACTGACAAGACAAACCCTAGATGACATAATTCTGTCATTCGTCTAATATAACTAATTTACTTGGTTATACTACTAATGTATTTGAACAAAGGCTAGTCCATCGGATTTCACAGATTACTAGACATTGCTGGAGTAAACTGTAGGCCATTGACATTTCACATTCAATTGTTTTCAATTATCACATATTCAAACTTCTTTCTGCCCCTGGCTTGAAACAAAGTTACAAACTTATGCACCAAACAAGCTTCTAGTGGAGGGCAATAGTGCACATGGCTTAACGAGGTAACGGATAACGATAATCCTATTCATGAATACAAGTTTCATGAGAAAAAGAATCCCAATAATCATTAACTTCCCCCTTCTGATATGACTCCTGCATTGCCCTAGCCATACCCTTTCCATTTGCCCCAATAATCACGGTCTTCCATCATTTGGCTTCCCTTAATGTGCTGGCATTGTCCATCTAGAGATCTGCCCCTTTTCTTGCCAGATTCAGTTTCTAGTTCATGGACTTCATCTTCAATTCTTCATAAAATAAGACTAATACTAGTGTAGCATTGTCAATGAGGTAGCTGTTACAGGAGTGGGATCCTATATTAGGAAAGCATAGTGTGTACTGCTGCCTAATTCCATAATTTTGGCTGTCCAATCAGACTACCTGCTACAGAACCAACCAGTATCTATGCTGTGAATATCTCTGTTGTATAAACCTTATATTTGAGATATGTTTACCTATCCTCTTGTTAACTTATATCCCTGTTCGGTTTTTGTTCATATGACATCAAACTGTTCTTTTTAGAAGGTATTAAAGAACCTGTATTCACTTGTTCTCTTTTCTCTTACTGTTCCAGCTTGGTGTATTTGAGATGGCCGAATTTGGTCTGCAAGCTGTTCTGAATCCAAGCCAGATGTTCTTAACTGAGCAGGACTCTGATTCTGAAATTCTGGCTGGGCTTGCTATAGCTGTTATTTTAGATGGATCTAGGGTCTTTGCTCTTGAAATTCAGGTACTTCAGTCTTCATATGGTTACTGTTATCTTATTGAAGTGGCTAAATTTTTTTCTTCCAATGCTTCACATTGTTTCTTTGTTACCATAGTACTGTCATATACTTGAGCTATGAGTACCTACCTATAGTTTAAGTTTAAGGGACTTTTGAGGCACAATTTCATCCATCTGCAGGCATTGTGTGTTTCTGGTTCTCATCGTTCTGGTCAATTTGTTGGCATACCATCAAGCAGGGCTGATGTCATAATCTCTGTAAGTGTCAATACTCAATACATCCCAACCAATAAAGCACTGCACCTAGCATAAATGCCAATTTTTTTGTGTTAATTTTGGCATTAGCGCTGCATAAATAGCACCAGACTTGACTTTTGTATCCATCTCGTCATTTTGTCAATCAAGTTCACATTAGTTTGATCATGCTTGCCTTGCCATAGCACCTTAAGCTGAGTTACCAAGATTAGATGTCATCTCATTTCAACAAGTCATCTGTGTTAGAATCTCTGTTTTAAAGGCATCGCTAGGCGTCCAGGCGTACCCAGCTCACCTTGGAAAACAGGGTGCTTTGTCGCCTAGGCGCCCAGGCGGACCCAGCACTCGCCTGGATGCCTAGCCGCCTTAAAAACAGGGGTTAGAATGAGTTTAGATTATTATGAATATGGACAGTTCTCTGATAACTTTACCCTTTGTATATTAGCCTTCTTCCAGAATTAGTTTTGCATGTTTTCCTGCGTATCTGCTGGAATAAGAGAAAAAAAAGGAAGTTATGGTTTCCAGATGACAGGATTAAACATGTGGGATGCGTCTTTTTTGAAATTACAACCATTGACACAATCACACAAAGCACACATGGCTCTGCACGTCCATGTGCTGGTACGCTTTGATTTTACATCAACCTGGGATAAATTTATGAGCTCAAGTAGAAGTACGCACTTTTCACTAAGACATGCTCACACCAAGTTGCACAACCAAAATTTGATCCCTGGTTACAGTCGTACACCCATGAGCCACAATTCAACCAATTGGCCAAGAGTTTCTTACCTAAATTTTGTGAAATGATATTTAATTTTCTTGCTTTGTAGGTTCTTATGAAGCAAGCAGGCCTAAAACTTCAGGATAGTGTAAGTTCATATATATATATACCTATTATTACTATGTCAGGCAATATATATTTCTTTACAGTGTGTTGGTGTTAATTCTGAGACAGTCAGTTGGCTGCCACTACATGTTGGCTTATTACCTGCATCAATGTGGTCTGATGACCTAATTTGCACTAACATTAGAGCAGGTGTTTGTTGATGTCCTGACATGTTTGATGCATTGACACACTCTCTTAATTTGCTTATGTTTTTTTTTTGGGACATGCTCTATTTCTCTTGTCATATTCTTCTGGTGCTATGTTCCTTGTGCACTGCAGACTATTTTTTTGAATGTTGTGAGTGGCTTCAAGTTGACTGAGACCGCAGGAGATCTGGCCATAGCAGCTTCAATTTGCAGCAGGTAGTAATTTTGTGCTATATTTTAGATAGCTGTTACGGGTACAAGATTTAGGGGGTATTTGGGTAGTTCTTGCTTTGTATAGGTAGCTAAGCCCCCCTCCCAACAACACAAAAATTTCCTATTTTCTCATGGTATATTTGTACAGTCGTTTGTGATTTTTGGGTTGTAGCTAGAATAACCAAAATTGATAAACTTCGTGGTACTAAGCAGATTGGTGAGGCACAAAGTATGATTCTATGGTTTCTTGTCATTCTTTTTTTTTTTTTTGTATAAAAGCAGGTGGGCGGGCCTGTTTTGGTATACCTTTTCCAGTGTTCTAAGAAATCCTCTTTTCTTGTTTCAGTTTCTTGGAATTTCCTCTCCCAAATGATGTTGCATTTATTGGAGAGATCGGCCTTGGTGGTGAACTTAGATCTGTAAGTCTTCTTCTGCTTCATGTAATATGATTTATCTGTAATCTGAGCTGACACTTGACGGGAAAAAAAAACATGTGTGTCAACATGAATAGTGGAGATTAATGTAGTGAATTCAGAGGAAAAAAAAGAATCACCTATATTATTCTTCCAAGCCTACTCAAACATCTTATGTGCTGCTAAAAATTTTGGGAAAAAAAAATTACTACCTAAACAAGTAAACACTGACCACAAACTATATCCCTAATTCCCTTACACTTACTCTGGAAGTTATATCCCCAGCCAGTATACTCTAAGTGGTGTGTTTATCCTGGTTCCAGAAAACTTAGCTAGAAACAGAGTGAAATACTGAAATGGTACGGATGTTTATCCTGGTCCCCTACACTTAACTATTCTAAAAGTGCAAATTACACCCTTAATAATAAATGTGCTCTCGTTATACATTGAAATGATTTAATTGGCATGTGGAATGTTCTGTGAAAAAGAACTTTCAATATAAACATTAGAGGACTTCGATCCTCAGTGTGAGATGCTTGATTCATCCAGAGCTCACAATTATATGGTGTGTAAAGGTTAAGCGGACTCTTATGTTGCTCTTGGTGGGAAACAGTAATATTGTGCTTTATTTGTGGAAAATAATGAGTTATCTACTAGTCCATGCGTTAGTGTTAGTACATGGTGGAACTCACTGTCTGTTTGTTTCCTTTTTATTTACATTACATAATAATCTTCAAGTTTGATAGTGCAAGATTTATTATTTTGTATTTGGGCCAGGATCCGGTGAATAGTGGGTTCTTTGCTGTTGCTACTTCAGTCCTGATCACATTTAATAATTCCATCGATGGAGTTTGTTGCATACCCAAGGGGTTTCTGCTCCTATGGTCTATGGAGTTTGTTTTAACCAGTTGTAGTAACATTTCTTTCCATTTTTTCTTTCTAAAGGTGCCAAGAATGGACAAGCGGGTGATGGCTATTGCAAAACTGGGATACAAGAAGTGTGTCATTCCCAAGGCCTCCGTGAAGTTGCTCAGACAACTTGATCTTGACATGGAGATCTTGCCCTGCAGCAACCTGAAGCAGGTTATAAACACCGTGTTTGGGCCCCAAGGTTGATGTAGGCGTTCAAGATGCCTGGTTTAGCAAACCTGACAGTAGGCACTTAGATTAGAGTAGACTTGGCTAGTTGGATTGGTGTAGCATAGTGCTGTAGTGCCAGTTAGAAAGTGGATGGGGTTCAGTGCTGGGCTTCCGTTGGGTTGGTGTAGCATAGTGCAGTAGTGCCAGTTAGTGGATGGTGTTCATTTCCTTCAAAAAAAAAAAAAAGTGGATGGTGTTCAGTGCTGGAATTTCAGTCGATTTTGCCATCAAGCCTAAAACGGCCTTGAATTTGTTATCTTTTGCGGGAATCAGAAACTATCACGATGTATTGTGGTACGCAATCATAATTCCTTGGTATCTTTGGAGCCTGTGTGGAAGCGTGCTTTTGTATCGAAAACCAGTGTGAAAATTTTGCATCTTGAACTAGAAAGGTTCGGATGCCTTGTGAACGAACAGGTACTCCTGTATGACCGATTCAACCGGAGAAAAAAATAATAATCTATCTATCTAGGCACCAATAAAAATTAATGATCTTTATGACAGCTCTTGCTCATCTCCATTCCTCTCCCTAAACTCTCCCTGCCCATCAGATTTCTCATTTCCATTCCCTCATTTCGTTGGTAGCTTATACAGATGTTGGAAACATTGAAACGGCGTAGACAAGTTAAAGTCTAATGGTAGGACGGTCCAGTGGAACGATATAGTTCAAATCTTGACGTAGACAAGTTAAAGTCTAATGGTAGGACGGTCCAGTGGAACGATATAGTTCAAATCTTGACGTGGACAAGTTAAAGTCTAATGGTAGGGCGGTCCACGATATAGTTCAAATTCGATGATTTTTTTCTTGATTTTTCTATCGGCGTTATGTATTTAGTGGTAAGCGACGTTCCGCCAATGGTGATTTCGAGAATCTCCAGATCTGCCGGGTGCTTAGTCCTTCGGAGGTGCTCATAGGGGTAGAGTTTGCGTACATGTATTCATAGGGTGAGTGAAAAATCTTCATTCACATAACTTGGATTTTACATTTTATAATATTATTATAACTATTGATGTTCTATAATACTCTCTATAATACTCATGTGGTTCACTGGTAAAAGAAATGTATCTAAAAAGCCAAAACATCTTATAATTTGGAATGAAGGTAATAATATATATAAAAAAACTGAAACTTTAATATGATTTGTAGGTATTTCCCCTCTCTGGACAGGGCAGTTTTGACTTTTCCGATGGCCTGATTAGTGAGATGGAAATATTGAAAACAGAAAAGAAGAAAAAACATTCAAATCCCAAAAAAATCACGTGTTTTCGAAGCTGTATACAGAATTACACATCGTGTATATACAAATACAAATACACTACGCATACGCATACACTAGTACCACTACCATAGCCGTCCCCCATTTCCCTCCCATCATCACGTGACACGCAGCACGTGATCCCCCATCCATTAATTTACCTTTCGCATGGAGGTCGACGGCGGCGAAGTCGCCGGCGCCGCCGAGCCAATCGACGAAGACCGCATCAGCGTCCTCCCCGACGACATTCTGGTCCACATCCTCCTCCTCCTCGACAACGCCGCCGCCGCCGGTCGGACCAGCGTCCTCTCCCGCCGCTGGCGCGGCCTCTGGGCGCTCCTCCCGGAGCTCCGCTTCCCCGCCGACTCCGATCCCCGCCTCGTCGCCTCCGCGCTCGCCGCCCATCAATCCGCGCTCCGCTGCCTCCACGTGGGGACCCTGGACGCTGCCCCCGAGTCCGTGGAGGCGTGCCTCGCCATCGCCGCGGACCGCCTGTCCGGCAGCCTGGTCTTCCGGAACCGGGTGTCGGTGGCAAACGCCGGTGGCGATGGCGAAGGGGCCAGGCAGAGAGGGGCCATTCAGCTGCCCTGCTTCGCGAACGCCACCGCGGTCTCCCTCCACCTACTAGGGTTTCTCGGCCTTGCCGTGCCGACCGCCGGCGTCTTCGGCCGGCTCACTGACCTCTCCCTGAGCTGCGTCCGGTTCCAGGGCCCGTGCGAGCTCGGTGACGCCGTGTCCTCGTTGCGGTGCCCTGGCTTGCAGAAGCTCAGAGTTTGCGAGGCCAGTGGGCTGACCAGTCTCGACATCCACTCCAGGTCTCTCGTGGAATTGTATCTGAAGAGTCTCGATGGATTGCAACAGCTCACTGTAGTGGCACCAGCACTCAAGAAGTTTTCATTGCTTAAATGCTTTGTTGACAGTCGGCCGGTAGTCACAATTTCAACCACTCAGCTCATTTGCCTTCAGTGGATAGATGTGTACGATCCGACCTCTGTCAAGCTTGGTAACTTGGCACAACTCCAACAGCTGGTCGGCATGATTCATGTGTATCGGTTACACCATTCTTGGTTCAGTAATGGTTTTCTGCAGCTCTTGGACCAATATCAGGTCATCCAGAATCTTACACTCTTCATTTTCTATCCCAAGGTGAGTTCATATCCTCACTAATGCCGAGTTATGCCACCATCGAAGTAAAGACATCATACTCAGTTGTACAACATAGTTATACTTTATGGGAATTAGCATCTTACGCATAAGAATATGAAGCAACCTTATAATGTCACAATAAGCATTTTGTGTGCGGTAATGAGTTATTTGAACATGAGATTTCTTCTTTTAATTTTGGTCCTAACCTATGCGTATGATTTCTTTTCTGGTGACTTCTTATGAATAAGTAGGACATTGGGATCTCACAATATGTCATGGAAGACTTGACAAAGCTCCCTCGCCTTACGTCTTTGACTATCTTTCTTGGACACAATGGACATACCTTTGGAGCTGCCTTGTTTCATATTCTCAGGATGTGTAGAGATCTAAGAAACTTGACACTGTTTCTAGATAATAGTTACTCAGAGGTAAATCATTTTTTTCTTTTTTTGCATCTAAATACTCAAGGCATGGTTTAGCCTTGATATTCTTGTTTTAGGTTTTGTCTTGACACTGGTACTCTGTTCCAATTTTTTCTTTGAAAAATGAAGATACAATACAACAATACAAACATTTGGCACACATTTGTGTATCTCCTAACAACAATACAATTGTTCCATTTGAGTTGGATGGTTTTCTTCATAATAAATGACATCCTTTAAATACTTCCAATATACTGGAGATAATTGGAGGGCTGATTGATTTGCTGCATAGTCTGACTTTGTGTAAAGTTTAGGAGATAGTAATAAATTAGGGTGGTGCATGTATTGATCTATTGAATGCAATTTCGTTCAAAAAGATCTAATGAATGCATGCAATACAGTGTAGCCCTAGACTCTTGTAGTCCAGTTGACAGCACTTCCACGGGAGCTGTGAGCGTTAATAAGGTTCCTATGATGGTCTGTGTTGACTCTGAGAAATTTTGTTCATGTACTTTTGATTGATCGAGGTAATTAACTTGCTAATAAACTAAAAATGATATTTTTGTTAGACAAATCTGCTCTGGTACATGCATCCCAGTGTTCACAGTTTTCAGTTTACTAATTTTGTTTCCTTCCTGATGTCATCTGTGCAATACCTGATGGTGACACCTCTTCTTTCTAGGCATCATATATGTGCCCATCTGGCTGTGTTTGTGATCAATCAACAGACTGGAAGACTGAGGAACTCACTTTGAATTGCCTCCAAGAAGTGGCCATTGACATGGAAGGGACGGACCATCAAGTTGCTTTTGTGAAACAACTGCTCACCTGGGCAGTGGTGCTGAAAAAGATAGAAATAAATTTCCATCCTTCGATCAGTGAAAGCAGGTTCAGGGAGTTGCGTGAAACATTATTGAGCTTTTCTAGACTAGGAACACGCGTGGAGTTCAGGAACAGTCACCTGCTTGCACCATTGGACTAAGGCAGCAGGTTGGGATTCTAAGTGCCAGTTTGCTTTCCTATAGCTAGCTTAGCTTATCTCTTTGTGCAAGTGACTGTGATGTTGTGTCAATGCTCAAATGCTACATGCTAGTAGCATACTATATCCTTATTGTGTCTGTGTTTCTTCCAAAATACTCCATATATATTGTATAATGCCACTGCCATTCGGTTATGTGGGGTTTAGGCTGTTAATTTACATATATATGGTGGTCGCTGTGCTGTGTTTGGATATGGAGTTTGTCACTCTTTTACAAATTATACCAGCTTGAAATGCCTGGACTGATGCATGTGAATCTGTGCTGGTCCAATATCCTTCGCTCAGATTCAAAAAATAAAATAAAAATAAAACAGCAATAAAAAAAGCCAGTATCCACAGGATTAATTTGGACCTAATTTTTATGTAGCTAACTTGGCTTGCTTGAGTAGGGGATCATGATCATTCTCTGCCCACCGGAACCTCTTCCCAACACCGTTCCAACCTTACCCTTACTGTTTTGTTGGGGTTTGTTTGAAAATATTTTGGTAGCCCAGCTTATGTAAAGACGTCTTATATTAGTCATAAAACTGTAAAGATGTTGGTCTACAATTTCAACATGGAAATGGTTAAAAGATGCAATTACTTTGATAAATTAGAATTCAGTCAACTTTGGATATTATATGATTCTGATTCTGAATTTCTGGTACAACACTATTTCCACTAGCTAGTATGTCGGTCAGAAAATGTCCTTACCATTACACCCCTATTAGCATGTGTTGGAAGCAAGAAACAAAACTTTCATAAATATAGTAAATTCATAAATGATACTTTCTCAGAAAAAAAAACTATTTCACAGCAGCTAACTCCTGTTATTTCCATACATAAAAATGACAGCAGTTAACTATTAAGTACTATTTACCGAGATATAAGCATCATTTGAGCACATATTATTATCCCCATACCGGTCAATCTATAGTGCGCTTGAGAATTGCTCTATTAGTAACTAGTTTCAGAACATGTACATTTGGCAGTTGTTTTCGGAGCTGTGTAACTTTGCCAAACTTGCCCGCAAAGCCAAGGGCCGGATCTGCACATACGGTACACCCAAAGGAAGAAGGCCACCCATAAAATTCCTTAATCAAGGAAATTGGACTGAAAAAAGTAATTAAGGTGACGCCGTAACTATGTTCAACTAGTCATTACCAGTTAAGTACAACTCAGGTCCGTAACTTTATTCAACTAATCATATCATTTAAGTACAACTCAGCACCCATGAATCACAGCAAGATCTGCTTGTCAAGTGAATATTTAGCCGGCATAACTGCAATGAGTCTGTAACCATTCTGAATAGCAAAGAGGACCAATCCTAACCCCATATTACCGCTTGTCGGCTCCACTAGTGTTGTGATTCCAGGTGAAATCAACCCCCTCTCCTCTGCATCTTCTATCATTCTTCAGGAGAAAAGGAAGGAAGTATCATCACAGGTGTGCATCTTTCAAAAGAAAACATATTCTGTCTTGTGAAGAAAAGAAGGGGAAAAGGAAAAGATGGTACCTCAAAGCAGAGCGATCCTTGATGGAGCAAAGTGGCCGGTAAGCCTCCATCATGCCAAAGACTCGCGCATCAATCCCAGCCTTGCTGGTTATTCACTTCAGCTCGATCAATGGTTTCCATTCTTTAAACCAAAGAAAAGAAAAGAAAAATGGTGTCCATCCTATGTGCTGTTTGCTACTAGCAGCAGCAGCAGCAGCAGCAGCAAACAGGAGCAGGAAGGAGATTGAATGACAAGAGATGACAGGAAACCTCAACTCAGTGATGTCAGGAGCGATGTGCTCTTGATGCCCTTGGCTACTGATCTTGTTTGGACAAATGGTTAGTGTCCACTGGTGTACACGTCAAGATAGTTACTTTGCTAACTGAACAAATGAATGCTAAACATCAAATTTAGCTCAGAAACACTGGACAAATGTGGTTTAGAAGTACTAGACAAATGAAGGTTATTTTATTCACCTAAAAGAACAAATGTGGTTCAGAAAGAAACACTAGAAAAATTGAAGCTCGTCAGAGTTCTAGCTTTGTCCAACTAGTTTAGCCTCGCAGACTTCGCAGTCTAGATCGATTCGAAGAAGCAAAAATCTAAATGAGGTGCACGAAACAGATCGGTCACACCATGACTGAAAGTAGCTAAGGCTGGTGAGCAAAGCTTAAAATAGGTACAGAAAAGAACAAATAGAGCTAAAAAAAAGTGGTGGTCTGCTATACCGAGACTCTGGGACGAGTGTATTCTGCAGGTTGGAGATATTTGTTATAGGTTTGTAGCTGCAGCCCCACTCTAACCCATGGCTACTGATCTTATATTTGGACAAATGGTTGTGGTTCACTGGTGTCCATGTCAAGAACTACTTTTGTAACTGAACAAATTAAATGAATGCTAAAGAACAAATGTGGTTCAGAAACTTAGACAAATGATGGTTATTGTTTACCTAAAGAACAAATGTGGTTCAAACTAAAGAAACACTAGACAAATGATGGTATTATTCACCTAAAGAACAAATGTTTCAAAACATGAACAAATTAAATGAATGCTCTAAATGAGGTGAACAAATGCCGGTTCGTTGAAACAGATCGGTCAAACTGAAAACTAAACGAAATCAGTCATTGATGCACACGGACTCGTCCTGCCCAATTAACACCACATTCGCTGAGGACATTAAGAGATTAACACCCTTTTTCCTCCATGACATGAATGCAATTGGAAGAAACAGGCAGCTATTTACAATGAGGAAGGCAAAATAGGAAGAAAAGAAGAAATAGAGATATAAAAGAAAAAAAAAGTGGAGTTTGTTGGCATTTACAATAGGAAGAAAAGAAGAAATAGAGATATAAAAGAAAAAAAAAGTGGTGGTCTGCTATAGGGCCTAGGCCTGAACTGGGCCCATGATGCAGCGGCCTGTTATCCTCCCACCGTTGAAAGCGGGCAGTGATCGCTGCTCTGTGAAGCCAGCCTCACGCCATTCCTGCCACTTCAGGTTTAGAGAGGCCCAAGCTTTCGCTAGAGCCCCACCAACCACTACCAACTTGGGACGGGCAGGCCAGCAAAGGCACACCACAAGCCCAAGCCCAGAAGCCAGCGCTAAGCATCCACACCACCTTAATGCCCCCACTTGGGTTACAAGCTCACGCTACTGAGCTCGGCGAGAGTGGGTGGTCAGGACGAGTATTTAAGCTGGTGTTGTGGAGAGTGGATTAGCGAGGTGGTGCTAAACACTAAGCTGAGGTAACACTGTCAGTCTGTGACAGCTCGGAAGTGGGCTTTCCTGAGGTGACACTAATTAAGCAGCACCACAAAAATGAAATGGTCAGTCCACATTTGGAACACGGGCCTGGTTAATTGTCCATCAGTTATGACTACTTTGTTAAAGGAGGCTGGAGGTTTGTTACTACTTTGATGATTCTGCATGTGTCCTCCCTTTGCTAGAACTCAAAACAAGATGCAAAACTGTGGTTCAAGCAAATAATTGAAGTGAACTGAGTTGAATTAATGTATTCATTCAGAGGCCAAGTGGTTATTTTCTCAAACGAGACACCTTATGATCCAAGGTAGTAGAAGTTTGGCAGCTCTAGGTTTATAGTTTGTGGTACAATTCTTTGCTGAAATTTCCGAGCAAAGAAATATTGAAACTAGCTAGAAAGCAAACAAGCACAACATCAATCCTCTGTAAAAGGTCCCTATAGCCTAGCCAAGAACATGTCTTTCCTGTTAATGGAAAGCCCATGCGTAGCAATCTTCCGCCGGCAGGTCCCAAATCTTGAATCCCGGCCGCCGGCCTCAGCAACTTGTTGGATTGGAAGGATCGATGATACTAAATTCATTACATGCCGAGCAATAACAGATCACCACTACAGATCTGCAGAAGTGCCGAGATCAATAGGTCATGGCGATGCATTCTTCTCTTACTGCTGCAAAGAGATCGGAGTTCATGTATCTCTCGCCACCACTAGGGAACACAGTGACAATCATCTTCCCTTTGTTCTCTTGTCTTGATGCCACCTAAAAAAATATTTAAAATATGAGAAGGTAAGGTGAGCAAAGATACGAAAGAAACGGAGCTAGATCCGGTCAGAAGAATTTGAATTTGCAATAGTGCTAACCTTCAGGCAAGCTGCCAGATTTGCTCCAGATGATATGCCAACTAGCAGGCCCTCTTCCCTAGCCAACCTCCTAGCGTTTGCCATTGCATCTTCCGCATTTACTGTAATGATCTCATCAGTGATTGAGGTGTCCAAGTTCTTGGGCAAAAATCCTGGGCCGACTCCTGAATTTTATGCCTAGAAGGCTTGCCACCTGTAACAAAATCAGCAAAGCTACTATCAAATCAATTAACTCGTGTAGTAAATTCATTGTAAGTGGCCAGTTTACCAATTTTTTATTATTATTTTTATTTCTTGTAGCATTTTATGATTAGGTGAGGTATTTATTCTTGCAACTTTATACATGATTGCAGAGTTAGCAGTTTACCTGAAATAACTGGACTCTCAGCAGGCTCAACACAAATGACCTTCACAGTCTTCAGGTATTTGCCGACACCATAAACAGTACCTCCTGTGCCTGAACCGGCCACAAAGATGTCTACTTTGCCTGCCGTATCCTTCCATATCTCAGGTCCTAAGTACAAATGGACAGATGAGAAGATGTATCATACAACATGACATTTTCTGATCCAGAACAAATAAATATCACCGCTGCTAATTTTTAATAGGTACCAGTCCATTTAAAGTGTGCTTCAGGATTTGCTGAGTTTGCAAACTGGTCAAGAACATGCACATTAGGTATTTCTTTCTTGAGCTGTTCCACCTTGTCAAATCTCCTCCGAACGATTTACGCACCAAAAGCGGGCCAACCAGCGTGGCCACGTCGCTGGCTGCTCTCGGCCGTCCGATCGTCCGGATGGACGGCCCAGATCGGGCCAGTACCGGCCTTTTGCCAAAAAAGCCCTTCAACTTTAGTGAAATACGACCCGTAGTACAGGCCTCCTCTCTGCTCGCCCTTGCCTCGCGCAAGGCGACGGCGGCGGGCCGGCGACCCATACCCTCCTCCTCCCCCGGCTCGAGCCCTCGCTCGCCTGCCTCGCAGCACTCCGGCGATGCTGGTGGACGGCGCACCGCGGCGGCGGAGCGGCCCCCAGCATGCCGGCCTCAGCTGAGGCGGGGCCCACACTGAGGTGTCGCGGTGGCGCGCGGCGAGCACGCGGCGGCCCGGCGTTGCGTCTTCAACACGGCGGCGGAAGACTCCTGGCGCGCTGCCCCAGCGGCGACAGCCGCCGACGCGGGCAGCCCCAGCATGGATGGCCTCCCGGCGTGGCGTCGATGCGGCGCCTCCCTCTCTTCCTCGCTCGAAGGGAGGTAGCCACACCTGTTGCCCCGACAGCGCACGGGAGAGGAGGCCACCGGCGCGGGCAAAACCCTGAGCGCAGCAGCCCGGGCGCGTGGCGGCCTCGGCTATCTCGGAGTGGGCAAAGTCGCGGCCACGGTGCCTCCGGCCACCACAGCGCGTGTGGGGGTTCGGCAACGACAGCCTCGGCGGCCCCTCTCCCTCTGACGCGGCTGCAGCTCCGCTCCATGGATGGCCTTACCGCCGGTTGGGTCGGGTGCCGCCTGCGCATCGTCTCCGCGACAGCCCCGGCGGCCCCTCTCCCTCTGACGCGGCTGCAGCTCCGCTCCATGGATGGCCTTGAACGCCGACGCCGGTTGGGCCGGGTGCCGCCTGCGCATCGGCTCCACAACCAAGCTCTACAGCAGCGCCAAGTCCTCCTTCCCGGCAGCCATCCGGTACGTTATCCGCCTCCCTCTATCTTTGTATTGCCACTCGCAGCCCAACTGCTCGATCAAAAGCCTTGGTAGCAGATGCAAAAAACGACAAACGCAGTAGAAAGGTGTCAATAATTCAGAAACGTCAAGTTCCTAGAGACCTCTTGGATCTAGCAAGAAGAATTAAGCCACTGCCGAATTAGTCACATGCAGATTTTCATCAGAGATGGTTTGCCTGATCTGACAATTAAACATCTAGATTTTCAACTTCTAACTCTGTAATTCGGCATCTTGTACCTTTGAGTTCAACCGTTCAGAGAGAAAACAAGACAGGTTGCTCATGCTTCTGGTACTCAAATTATGCCAATAAAGGATACGTAATATTCTTATGAGCCAAAGATGTTAATGACGTGTAGTACCTTTTCGTTCAACATTTTAATGATATGTAGTACCTTGTTTCCAGCAACAGACAAAAGTTGAGGTAGCCAAAGATTCTGGCAAACAAAGTAAACTCTGACATTTGACTATCAGCCTAAAAGCTACAGTTACAGATTGATACTGAAGTATGATCCATTTTTTTTCTCTGGCTATTTTTTTTTAGTAAGCTTACAGATGACAGTTGATGTTTTTAGTACATAGTGAATCTGTAAGTATGCTTTTATCTTTAAGTTATTTAGCATTTTTTCCATGTGTATTGTCTATGCACATCACTTTTTTGTTTTTGTTGCATTGTTTGTACCTGATGTAATTGCTGTTCTGCTTGCTTCAACAGGTTGCATATATTTGTGCTAGCTAAGATGAAGGTGGCTTGGTTCCTCAGTATTATAAATTTATAATCTATAACTAGATGGCAGACTTGATCTATTCACTTGTTAATTGATGGTTAGTTTCACTTGTTAGTCCCCTGTTTAGTTCGTACTGACTGACTATAAGATCCTGTCACTTCTTTTTTGCCTTTGTTACGTTGGTGCTGTCCAAAATTGTAAGGCCATGACATCTTGCTGACTGTAGTTTTCAATGTGTTAGTTGGTATTCATGCATGTCAGCCTGAATAATTTATAATTCTCTTTCCATATAGACTGATAATAGAGTCAATGTCTAGCTATATTATCCATTGCTGGGCCTTTTCTACCCCTTACTATCTATGCCTGAATTAATGCATTCTTATCTTATACCTATTAAACTGAAATAATATAAACCTATGCCGCACATCAATGAGTAAAATGTTCCCTGATAGCTGCAGTGTGATCTCCTATGAAAGTTCAGATTCAGATTCATTGGAACAAGATAATCTAGATATCATCAAACTGGAATGGCATTTCCTTGTCTTTGTCGCCTGCTCTGATTACAAGTTTTATAGAATGGCATTTTTCAAATATTAGAGCATTATTTAATATAACTTTTGTTCCTCCGATTTATATAACTTGCAGTTATCTACAACGTTGGTATTATTTAACTGGATACGCTCCTTTTTTTAATTAAGCTATTTTACATACAAGTGACATTATAGGTTCAGCTACAACAACAATTGGCAGCCGTTTACAATCAGGTTTGCTACTGGAACAAGAAACTAAAAATTATTTAACTGCATTTTTGCAGGCGATCCACTGAACTCATTACTGCCCTATTTGGCTAGCTGCAAGCAGATGTGATAATGGACAGCCTTGGACATAGAGAAAATGGCACACAAGGGCCTGGCCCATATAAAGCCATACTCAGGTTTGTTAAATTGGTCATCTAAAAATAATTCTGCTATAGTAATATGCTCTAGAGTTAAGTCTACCATGAAGGACCTTCATTTCTGCATTATATGACTGACTGTAGATTGTTCTCTAGTAGCACTTGTAAGCAGCTAAGTAGTAAGCACTAAGTTTTTTTTTAGCACAATAAATGTGATCTATATTTGCGAAATTATGTCATCTCATTCTCTAAATGTATGCAGCATCTATGCCAACCCCTTTGCATCCTGCTGCTGTGTTAAGTTTCACTAACAAATATTTTACTATATATTTCGTGTCACTGCAAATATTTTGTGGATGACTTGTGATCATCATAACCTTTTAGTCCAGGAGCTTCTTCCTTATGAGTTAAAACAACAGCAGGAAATAAAATTACTTGCACTTGACAAGTGGAACATTTCCAACATCTCTAATGATCTAATGTTTGTTGTGTAGGTTTTCCTCAATGATGAAGACCCCTGCCATTTAACTCTTCAAAGATGGGTACCGAAAGACATGCTAAGTCTTTGCTGTCGAAAACAGCAGCTTTAATTGAACAATTTTCTCAGTTCATTCAAATGAGAGTCTTATTTGGACATCCAGAACTACAAGTATTAATTCACTTGGTACAATTTCGCTAGCAACAAAAACAAGGACCATCTCTAATACAACAGGCACTGGCCATAAGCGGCAACGTCGCAATCTTTTCTAGTGGGTCCTGAAAGCCAAGCGTAGTAGGATGAAAACAGCACAGTATTAGATATTAAAATTCAGAATATAAAACTAGTCCTGCAAATGCTGAAACTAAACAAACATCAAAAATACATGGAACAAATCCGGCACAAAAAAAAAAATTGCAAACCTGGTAGGAGTGGTTCTTTTACAGCCGAGATTAATTTTACAAAAATAAAATTGGTTCTTTTAATCTGGGGTGCTTGAATGAATGCTCTTGGGTATCATTAAAGGTTAGGAGTGGTTCTTTTTGTTAAACAGCCTCATGCTGGATTGAGGTATGCAGGAAATAATAACGCGCATTTGCTAAACTTAATTTGAGAAATATCTGCTTCCATTCAATTTGTATGACTTTTCACATTTATATTTACAAATATTTATAGTTGTTTTATATAACAAATTATAATTGTTTTTGTAGGGCTTTCCCCTCTCCGAAGAAAGGAAGGCCCTTCCAGAAATTCTCAGTGGCCCAGTGGGCCAAAGAGGGGGTTTGGAAATAGTTTTCAACCAGCAATTGACGCGCCTCGGTATGACCTCATGAGCTGCGTCATTGCCCCAAGCGCAAAGATGGCTTCTGCAGGTCGCCCACCCCCGCATCTTGTACTCGCCTCACCTGCCTCGCCGTCTCTCCGCTACCGAGGTGGCACAAAAACGTCCGCAGAACGTGACTGCTCACCACCACTCACAGGGCTGTGCCCAGCTGGGCCCTTTTGACTTGTCACGGGCCGGACTGAACATGCGCAGTTTCCACTGGCCCGTTTCGTCGTAAGGAAGGGCCCTCGTGCTTCCACTGGGCTACTAGGCAACGTATAGGCACCGCCCAGCCCGACAACTCGAGCGTTGGCATTTTTTTAGAAGAAAAAAGAGGATGGTCAAATTTGCTACAGTACAAGGTTGGTGACAACTGACAAGTAAACGAAAACGGATGGAAGTAATAACTTCTGTGGGAATCTTTGAACTTATTATTAGTGCAAAAGAAAATGCTTCCATAACGCTGAAAAATGGCATGGCATGTTCAGATAGTCAGCCATGAACCAGCCAAACTATACATAGGATATTTATTCAACTTAAAACTCTACTAAATTAGATGCGGATAATGTCTTCTTTTTTCTAGAAAAACTGGACAGGGAGCACCGAGCATGACCGGTTGCCATAGCTACTGAAACTGTCAAGAAGAAAAAAAAGGTTGATCCGCACATATCAGCGGCAGTTGACCTCACTTGGTACCACCCAAGTGCAAGCTGGAACCTTCTCAACCTTCCTTCCGATGGGAAGGCGAGCCATAAAGCTGGGCTGCTCTTTCCTGTTCCTTCTTTGCCGCTTCGACGACTTTGTTGCAGAGGAAGCTTGGCTGGTTGGTCGAGGACAGAAGCCTTGCCCACATCCTGTCGGTTATCGGAACTCTGTTCTGCTTCTCTGTTATCCTCTGATGAAATGAGTGAAGCAAAACAATTAGCCATTGAAGCAGAATTAGTCGCGATCAGATACATAGCTTGTGATGCTGAATGCGGTAAAAAGAATCCGTGTCCTACAGAGGATGACTTACATAGAAGGGAATGTAGCAATGCCGACCATTTACTTGACCGATGGTGAAACCAGTATATCCAGCCATGGCTCCATGAACCACACTGTGAGCCAAAAGTGTGCAGTAGACATTATCAGAAGCATTGCTAGGGATGGCGCGTATCATGTACGTTGGATCTGCAGTAGAAGAACAGCATCTGAGATATGTGAAACTAGCAATTCTGGCCCTAAAACATGATACCAAAGAAAATCACTGACCGATGTACTTCAAATTAATGGTCATCTTGGTTTTTTTGAAATATTCCTGAATTCACGAATACAGCATTGATTAAACAAGAGCTTATATTGCAGATAAGAGTGAAACATAAGCATGGATATATAACATTAATAGAGACATCATCTGATGCAAAACAGAACCAGAAGAAGTAAACAGTGGATGGACATATAAATAGAATATCAAGTCTTACATTTATCTTCTGAGATAACCAAAGACCAACATCAAGAAGCAGCTCATTGCCTGAAGCATCTTTCCCAGTTGACTGCATGGTTTCAGCAATAAGATTCTGTCCAGCACCCTCAGCAACAACAATAACCATATGACCATTGTCCTTCAAACGTTTTTCAATATATCTAAAAAGTCCACCTTCACCTTCCAGATAGAATGGTGATTCTGGGATCAAGCAACAATCCTGACAAAAAGGAAAATATTTTATTCCCTATATTCTTGTGTGGAAACATGAAAATACACCTAAAATATTTTTTGGCTCGATGGATATGTTGACCTACCACGTCCCTGCTAGCCAGAGTAGCATAATGTGCAATAAAACCTGCATTAGTAAAAAAATGTCACTACTCACTAGTAATTTATGGTAATGAACAAGTTGGTTCATCTTGAGATCAGCAAGGGACGAACAGCGCAAGGACAACATTCAAGGGATCTACTACAGTGTTCAGATTTGAACTAGATTCAAACAATTCGTCCCTTATCCAAAAGAACCCCAATATAGAAATATAGTTCTTGCATATACAAACAAACAAGGAAATGAACTAAATACATCCTAGAAGGAAGTTGACCATTATGCAGTGGCCATATTTATATAGTTCTTGCATATACAAACAACTAAATAAGCTCGCATATGCCAGCTACTGCCATATTTCTACTATAGAAAAAAATGAAACATAACAAGCAATATAGCATCTGTTCAAAGAGATTCAAAATATGATATAAATTTCCATAGACATTGAGGAAACTAATGAAAACATAATGACATCTAAGATTTTCATTGGAGCAAGGGAATTTGTCAAAGATTCCACTAAAAGAATAAGATATTAGCAGAGAATTACTCAAGAGTTAGTTAGTTGACGCATACAATTGACAGGTATTATATATTACTAGCATAACATATTGGTCGCTCATAGAACTCACCACTGTGCCGGCCCATTAGCTTGACAAGACCTATACCATTCTCAGCACTTACAGCTTCCACATGAGCAGCATTTATTGCACGTTGAGCCTCCTCGACTGCTGTGTCGAAACCAAATGACTTGTCAATTACCTGAAACATGGGTAACAGTGACTTCAGGCGTATAGGGTTCATGTGATCATGTCAAATGTCATCTTCCATTTATCCACCAAAGTATCACTAAAATGTGGAGAAACGTATTACAGGGATGTCATTGTCAATAGTCTTTGGAATCCCAGCAACAGAAACTTTGAGACCGCGTCTTCTAACTTCCTGAAGAATATTCAAGTAAAGAGTAAAATACAAACAAATTACACCAATACATGATTGACTGGCAATCAATTCGGCGTAAAAAAAAGAGCTAAACAGATCTGAAACCAATTTTTTAGAGTTCGATCTGAAACCACTTTCAGTGAATCTACAATTGTGCTTACTTCGAATATCACTCCAGCACCCCTTTGAGTACCATCACCACCAATCACATAGACCTGAACATATAATCATAGAGTTAAACCAATGTGCAAGTGTAAGTGTCTAACCTTGGTAGAAGATTCTTCGTGGTGGCAGGAGATAAGACAGAGTGGTACATAAAAGAGAACAAGACGAAGAGTAGAATTGTCATTTTGTTTCATTTACTTGATTTATGCCACGATCTTGGATACTGTCAACTATCTTCACGGTGTCATGGCCTCCTCGAGATGATCCGAGAATAGTTCCACCCCTTTTGTGAATGTCATTTACACACTTTGGAGTCAAGGTGATGGTGTTGCGAGCATAGAAGCCTCTGTACCCACCCTGTGAGAAAGATGAGGACATCAAGTGAGTGATTGAAGAGCTCCTGTGGGAGAATGATTGATTGCATACTTTATGTGGATTCCATGAGATGATGTAATGTACTTTACCTGAATCCCAAGTATCTTGGTGACACCATACATGTCAGATAAGCCACATACAATTTCCCTAATCACAGTATTAAGTCCAGGGCACAATCCTCCACAAGTGACAATGCATGCATGGACCTCATCCGGTTCAAAATATACCTAACCAAGACAAGCACGAGGTTAGAAAGAATGAAAGAAAGCTTACAAGGTTAGTAATATTATCTCTCTCTTATTCCTTAGCTTTGTTATTAGCATACAAAATGTGAACATCATTAGGTTCATATACCCTTTGGCGAGGTCCGGCACGACGGAAGTGGTTCCCTCTGGGGCAATCCTTGTGAACAACAATCTACATTGAACAATAATAGGCACCCAGGATTGATGTAAATACTTTGTAGAAGTGAAGTATTTCTTGACAGTAAAAAAATGCAAGTGGACAAGTTCAGCGACAATTCACCTTCTGGCAGACAGTGTCATCTGGGTTTACAAAGTACTGCCTAAGGGGAGAAGAAACAGAGCAAGTTAGCTACAACGCAGAAAAAGAAGAATTTGAGCTAATCAGTAATCAAGCCTCCAATTACAAGCTTACTTCACAACAGAGTATGCCGGGTTATCTTGTAATGGATTTGGGTAGGTCTGCAACATGGGACAAAAAAATTTGTCATGACAACAAATCGGTTATGATGAGTCTCTCTCAGATTCAACATTTCATCTGTATCCTCCATTACTAATGGCAAACCGTCTATATATAACTCAATGGCCAAACTAGAAACGAGGAAAGAGTAAAAATGCAGGATATGTGCTTCACTGATCACTCAAAATAGCGATTGCTATACTAGATAAAAAGGCGCTGAATGTTCCAGTCAGCAGTCACAAAAGGCCCACTAAACAAAAGCGTTACTAATAAATAACAAAAGTCGCTGACAACTTTCACGTTCTCGCAGACTGGCAGGCACCAATCATCGTCAAATTCCACTTTCTCGAACCAGTGAACCACCATGCCACGCACGCAGGGGGCAACCTCGCCCTCGAGCAGCATCGAGCCAGCGACCGATCAACCATTCACCGCGCCAAACACCCAGATCGACCCCCTTCGCACGGATCGGCGGTTAAACTCACCGGGAGATCGGGGAGGTAGTCCGACACGTGCGGGACGTCTTCCAAGACGTAGCCAGCCTCACCGGACACCAGCTTGACCGCCGCATCCTCGTCCATGGCCTCTCCGCGCCGGTTCTTCCACTCCGCTTCCCAGTCCCACGCGCGGCCCCGCGGCGTGTCCCGACGATCGACCAGGTGGTGGTGGTGGTGGTGCTGCGTGTCGTCCGGCGCGCTCGGCACGGTGATGGGAACGGGAGCGCTGGCGATGGGCCTTGGATCAGGGGCCGAGTCAACAGGCGACGCGGGCGGCGGCGCCATGGGGAGAGGAGGCAGATGCGGTTGAGAAATCCATTGCGGCTGGCGTATGGGTGGCTTTACAGGGGAACGGTGACGGCGGTCGGGGGCGCGTGGCGACGCGGGGTGACGGCGACCGGTGGAGGAGACGAACGAATGGGATGCCGGCGAGCGGGCGGAACGACGCGGCCTTTGGAGGAGGGGGACGGAGACGAGACGGGGAGGAGAGACAAGCGGCCTGACACTGGTGGTGGTGGGGCCGGCGTTTTCTTTCAGGTGCGGTGGGGCCGAGCCGTGAGATTCGTGCTCTCCATGTGTACGGTACGGTGTCACGTAGAGATGACATCTTTTAGTTAAAAAAAAGATCAATCTTATCTTAGTTATGTTTAAATAAATTTACATAAAAATACATTAATAATTCTTATCCTTTCGGTTTTAAATTGTAAGTCGTTTTGATTTTTTTAATATAAAATTGCTATGTCTAATATACTAATAGATATATGTTGTATCTAGATATATATAGGAAAATGTAGAGAGTATGTGGCTAAATATAAACCTCTATTTATCTATCTATCTAATATCTATACATTTTTTGACCATTTACGGCACAAAAGATTTTTCTTATAATCTCCTCAAGGCAACACTACTAAGAAATGGAAAACATACATGTGCATTTGACCATTCAAAAATTTATACAAATTATAAAATAAATAAATTATTCAACGGACAAATAAGTCATTAAATAATTTCCAAAATTTTTTTATCCTCGAGGCAACAGAAAACAAAATGCTTACATTGAGGCACAAGTCACGCATATACATGGTTCTATATCTGTTGTGATCATAATAATTAGCTAATACCCTAGAATGTATATACAGTAGTCCTATAATTGAGGTGAGGCTTGCTTTTTGGTGATTACAACCACTTCTTTCTTTAAAATCTCCAAATACTAGTCCCTTTTATCACAACTATGAGTCCTTTTCTTAACTTTAACTAGCAATTTTTGTATTTCAAATTAAAAACTAGTTTCATCTTTTTTTAACTCCAAATAAAAAAATTTTTATTTCTTAAAATAGTTTCATTTTTTAGGAAAAGTGTCGACATTGAGGAAGTAGTGTCGATATGTTGTGTTCTCATCCTCTATAAAAATTTTACATTGAAGGTCGTAGTTATTATAAAAGAGGATGACAAATCTAGCCAAAATTATCTTTTGATATAAATAAATTTTTTTAGAAACTATTTGGAATGCAGGAAAAAAAAAAAAATTCAATTCCAATATCTTTTCATGTGAAATTGAATTGAATCCTGCTATTCATGCGCCGTTCCACTGCTAGAGGATTTGTATGTACAAAACGATCCGTTTTCAGTTTTCACCCTGTTCCCAAATCCCAGTCGTTTTTTTTTTTTATTTTATTTTACTATTAAAAAATCCAGCAACTGATCACCCAATCCGGCAACTTCCTTTGTGTCAGAAAAAAAATCCAGGCCATTCCCCACTCCTCACAAACCTCACTTCCCAATTCAACGCTAATTCGCGCCAAATTTACTCTTGATCTCCCCAAACCATCCGCCGTCTCTCATCCTGCTCTTGCAATTTCATTCAAAACTTGTCCCCATCGGATAAGCCATCGTCAATTCGCCATGGCCGCGGAGGCGGGCAGCCGCCGCGGGGCGTCGGCGCGGAGGAAGGCGAAGGAGGCGGCGGTGGGCGCCGCCGCGAGGGTTCTCTTCTACCCGACGCTGCTTTACAACGTGGTGCGGAGCAAGGTCCAGGCCGAGTTCCGGTGGTGGGACGAGGTCGATCAGGTTCGCTACTGGTTCTGTCTCCCCGCCCCTGGGATCCTCTCTATTGATATCCTCCTGAGGGAGCGGAGAGATTGGATTGAGGTTTTGAGTTGAGAATGATAGGGTCACTAGTAAACTGGATCTGCCTCTGTTGCTCAGGCCTCTAGGGATCTGGCCGCAGGCAAGGAGGATTCTAGAGTTGGATCGTTGTGCTCTGTATCACATTGAAAATGAAGCGATTGTTGTTGTACATGTGCAGTCTGCTCTGTGCTGTGCTTTTGCTGAGATTGGCCATGTGGATTAAGAGGTAGAATTTGAAGGATGAGAATGAGTGCTTCATCTATAATACCACATTTTAGATGCAGATGCGGTAACATTTTATTTCAGTACTAGAACATCTATCTAGAATAAGTTGTCTCTCGTCTGGTTGTCCTCATTGGAATTAAGAGCCTCTTACATGCTTTTCATTAGGAGTAAGTTTAATAAATTTTAGTGCTAAGTCATAAATTGAGTAACCTGTGAAGACCAGCCCATCCTGGATGAAATGCAGCATGATAGGCTTTCCAAATACTGCTGGCTTTGTTATTGTTCACTGCAAGCAATGCTATAGTTGCTATATGCATGAAGTTATCTTTGTAGCATGGGTTTTGTTGTCTGGGCTTAGTGTTTACAATTTACATGATGCTTTGCTAGTGTTATGTAGTTAACGGCTGCCCTTGTGATTCAGCAGATATCAGATATTTGATATTTCTGTTTAACTACTCATACCTACATTTTAGCTAATGATACAAATGCAATTATTGACCTTTGTGCCAGTTCGTTTTGCTTGGAGCAGTTCCATTCCGCAGAGATGTAACACGCTTGCAGAAGCTTGGGGTACATGGCGTGATAACCCTAAATGAACCATTTGAGACTTTGGTACCATCATCTATGTATAAGGCAAGTGGGTTGTAAGTTATTTTCCCTTTTCATGTTAAAAGTTTTATGTCATTTCGCAGATCCTTAATCTTTCGAAGTTTCATTAAACCTTGCATATGCCACTGAGAACAGAACTGCTGACCTAAGCTATTTTCAACCAGAAACACGCTGTGACATAAATGCTCCTCTGCTGAAATTTACAGTCACGTGGGATTGATCACCTTGTTATTCCTACAAGAGATTATATGTTTGCTCCTTCACTTGTGGATATTAATCAAGCTCTTGATTTCATTCATAGTAAGTGAGCCGCCCATTCTGCCCCAAGTGAACCTTTTGAATTTCATAGTAGTTTATTAGTTGACCATCCTAAAGTCGCTGATGGCTGATAGTCGTTGGTCAACTGCTACGGCGCTTCCTTTTTCTCAGAAAACTTTCCTTCTCTTTTTAATATGAAGATTTTCAATGACATTTCAGCACTTATTGATTAGGAAATGTATCTTGTGGGAAAATAACATATATCCACTGCAAAGCTGGAAGGGGCCGGAGTACAACAATCGTCTTGTGCTATCTGGTAAATTTAATTATCTTTCTCTTTTAGTAAGAACTGTAACATGTCAAATCTGAGCTCAGAACTTCAGTTCATAATGAGAAAAAAATATAGCATACTACCTGCTTGGAATCAGTTTCAAATTGTGTCTAGGGTAGTCCATGTTATTGTTGTCGCTCTTAACTTTCACCAGGTCAAATACAAGAATATGACACCTGCCGCAGCTTTTGAGCATGTACGATCTAAAAGGGCTCGAGTGTTGTTGACACATTCGCAATGGAAGGTACTGAAAACATCCTGAGTCATTTCTTCCATCTTAAAGCACCATGACTTGCATTGGAATTTCTGGTTTTTCATCCTGTCACCTCCTGTGATTTTCATAAACTTGGGAAGTGGGAAGAACTAGCCTCCTTTAAATAATTTGTTTATGTTGTTGACCAATTGATCCTAATGGTATAGCTAACTAGGAAGGCATATGTTACATTGTAGCAACCTTCCCTTTCGCGTTAAGGAAATAATCCAGTTTGCACCAAATATTTCCAGAACACCTTTTTTTTGGAAAAAGAGAACTCTCCTTGTGCTTCAAAGATGATGTAAACATGTCATTTGTATTTGCAGAGCAATGCTGCAATCCATTAGGTGTTTAGATTGTGACATTCAGCTACTCTTTTCTGGTTATTGGTGATGAACCAATTTATATAGCTGCCTAGCTGGAACCAAATTGACTCTTAATGGACCCAGATATATACCATTAATTAGAGCATGAATAATGTTGAGTTGTCGCCTGTGGATTCTGAATGTTTCTGGATGGTCCTGATAGCCTTGCAGTTCATTTCTTGATATTGAAGAAGAGTTGAAGACAGTTTGAATAATTGCTCAATGAAAATCGTCATGCATTCTATGTGGCTTTGATTGTTGCAGGTGGTTAAAGAATTCAGTAAGAAGAATGTGGAGCTTCCTTCTCTCACAAGTGATTCCGCAACAGCATCTCCAGCACGCGACGCGGTACGGGAAACCTTACCAGATTTGAATGGCAATGATGCTCCAGAGTTTCTTACAGAGGATGCCAGCTTGTCTAGCCACAAGACTACACCGTCAAGGCCAATGATTAAGATGCTGTCATGCTTGTTTCCTTCTCAGATCTGATGATTGATCACCGAACATCCGGTGTCCGAGGTGCATGCATGGTAGCCCCAGCCTATCTTCGAAGTGCTGTGCAGATCTGTAAGGATGACGGCAGCATCATACCTTTCCACCGAAAAAACAGCATCAGCATTGGCATCAATGATATTTCTCTAGTCACATAATTGTCCATGTTCATCCGATTTGCATGTATATACCTTCGTCGTGTGAAATTCATTGTTTGGACCTTTGATGAGAATGCATCTCTTGAGAATAATACCCGTACCTGACTGGCCTTGTGTGAATTCAATAACATGCATGGCAAGCTGGGTATTTTAAAATAGGCACAATTCTGAACCAGAATAGTTGCAGCCAGGCAGCCAGGGCGAGCGAAATTTGAATTGGACAATCACCTGTGGATGTTCTGATTAAACTAGTTTTACCTAAATACCTGATTCCGTTTAACGAGTCTCTTCTGGCAGGTGCTTATTTGACTTAAGTTGGTTGGAGTACTCCTGATCGGATCTGAAGACAAAATAATACTCCTGCGTATTTGAATAGATCTCTAGTCGTCTCGTCTGATGCCATTTACAGAAAGGTCTCCAGAAGCAACAAAAGTAGAAGTGACACCTTTTGTTTTTGTATCTACGTGTCAGACACGCCATCAATTTCACATTGACCTCTCCGATATCAGTTCTGTACTATCATCATTGTTTTCACGGTGATATGTTGCTCTAATCTGCAAGTTTAACCTAATCAAGTAATGGACAGTACTCAGAGAAAAATATTATTGGAGTTTCAAGAGCTTTATGTCATAAATAGTAGTTTTATCTATGCTTCTATACGATTACAAACTGTTGGAGTAGTACCTAATTATCTTTCTTCTACCGTCACTAGATTAAGATTTGATGATCAGAATATTAAGTTTAATTTTAGCAGTCACAAAACGATTTACCCTTTTGCTGTCCGGTCTCTGCCGACGGGTTTTTCGTTTTTGATCAGTTTGTTTAAGGCTTTCTTGCAATTACAGTTTGTTTGGATGTTACTCATATTCAACTCAATCCACGTCACCACCGTGTGTTTGAAATGCATTAAGGTGGGACTTAAATTAATTTCATCCCAATCCACTCCAACGCGCATGGATTGAGGTGAATATAAGTACATTAAAAAAGGCTAGGGAGGTCTGTGGCTTGTTGTCCTTTTAACTATAACATGAGTGTCCATCCCTTAAAAAAATTAATAGTCAAAACATTGCATTACTTTTAACTTTGTCTTACTTCCCCGCTCTCATTCTATGTCCTCCTCCCTTAATACATTCTCTTTCTTCTAGCTTGTGACTAGCCTTTCTCTTGTTGGCATGGCCTCTAATATCAGCAAAAGTTGCTTCTATTCCCCTTGTCCCACATCTCTACGGTAGCCCATGACCACAAACCCTTGCTAACCATGCCGCATACTACCTACCTCTTTTTTTTTCTCTAGGCTATAGAACCTTAGGATCTATCGCCTCTACCACCCTTCTTGATCTGTAGCATTGTTTCTAGACCCACCACTCGACGACCACCACCATCACTAACAAAACGATCTAGTCGACACACCTCTATCAACCCTATCTAGCTTGCCTCTACCACCACCTCAGCTGAAAAAGACTATCGCCATTGCCACTCTTCGGCCCACACATCACCACCACCACCACCACCATTGTTTCTGCAACCACCTTCCAAATCTAGCAACAACGAATTCTATCCTCAAAACTCAACCCTTAACCCTAACCGAAGTCGGTAGGAGGTAGAGAAGATTGCGGGAGAAAGAGGTTCTTGCGGTATTTCCTCAATCGATTTTGTATCTTCTTTATTTCCTTTTTTTTCGTCTTTTCTTATAAATATTATCGACGCTGTTTTTAAAAGATAAGTCTCTCGATTTAGGATTAAATTTAGAGGCATCACCGAACATTGATTTTTGTCTGATATATAATATATAAATTCGAGTATGTTGGTTTGGATAACACTTAAATAAACGATAAAGTTACTACACGCTTGTCGTGCTCCGGCGACCCTGCGTCTCCCTCTCCTACGCGCTTGCACATGTACGAGAGAGAAAGAATAAGACGGTGGTGGCTATTATGCTTCCATCTACGACGACCTTAGACGAAGGTTGGCGCAACTATTGTTGGCTAGGGCGAGAAAGGGGGAAGGGAGGGGGTGTGTGTGTGGAGGTGCGTAGGAGGTAGAGGTCACACCTTAATGTCGTCCATGGAAAAATATTTTGGAAAAAATAAAAAGAAAATAAAAAATAATTTTTTAATAAGATATGAAAATCGAAAAAGGATGGAAAAAGTAGGGTTCCATTCCACGGTGTGTCGCCGCCCCTAGGCTAGTCGCCCAAATCACGCAACCGATATATTCCCCAGGACCCCAGTCCAGCCGTCCAACCGAGACACCGCGTGCGAACCAAGCAGACCCCCAGTAGAAGAAGGGCGAAGTCGTCGCCGGAGCAGCAGCAGGAGGAAGAAGAAGAGCGCGGAGCAAGATGTCGTGGCAGACGTACGTCGACGACCACCTGCTGTGCGAGATCGATGGCCAGCACCTTAGCGCCGCCGCCATCGTCGGCCACGACGGCAGCATCTGGGCGCAGTCCGAGAACTTCCCCCAGGTTATTCTTTCCCACCTCATATCTCCCTGCCCTACTTGCTTTGCCTGTCCTGTGCTCCTGCGCTGATCTAGACCCGCGCGGCTCTAGATCTGCCCATACTGCGCGGCCCGGCCGGATCGGAGCGAGGGGAGGTCCGGATCTAGGTCGGTGAGGCGAGATGCGGATCTAAGGCCCCTCCCCCCGCCGCCGGTTCTCTGGGCGTTTGATGCGAGTATAGCTGACTTTAACCTTAATGATCCGCTTAGTTGCTTACCGTGAATTCGCTAGTGGGGGATGGATGGCTAGCCGGATCGGGCTATTGGCGTCCGGTCGTTCGCTAGATTAGACTAACTTACCAGTGGGAATGAGCGTCCAGCAAGCCTAGAGCAATTTGATTTACATGTAAAATCAGAGTGGCTGCTAGAGGCACACTAAAGGCTGAGCTTCATGTGTTTATGCCTATATAATAGCCTGAGTTTTTTTTTTATATGTGTGATTGATCTGGGACACACAATTTTTGTTTTCACTAAATGATGATTTTCGGTTGCCCCTCCCTATGTGTGTGCGGCACTTATTAAAGCAAACGTAGCTTTTGGTTGGGATCTGGGAATTTGTATTCTGTGTCCCATGTTTTTCACAGGCTCAGAGCTTGTGGCCTGCATTGTTCAAATGGCTATTGCCTAGCCAAGGAAAATAAATCATGTAATTTTGGAAAATGCCTGCCATATTCAGGTGTATACAGGCTTGACCTTGCCTTTTATTTTCCGGCGGCGTTGTCGTATATAGAGTACTTGGATTGTGTGATGCTTTGTACATTTGTTTGCTGTTGTAGCAGAGATTTGAGTCTACGTTGCTATCTTTATGTAGGGGTGCCTTGGAGTGTCATCAATTATTAGTTGTTACATCCTTGTGTTCACAATATGATCCATCACCTTTGTCTCTTGCGTTCTCTTGTCCCCCTGTGTTCTCGTATTCATGTTTCGTGCTTCTTGCTGCAGTTAAAGCCTGAAGAGGTTGCTGGGATCATTAAGGACTTTGACGAACCTGGTACCCTTGCTCCAACTGGTCTTTTCGTTGGAGGTACAAAGTACATGGTTATCCAAGGTGAACCTGGAGTTGTCATCCGAGGAAAGAAGGTACAGTGGGGAACAGATTGTCTGATAGATTAAATGCTTTGATGCTTTTCATATGCTTATGTTAATTTCACTGAAAAACAAACTCAATTCATATCTTCAGTACTGTACCTTGTTATTGTCATATCTATTATGGGTCAAGCTTGTATAGAATTATTAGGTAGGAGGAATACTGTATCAAAGATGCCTGGATACATGGTCATGATCACTTGGGGTTAATTAACATGCCTGCTGAACTCTGTTAGTTTATTGCATCTGTAAGCTTTTGTAGCATGTATCTAAGATCACTCTACGAAGTGGGCAGTATTTGTCATGTAGGCTAAATTGCCTTGTGGTTTGTGTCTGTTGTCATTAAATCATGGTTGCATCCATCCATTACAACAACAACAACATAGCCTTTAGTCCCAAGCTAGTTGGGGTAGGCATCCATCCATTAAACTATGAAATTAACTTGTAACATGGAACACAGATTAGCAGTGAATCCTTAGACTGTTACTAGTGGATGTACAATTTACTCTGTATTGGTATGTATTAGTCAGTCATATAAGAAATGTTTTAACACTTACCTCCCACATTTGAATATACATGTGAAAACACTCTTGAAAATGCCCTTTGATTTACCCTGCTGTTTCCCACATTCGTTACAGGGCACTGGAGGCATTACTATCAAGAAAACTGGCATGGCCTTGATTATTGGTATCTATGATGAGCCAATGACTCCAGGGCAATGCAATTTGGTGGTGGAGAGGCTCGGCGATTACCTGGTCGAGCAGGGCTTCTAAGTTTGTCATATGCTATTTTGGCCATTGGGCACTTAAGTTTGCAACCTCATTTGGTTCTGTAATCTGTGGGCTTGTGCATGTACTTGGCGTATTGCATGCAGTGAATAATTTAGCTTGGGTTTGTTGGTTGGTGACAGTGTTGGGAACGGATTTGAATTGGGGTTTTATGCTTGGCATGGCGTCATATCAAACTCAGCTGCTGTTTCACTGAGTAATGTACATCTCCCTGGTCAGGGTACTTGTGGACTCTGCTTTATGGAAACGAGTGCATTTTACTACTGTGCGTGGCCGCGTTGTTGAATTATCGCCGTATAGTTATTTTTTATATATATTTATCATGATACTTATTTTTTTGGGGGTATATTATCAGGTAGAAAACTTGCTTTTGAGTGTGGCTAAATTGGTCTTTACATGCATTTTTTAGCTGACGCGGCATTGCTAACCATTCCTTGACGTGGAATATGTCATGGGTTAAAATGAATCTTGACCTGCTCCCTATGCTCAGTTGAGAACTGAAGGCGAAAAAATTGTCGAATGGAGCGCATGATTTACCCTTTGGGACGGGATAACAGAGGGGAGATGGTGACACCACCGCCGCCGCCGCTGTCCCCGTGGGCATCACGAGAACTATTCATCCACAGAGAATGTCATCTCGCCCCCCGATAGTCAGCTTTCGCATCGACCTTATCTTGTTGAAGACCATCCAGTGTAATAGCCGAACCAATTTCTAGTCTTTTTATGTACCTGAGATGAAGCGTGCACGTTTTTTCAACACCACTAGCCACCACACGTCCATGCCGGAACACGACTGTTAGCCGCATGATAGCCACGACTGTTAGCCGCATGATAGCCGCTGCGGCCATGCTGAAGCTAGTCAATCCCAGCATCGTGTCCGGTACAACTTAATCAACTAGTACCCCTAGTAGTCCATGCGCTAGCGGGATGCAAGAACCCCCATTGAATCTCCATTGCCATCACCATCAACTTAGATCCAAATCCAACCGTCAATCTTCGTCAAGACCTACACCTAGATGTGTGCAAAATGTCAAGGCAAAGCCACTGGTGCTCGGCAATCTTTACTTATGAATTGTTTGTTAGTCTCTTATTAGCTTTGTTAGAGATACGATCGTAGAACTAACTAATATTTGTGACCTAGAAGACCATGACAAGTTGTGACTTTCTCCTTCATTCCAAAAAAAAACTATCATTTTGCTACTAATCTAGATCTTTATAAGAAACATGACACTCGTTGAGTGACCATGATACAAATATCAGCGAGGAGTCCGTCATCGTCGGTAAGAAAGTTGACACTCGTTGAGTGACATGGTACAAATATCAGCGAGGACGGACGGACTCATCGGTACTCGTCCAGGAAAAGGCGAAATTTGGCGCAAAACGGCATCTGCCCGGCCGGATTCGGCGGCCGCCGGAATGTGCCGACATCGCACGGGACGCGGGCGTGGAGCACGTCCGCCGCGGTCCGACCCGCCCACCACTCCGCTGTCCAGCTGCCTCCGCCTCCGCCCGTCCCACGTCCCACGCCACGCCTCCGCCGGCCGGCCCTCTGCGTGCGCTTTGACCACCGATCGCCAGCCACCGTCTCGCCTTAAAAATGGCAACGGCTGCCGAAACCCCCGAAGTTGTTTTGGCGGCGGGGTTTTACCCGATAAAGATCGCGGGTGTGGAATGATTTTTCTACCGCGATAAAAGTGCGTTATTGGAAGAAATCTTCTACCCATCGGGCACGCAACGAATGCGTCGTGCGGTGTATCTTTCTACCCATACCCGTCTACCCGCTGGGTTATAAATACCCGTATATATCACTAACAATCCTAATAAATTTGGCCCATATAACACTAGAATTTGAGCCAATTCAACTAAAGTCTACATATATAACACTAGTATTGTTGTTAATTGATGTTAGATTTGCTTTTGTGCACATATATTGACGTAATATTTATTAAATATTTGAATTTATAAAGCATTTCATATATCATACCTCCTGCTCGGGTATGTTCGCGAGAGTGCGGGTTACCCGACGGGTAGAATTTACCGTGGCGCAATGCGGGTATGGAAATGATTTTCCTACCGCGGCGCATGCGGATACGGGTAACCCCGGCACGGCCCGTAATATTTACTACTAGCCTCCGCCCGTCCCACGGCCACGCACGCCAAGGCCACGCACGCCAAGCCGCCGGCCGGCCCTTTACCGTGCGCTTACCCCTCCATCCATCTGTCGTCACATTCCTCGTCCCCCGAGGGCCCCCGATCGCCATCCACCGTCTCGCCTCTTCTCGCCCGCCTACTGAAAGCAACCGCACCCCACCGCGGATTAAATTAGATTAAACAAAGCGCGCACCTAATCAAAAATCCAACACCGCATTGGTTCCTCTCCTTCACACCTCACCATATCTCTCTCTCCTCGCTTTGTAAGCTCACAAGTCATCACACACACGGGCCGTGCGAGAGAGAGAGAGAAAGGGGAGACGGGAGCCGATCCAATCCCTCCCGGCGGCGCCGTCGAGTGCCACGCGTGCGGCGGGGAGCCAGCTAGCGGGGATGAAGATCCAGTGCAACGCGTGCGGGGCCGCGGAGGCGCGGGTGCTGTGCTGCGCGGACGAGGCCGCGCTCTGCGTCGCCTGCGACGAGGAGGTGCACGCCGCCAACAAGCTCGCCGGGAAGCACCAGCGGGTGCCGCTCCTTACGGACGCCGACGCCGCCGGGACCGCCGCAGACGCCAAAGCGGCGCCGGCCGTGCCCAAGTGCGACATCTGTCAGGTCAGGCCTTGCTGATGCTGCCCCTCCCTCCCTCTCTCTCTCTCATTCCTGTAGCTCGATTTGTGGTGGCAGTTTGGAGAATTTGAGTTGTCGTGTAGTAGATGCCACTGCCAGGCTGAGAATTCCGGTACCGTGATCGTCTGATCCCAAGCTATAGCACCTAGCTGGGTAGGTCTCGCGGTCTCGCCTGATGATTTGGCTAGCGAAACGAATAGGCGGCTGAACTCAAGTTGTTGTTGATGCTTCGGTCTGTAGCAAATTGCTTTACCTAGGCAGCTTCCCGTGGAGGCGTGGAGTCTTGTTTCTAGAGCATTGGCGCAATTGCTATATGATATACTAGTAATGTTTTACTGATGATCTGACTGGACTAGGACAACAGCTAGTTCGATTTTAGCTCACACGGTGGCTTTTCGTATCCCAGGGAAGGCATCATGATGTGATCTGTCTCTGGTCCTCCAGGATATTTGTAATTATGAAGAGACTGATTGGATGTTGTACTGATGTACCACTCCTGAGGACCCAAAGCATCATTTGTCGTCCCCTTTCTTTTATTTTTTATAGTGACCCAAATTATTACACTAAGAGTAAACACTGCATTAAGACTAGTATAGTACATGTGCTGAACGTTTATATGTAAAAAACTGCCAAGTGTTTTTCTTGTTTCAGTCAGCATACTTCAAGCTCATTCAGTACCAATTGGTTTCATTTGGGGCTGTGCCGTTCATAGATTGTTGAATTGTGGTGATATGGCTATGGTACAGGATGTTGCTTTTAGCTGGTGTGGTGAAGAAGCAGAGGCAAAGGGGCTTATGCAATTGATCTAGAGTTGGTCAAAGTTATCTCCCCTGTAGCCAATGGGGGTTTAAGCTCCTACCTCTGTTAATCTGACATTGAAGATATAAATTGTTGATTGAGATAGTACTGCAAATTATCTCTTGGGACATATTTGTACATATTAGTTAGTTTTATATTTAAATGGATGAACAAGGCAATGGTGTGCTACTTTTGCTTGATTGTTGTTCATTAATGCTAATGTGATGTTGTGGTTTCAAAGATGAAAATTATAGACTGATGCTCCCATTTTTGTTACTGATTTGGTCATGTCCAAATGAAAACCACATATACCATTATTTTGGGTAAATTATGTGTTTTAAGAAAACACTCCAATACTTCATTTATTTATCCAACTTTTTATGCACTAAAATTAGCACTTGTTGGTTTAAAACCAGCAGTAACAAACAACAGTGCCCTTTATTCCAAGCAAGTTGGGTACCGTAGGATAGAGATGAAACACAAGATGAGCCACCTACAAGAAGGAGAAATTTTTTATAAATATTAAAGTATTGAAAGGTATCAATAATAGCAAGGAGAATAATTGATGTTGGCTAGAGTTGATCATGCTGTCCTGCGTGGACCCAGGCATGAGCATGCTTGCTTCACCATACTGCCAGGGTTACTGACCATGTGCATGCATCTCTGTTTGAACTCCCAGCTTTGTTTTGATGAAATGGATAAGCATTCAATCTTGATCCTGATGAAGTGTGCATTAGAAATGGTCTAAGCCTTGACTACAGTACAATTTTTACTGGAATGACATTTATGTTTAAAGGACAATGGTGAAGATCATTCCAAATGCATGCATATATAAGCTTTCTCTAAATTTGATGATTGCTTAACATTTTATGAAGGCCTGACATATTAGAGATAAGCCTGTCAGTGGGCATCCAAAATCCATCTCCAAATCCATATCCACGCAAACAGGTAGGGTATGGATAAGAATTCCTTTACCCATTAAAAAACGGGTTTGGGTATACCCACTTAATAGGGTACAAGTTGTACAATGGTTTTTTGCTATTTAAATATTGATCCATATGATTAGCTAGCGTGAGTTATCCATTGGGTATAATTACGAGGAGGGTATAGAATGGGTAAACTACAAATGGATTTGGATATGGGCAAAACAGGTTTGTTCAAAGCCTCCCCACAAAGCTTAATTAGAGAGTTACATAACTAAATGTACTACAATAGTAGTACATTTAACTAGAGTGAACTCCTAACAACACATTTTCTGATTTTGAAAACCTGGTAAATCGTCAACCATCAAATTGTAATTTACTAATTACAGTTTCATGTATAGTGCCGCCATTATTTTGTATCAACCTAAGTTGTGAGTACTGTAAACATATAAATTTAGTTGTCTGGTGTGTTCCTGCAAGTTGAACTTGTTTTGCTTCTGGTTGCTAGATGAGAACCCTTGTTTCTGCACTAAGGGCTGCTGCAGTGCTGTTGGGTACTTGGGTGTGCCTTCTCTTTATACTCTGCAGTGTTTTACTTATGTGGGTTGAATCACTGTATGGATGATGAGTGAACCATATTTTACAGTTTTTTTTTTTTGAACATTAAATATAAGGGTAAGGGTAGGAGAAGGGAAGTAGGATAATAGATTGATATTCTTCTAGTCCGCCAAGTTCCAACTAATGATCGCATGCCCTCCTCTGTCTAACCACTTACTAGCAGCAAGGAGATAAAGACTAACAAATGGATCTAGTAGCCAACTAACAAATAATGATAGCGACTCAGGATAAGATTGTTGCTTGTTTGCTCCTTGTGCCAGCCGCCTGAGCCCCTGCGGCCAGTTGGCCACATCTACAGCTTGTCCATGGACAATAGCTCACAAACTCGAAAATCAAAATGTAAAATATACTTAGCTACTGTGACACAATTTGTTTTGTACTGTATTGATTCCTCCTGCAAGACATTTCTCATGTTTATCCTTAACGCAGGAGGCTTCTGGATACTTCTTCTGCCTAGAGGACCGTGCACTACTTTGTAGAGATTGTGATGTTGCTATACACACAGTGAATTCCTTTGTTTCAGCACATCAGAGATTCCTGCTAACTGGAGTTCAGGTGGGTCTTGATCCTGCTGATCCAGTTCCACCTATTGCTGAAAAGCATGTTAATGCTGTTGTTGGATCAGTAAATCAACCATCGAGACATCTGCCTAGGAGAAGCCCTGCAGTTCAATTATCAGTTGAAGGCAGTGCTTCTGTTCCAAAAAAAAATGTAACAAATGGAGATTATTCAAGGCAGAATTCTGTTCCAACAGCCAGGGCAGAAGTGGTTGATTCGACTATGGACAATAGTACAATCCGGTCAGTAGAATACCCGCCTAAGCACATATCAGAGGAAAGTCCAACGCTTCTGCAATCGAGCCAGACCACAACATTCTTCTCCAACCAAATTAACGGTAATAGTGATGGGGCCTACCACTTGTCATTCTCATCAGGTGGTAATGTTACAGACAGTCTACCAGATTGGCCTGTGGATGAGTTCTTCACCAACTCAGAGTATGGTCCAAACTTTGGCTTCTCTGAGAATGGGTCTTCTAAGGCAAGTTACCATATATACATTTTTTGGCATCTCTTTCCTCCATATTGTTAATAGCCTACTAACTTCTGTTCAACTTTAAGGTCTTTTGGACTGCCAATGAACATACACAGCATTTCTTGATATGGATGTTCTGGTTATTTCTTGCATAGTTCATGGTTGACTAGCTTCATGCATTTGAACTTATGACCTTTCACTATGATGAAAAATTCAGATTGATGTTGTAAACATGTTTAAGAACTTAAGAGTGACATTCTTTCTAGCATCTACATGAAGAAATATTAACGCATAAGATTACTTAGGTTGTAAATTCGTTAACTGGCTCATGGTGGACTAGAGTTTCAGATTTGCGCTGTAGTGCTAGTTTTATTTGCTAGATTTGGTGTCTGTTACTCTAGTGTAGGAGATTGCTCTTTGCAATAGTCTAGGCTGTGGATTACATGATGATGATCACGATTTCATTTTAGAGTAGCATCTGATGTGTTCATTCGCCTGAAATACTTAAGAGGCAGACTATTCAACACCACATCTCTCTTTACAGGGTGATAATGCTAAGCTGGGGAGTGCTGGTGGATCTCCACAATGCCGTTTAGCTGAAGGTTCTGTTGCTGAGGAACTATTAGGGCTGGTGCCTGGATTGATCACCGATGAATATATGAGCCGAAAATACCTGAGAATCCATGGACCGTACCTGAGGTTCCCTCGCCACCAACAGCCTCAGGGCTCAATTGGCATGGGAATTTGTGTTTCTCTGCATATGACAGCACCATGTTTGTTCCTCAAATTACCTCCCTCCAGAGCTCCCAAAATCAGTTCACCGTACCTTCTAGTTTCAAGCGCCGGAGAAGAGAGTATTGAGGTGACAACAAGATCACTAGGCACCACTGCCCAGTTTAGGCCATCTTGAGAAAGGCTTCTTGGTGGGCCAAACGACGAAAGAAAATAGCCAGGACTGGGTGATCATTCAAACTTCAACTGAACTATCCAGTAACCATGTTTGAAGTGTGTTGTAATGTCTCAATGTTGTTCATTTTCAAAGACCTGAGCTTCGCCAGTTAATTGTTTTGAGCCGTGCGGTGTCGAATTTGTGTATATACCCAAATAAAGAGGAGTACCTAGTAAGATCATTCGTGAGTACATCGCACACCGGTGGTGGGCCTGGTGGCACGTGAAGTTACTTCTGCAATACCATCCTTTGAACATTGCGAGAGTGGCTCCAGTTTTACCATCTGATGTCTGGGTACCCTGACCGACTGCTGTTGTTTTGCATTTGGATATCGGTGAGGGCTGCTCGAATAGTCAGACTTTTCCATTCCAAATTATAAGACGTTTTTGACTTTTCTTTTTTTTGCATTTAGATGTACATTATGTCTACATACATAGTTAAAGCAATGCATCTAGAAAAATAAGGGCAATCACAACAAGGGCATGTTTGAATGAGCTAGAGCTAGTTATTACTAATTGGGTTATGATTAAGCATAATTGATTTGGATTGGGTATTATGGCTGCACGAGGGGAGGTGCCCGGCTGTCGGTGTTTATTTTGTTTCCTAAAAATACCGATGGGTGGAGGCGCCAGGATCGCGTGTGGGGGGGGGGGGATTTTTTTGATTTACTGAAAATCTGAAAAATTTATCGCACCATCCGAGAGCTAACTTTTTTTCTTTTTATATGTTGTAGAGATAGAGAAGAAAAGAAGAAAGACTACTAGTGGCTTTTTATTACAATTATTAATTACTAAGTGAAGTAGTGAACAAAGAAACTAAATGATTCCAGGGGCCGGAGATAATTGATGTCATCGCGGAGACAGAACAAACAAAACAAAGCAAACAAAAAAGATACTCTAATTGATTTTATCGTGGAGATCGAATCCCTAAATAGGCTGAATCTGTAATGCTAACATACGCATTAGAACTAATACTGAGTTCTATTTCAGAGGACGTCCCTGTCCCAGCAGGTGATCTGACAAGCAAGGCCTTGAGCTCCTCCTCATCATCACAAGTCTCTACTTGGCGCCCCCAAGGATGCTGCGACAGCTTCCTAACCCTCTCGAGCTCTTCCGCAACCTCCCGCATGGAGGGCCTCTTGTCGCTCGCCATCTCCAGGCACTGCTTCGCCAGCTCCGCCACCTGCTCGATCAGCACCATGCTCTGCTCGCCTTTGATCTGTTGGTCCAGTATCTCATCCAGCCTCTTCTCACCCATGGCGTGGAGGAATTGCGCCGAGAGGTTGATCTCCTCGTCGTCGAGCGCCTGGAGGTTCATGGCCTTCCTGCACGTGAGCAGCTCCAGGAGCACGACGCCGAAGCTGTACACGTCGCTCTTGCTCGTCAGCTTGGAGGTCTGCATGTACTCAGGATCCAGGTAGCCGTAGGTGCCCTGCACGAACGTGACGAACTGCGCCTCGTCCGTGGGCGCCAGCGTCGAGGCCCCGAAGTCGGACACCTTGGCGGCGTAGCTGTCGTCGATGAGAATGTTGGGCGACTTGACGTCGCCGTGGATGATCGGCGGCGAGGCCCAGGAATGGAGGTACGCGAGCGCCTCGGCAGCCTCGTGCGCGATCTTGAGGCGCGTGGCGAAGGAGACGCGCGAGCGCGAGCTGCCGTGGCCGTGGCCATGGATGAGGTGGTACAGCGTGCCGTTGGGGACGAACTCGTAGACGAGCATGGGGACCTCCACCTCGAGACAGCAGCCGTGGAGCCTGACGACGTTCCGGTGGTTGACCTGGGACAGGATGAGCATCTCCTTGCCGAACTCCTTCTCCTGCCTCTCGCTCACCAGCTTGCACTTCTTGATCGCCACGGCCCTGCCGTCCCTGAGAGACCCCTTGTAGACGGTGCCGCTGCCTCCCTTGCCCAGCACGTTGCGCTCGTCGAAGCCCCCGGTCGCTTCCTCCAGCTCTTGTTGGGTGAAGAGCGTGAAGGAGAGACCCTGCTTCGACTTCATCTCCTCGAACAGCAGGAGGCCGCCGTGCTGCTTGAAGTAGCTCTGCTTCACTGCGGCGAGGCTCCGCCTCTGCCGGATCATGTAGGCGCACGACATGGTGACCACCAGCACGACCAGGCCAGTGCTAACTCCGACTGCGACGCGCACTCCGAGCTGAGACTTGTTCGCCTCGCATGTGCCGTTGTAAGCGTTGCCTGTCGTCTTGTCAGGGCAAGAACAGACGAAGCTTCCAGGACTGTTGGTGCAGGTTCCAGGAACAGAGCAAGGGTATGGATCCTCCTCGCACTCGTTAATGTCTGCAACCGGTCAGATCAAAGATTGCTCGCTTTTTTGTGTCAAAACCAGCAAACAGGACAGATTACAGACCTCGGCAGCCGGCAGGGACGTAGGGGTTTCCTTGGTAACCTGAGGAGCAGTTGCAGAGATAGCCGGGGCCGTTCTTGGAATCGAGACACTCGCTGTTGCTGCTGACGCACATGTACGCCGTGGCGTTCCGCGTCGCCTCCCGGCACGTCTCCCTACCGACCACCCAGTCGAGCAGCAGCGGCACCTTGCCGCCGGTGGACGCCATGAAATCCCCGGTGGTGACGTAGGTGGTCCGGAAGTCGAACGCGGCGGCCTCCATGAGCACGGCGTAGCTGCAGGGGCTGAAGCCCGTGACGGCCGAGGTGTTGAAGCGGTCGTCGAACTGCACGCCGTACGTGTTGATGCCCCGGGGATGGCCGCCTGGCAGCAGCCCATGCCGGCGCAGGAGCCGTTCACCAGCGTCCCGGCGTCCGGGCACGTGGCCATGCATCCCGTCATGTAGACGGTGCCGGTGTTGACGGACTGCACGTACGCCAGCGAGTTGCAGCCGACGACGACGAATCGGTTGCCCTCGTCGGAGAGCCGGAACTGCGAGTCCGACAGGTCCATCCACCACAGGCTGTTGTTGCCCATCGACCGCGAGGACCGGTTGTAGCACCAGGGCTGGATGTCGTTGCGGATGCGCGCCTGGCCGCGGCGCACGGAGATGCCGGTGACCTCGACGGACTCGCCGCTGAAGGCCTGGTGGCCGCCGTCCGCGGCGCGCCTGCAGGTGAGTTCGAAGGTGATGTCGCCCTCGCCCGTGTAGTGGTAGCACCCGCGCCCGATGCCGAACGGGTACGGGATCTCCAGGTCGCCGCACCGCCGCTGGCAGGAGCCGTTCCCGTTCCCGGATGGTGTTGGCGCGGCCACCGCGGCCGCTGGCGCTGCAGGGCATGCCGAGACGACCAGCACGACGGCGATCAGTGTGGGTGTGGCGACAAGCATCTGCTGCTGCCTCCGATGATCCCGCAGATGCTGGTGACCTGCTGTGATTTGACAAAGTGTTCTGCAGCTGCTGGTGACCTGCTGTGCTTAGAAAAAGTGTTGTTAAGATCAAACACTGATGATATAATTTCCCACCATTGTTTTTGCTTTGATTCCCCACTAAGTTAATTACATGGCGCAAAAAAGTCCTAGGAGTAGTTGTCACACGCGATGCCGTATATATGATTAGAATTGACACATCCTAGAAAGATATTTCAGGGTTTTGAAAAGGATGGGTGCTCCAGGGTCAGAGGACACTGTATTTTCAGGGATCCGTCGTAAACAACGATCGACAAAATCAAATTCTGTTCAGAATATCATAAGATAGCTCTTCACAAATTTTGCAGGCATAGAGAAGGGTACATTACGTCACACGAAAGACGAAACCCCCCCTGGTGCTACTTTTGAGAAGGGAAATGTGAATCGGCATACAGTAATCAAGGCCGTGTGCAATCTGACGTGTGCACAATTTTTCCATGAAACTTGCTGCAAGTCCTGTTCTGTGTGATGTCAGGGCCGGAGAAGTAGGTTGACGAACAAGCGTTTCCGTTCCCATCTCCATGTGAAAGGTAACTAGAGAGGCGGAAACCAACACAAGAACATCGTGCCTTGTTGAAAATCGACGGCAGCGTGCTTTGGGGGTTCACACTAGCATTTTCAACGGTGGAAGCATACTGCTCGTCTCTATGTACTATTGTTGATATGCCATCTTGTTTTTTCAGTTTTGCAACTGTTCATGTATGCTGGTCATTTAAAACTCCGCCTGAAATGACACTTTTTGTGATTTGTGATTAGACAAGTATAAGGGGATTAAGACGTTCAGCAAGCCAAGTTGCATACATTTCAGAAGATCGTATTGTAGCTGTTTCTTTTCTGTATCGGAAATGATTTGTTTACAACATAACCTAATCATGTAGAATATTCAAATACAGGTTACAATAATATGTCCGCAAGAACGCAGCTTACAATTTTGAACATCAGTGATTACCACAAAACTGAGACAAACTGTCCTGAATCATCCTTGTAAGATATTAGTAAAACTAAGAGCAGCTCTACTTCGATGGTAGCCGTGTCTTCAACCTGACTCCTCAATGACAAATCCTCCCGCAGTCCATCTGACAGAAACCAGCTGTTTTGTTCAAACAGGCCTGTCAAAAAAAAGGCAACGGAATCACTGTTTTTAAAAAGATCGCTTTGTTGCATATGGTCAACAGTAGTATTGGATCTGACATGATTTGGTCATATTTGAAAATGGTGTCACAGCTAATTCAAACCTCAGCTCTTTTACCTTCAATATAGAATTAACCTTGTATATCATTTGTCGATGATGCCTCACCCCTTCTTAACCCCAAAAGCGATGTTCCTCAAACTGAAACCTATCATCTGACAGAGACCATTCTTTAATCCCGGATTGCAAACAACACAGCATAGTATGAACTCAGGACCCGAGATGATCAAATTCAAGACTAAGTTCATGTTAGCATCGAATTCAGGGTCCACATGTGATTGACAAATCTTAAAAAGTCAAAACCTAATATCTGCTCCATTGGTTAAGCTGATCAGGTGTAACCAGTTTGGACCATTTCATTCGAATTTTACCTTCTCAAAAGTACAAAAGCTCAGAATGAGATTTCAATGGTGGCAGCGCCATTTTGGTATCCATCTCAAGACCACTGGGGTTTCCAGTATAGCTGTAAACTTTACATATAGTTTTAGCCTCTGGGGCAATGTTTCTCTAGAGAAGTGGAGATCTTAACTTGTCTAGGACCATCATCCCAGGACTCTAACCTATGGAAGGAAAAATCTCTGAAAGCCAAGAAGCCTGAACTTGACATGGCTCTTGATTAGAATGTGATCTGGACTAGTTCACCACCCTCTTCTTCAAAGATCATAAGTAAATTCCCAAATTTGAAACTAAGTCCTCAAATGGTACCAGACCAACAAAGAAGGGTGTAAAATACAAAATAATATATTCTGACAACAAAAATAACAGTAACATGTACTTTGCCAAAACAAGGGGCAATACCATCTATATGTGTTGTCCATGACATCATATGTTAGCAAGAATAGAAGTAATGCTACCATGTTTCCTTACACAACTGGGGGTTAACCTATTTTCAAAAAGAACTAATCCTGGGCCAATACCTCAAGTTCATTTCCGTTCAACCAGTCCAAGACTTTCAACATAGACTGCATGTAAGAATTATAAGATGGGTGATCATTTTAAACCAATGTCAAAGGTTGGTTTTTTCGGTAAAAGGACATTAGAAAAATGTATCCAAGCCTCCTTTGTAAATCTGATCGGGCTTGAATAAACCATAATGTTGGAATTTCCAGTCAATCTATAAATATAAATATTTGAAGAATGCTTTCATCTCTACTGTTAGGATATATATGATGATATATCATATGGAAATATCATACTGTGTAAATAAATATCTATCTAATATGGCAAAATTCATCATGGGAGATGGAAAAAAAATTTTGTTCTGTAAGATTGCCTAATGGCTTTATGAAGAATATTTTGTGACATTTACCCTGATCTATTCATTTGAGTCAAGTCTAGGGTATCCATTTCATCAGGCTTTAAACAACACTGCTTGCTTAACCATCATAAGAAGATTCTTGCATTGATAGATGGAAAAGTCACAATGGGAGAATGTTGTTGAATGAAGGTCTATGTTTCATCCCTCTGTCTGATCAAACAGATAGGGTGATGACTGGAGATTTAATCCCAAAAAAAGTCTTTTCAGTCAAATCTGCATATGACATGCTAACTGCCACTGATAATGGTTGTTATCATAAACAAATATGGAAGAGCAAGATCCCAGCAAAGATTAAGATCTTTCTATGGCTTATGATTAATAATGCAATACTAACAAAGGATAATCTTTTGAAAAGGAAGTGGCAGGGTAATCCTGAGTGCTATTTCTGTCAGGAAAATGAATCCATTCAACATTTGTTTTTTCAATGTAATATATCTAAAGTTGTTTGGGCAACTTTTGCTACATGTCTGGGTGCATCTGACATTCCCACGAATCTTGATCATTGCTGGTTATGGTGTAATAAATGGCTTCCTAATAATAAAAATTTGCATACTCTTGGTATTGCTGCCATAATCTGGGCAATTTGGAAATCCAGAAATTCTGCTTGTTTTGATGGAAAAGTTATCAAGAGTCCTATGTCTATTATATGTCATGCTGGGGCCTTAAATCAAATATTGGGCAGGATTCTACAATCTGAAGAGGAAGAAAAAAGATGTGATCGTCCCAAAAATTGACTCTCGTTCTCCAGTTTAACGGTGAAGATGCTATACAAGAAGCCAAAGACAGATGTCAAGCGTTTGGGTCAAGATGGAGGAAGCTCTAAGGACTGAAGACCTGGTTATGATGCAAAATAAAAAGAAAGCTACTCTTGAAGGAAGCGTCTTGAAATTGGACTGATTTATCACTGGTCCATGTCCAAGCTATTTTGGTTCAACAAATGTTTCAAACTTATTTTACCTGTTTTCACGATACTCTGTTCTTGCGTGGACCCTTGTATGGTCACGCTGCTCCAAAATAGGGTAGAAGCCCCTAATATCTGCTACTAGAAGTACAAACGTTAGCTGGTTATTTTTGTTCAACGAATATAAACTTGTTACATAGGTGCCTGTTTTTCCAAATTTTCTGTTCTAAGTCTGTATCACCATACAATGTATTTCCGTTCTCAATAATGGAAATGAGGGGTCCTCGGTTGTAAAAAAAAAAAAAGAGTCCAGACTACAAGTTCCACTCGAGTCAAAACATCACTAAGCAAGCATATTTCTCCAAAACAATGGACTACCCAACTAAATTTATTGATTGATCTCAGAAAATGAAGCCAAAATATTGGGATGAAAGAAGGCTAGATACTTACCCATCTGAGGATATACTCAGCAGCAACTATTGCAGTGGCGTATGCTCTCATTGACCGATTGATTGTGGAGGCCACAGTAGCACCATTAGAGCTGTCAAAGCCGAGAGGGATCCACAGAACTCCAAAGGATTGGCAACATGCTCAATCACCTGTAAAAAAAAGTTCAATCCATATTCCAGATAGAAATTACATTGGTTAACAAAGTTGTATACTAAACGACCCCGATGCCAAATCAGCAACAAAAAAAAGAGGCAGTGGACACATGATCTAAAGAATAAAAAGATTCTATTGTTCAGAATAAGCTTGCATGCTGTATTCTGTTTCAGATTTCACAAGTTTCTCATGATGAGTTATGTTGATGTACACTCAGTGCTAATATCCAGATAGAACCAGGCGTATGTGAAATAAAATTAGTCTTATCTAACCTTCTGACTGCATCACGAATACAAGTACAAACATATTTTCTCTAATGACTAATACAGACAAAAAGTATTGCCACCCTATGATCTATAGTTCAAATAGGTAATTATGCTCTATCAGATAAAAAGATGGCACAAATGGAAAGCTCCAAGCAATAAAGTGGACAACCATGGTCTTTTTCAGTATTATTGAAAACACAAGGCTACTCCATACTATTTTGAAGGAGAGGATAAATACAGCTGGAACCAAAAGTATGCATACCTCAAGAGAAATTACAGCATCAAACAGCCTTTTCTCTTTTACCAGTTCCTCTGCATATAAACAATTCTCATATAAGTTTCCTCCAGTCAAAGTCAGAAATTTATCAGGGAGCAATAAATTAGATATCCAAACTCATTCTCATAAAATTTGAAAGGTTTCCTTATGTGCTAGTGCTATGACTAGTTCCTACATACAACTAATCAAAACTGTAACCACATTAAGTACTAGCAAAGTTTACAGCAAATAATCTACACAGCTTAGCCCACATATGTGAACTAGGACCTTACTCCTAAAACCATTACATCAAAGTATGGTGGCAATGAAAAAAGAACTCCCAGGGTCAACTCAGCAGCTCCTCTATCATTGTTCAACGGAAATACAATAGGTGCAGGGAGGGAGGGAAGTACCAGCTGTTGCACAACAATACTCAATCGAAGCAGTAGTTGGATCAGATGCCTGAGAAGATAAAAACCAAGAATCACTGACTGAAGGAATAGTGAAGTTACGGATTTTTTGTGCTTACTATAAGATCCTAAAATAACTATTGAGACAAACATGTCTAAATTCACCTAATAATTACATGATCAAGAGTTTGCACATACCGCATGAATACTTGCAATCTTAATATTCTTGTCAACAGCATCAATTGCAGTAACCGTAGCACCCATTCGAAAGCAAGAGGCTGCAATCCAAGCGAAAAGATAGAACCATTTTATTACCCTTTTCCAGATTGATCACAAAAAAAGAAGCATTTCTTACAGTCTACAATTGCACTCAGAACACCCAGAAGGGATCAGCCTTTCTTTTACCAGTTCCTCTGCATAAAATTTGAAAGGTTTCCTAGTCAAAGTGCTTTATCAGGTAATTAGATATCCAAACTCATTCATAATCAAAACTGCTAACCACATTCCTTAAACCAAACCACATTGCACCCTTAGCTCCACACATGTGAACTAGACTCCATCTCTAAAAAATTACATCAAAGTATACATGGTGGCAATGAAAAGAACTCCCAGGGTCAACTCAGCAGCCCCTCTATCATTGTTCAACGGAAATACAATAGGTGCAGGAGGAGGGAAAACTCAGGTTGTTGCACAACAATACTCAATCGAAGCAGTAGTTGGATCAGAGGATGCCCGAAGATAAAAACCAAGAATCACTGACTGAAGGAATAGTGAAGTTACTACTATAAGATCCTAAAATAACTATTGAGACAAACATGTCTAAATTCACCCAATAATTACATGATCATCATTTGTTTTACCCAGAAGCATCAAATTTCCAATAACCGTAACCCATTCGGAAAGCAAGAGGCCGTAAGAACTATTACCCTTCTTTCCAGATTGATCACAAAAGAAATTTCTTATGCCGAGAATGTCCAAAACAAAGCAGAAAAGTGAAATATACCCAAAAATTAAGATATATGGTGACACTTTCACAATAGTATATTAATCCATAGTTGCAACATATAAAAAAAATTAGTAATATCCAATGAAGCAATGTTCCAAAATAAGATCTAACACAGGTGTTGAGGTTCACATCCAAAGTCGTTAAGGGCAAAGGAAAAAAATGAAAAAAAAAACCATTTTCCCTTGTTTTCTTACATACCACTTTTTATGGAGAGTAAGTACAAAAATAGATGATGATGGTGATGACAAATGATTGAAATACATCAATAAGATTGCCTTACCTCAGGTAACATGTGCTGTTAGAGTTTCATTAGTTTAAAAATTCAAGTCAAAATGCCCACTGCTAAAAGATTATTGTATATGTGATAATAACCTCAACCTAAATCTGTAACCAGCTTGCCTTGTGTTTATCCATTCAATAGATTTCATCAAGCAATGTTGAAGCTAAATTTATCTGTTGAAAATTACATATGAAATTCATAGTGTAAGCCACAAATAACTACCACGCCCATTCCAAACCTAAGTCGCTTTTAGGGTTTTAACTCCTACACTTTTAGTTTTGACCAAGTTTATAGAAAATGCACAATTATCTACAAACATCAAACAAGATTCATTAGATACACCATGAAATTTTTTCTGATAGTGCACCTATTTGATATTTTAGATGTTAATAATATATTTTCTACAAACTTGGCGAAAGTTAGATAAGTTTTGTCTTAGGACAAAAAACTTAAATGACTTTAAATTTGAAATAGATGGTATATCATAAAGCCATATGAATACATGTCAGCACTAATAATCCCATTCCTCCAAATATCCAAATACATACTAAGGAACAAAGTTCATGCATGCACACCCATCAATCCACAAAAAGACCACCAAGGTGGAGGGGAGAACCTATCATCACAACCAGTCCACCACCAACTCAACCCCTTAAGTAGTATAAAGATATGAGCCATTGCACAAAATACAAATTCAAAATAAGTGGATAAAACAAAATGCCAACCACCATATGTGGGTATCTTTTTTTCACACAATATATAATTGTAGCCAAATGATCCACACACTTGTTCCATTAGAAAAATATATATATTTGGTCCTTTACTATGTTATGCCAACAGCGATCTGCAGAAATTATTGACAGAGAGAAGCTTTACTACCTCTGACAGAATGCCACCTCCACATCCAACATCAATAACTTTGAGACCTTCAAGTGGCTTTTAGATGAATTTGGATCCCTCCTGATGAACGAATATGCACACTACTTCAGTTAGCTGGGTAATTAACAAACAAAGTATGTGTTGTTTCATAAGCCATGTCAGTTTACAGTCCAAACAACGAAGTTTGGACCCAGACATACATACAAATGGAGTACAACACAGATTTATGAACACCATTACTGACTTTGTTAGTCTACTAAAAGCACAGTAATTTACTAGCTAAATCTAGAAATCAATTCTTTAGGAAGGCACTGCCAACGTAGACCAGGAACACCTTAAGAGATGATATTCACAAACAGCATGATTTATCAACTCACGCTTTAAGATGGTACTATACACCATCAAAGGAACATCAGGAGTTTATTGTTGTTCATGATTGGTAAAAATGAACGTAAGTAGTTCAAGGGGCGCAGAACTGTACCTGAAATGTCTACAAAGAGTGAGCGGATAAAAGACAGTCGGCCGGATTCATCACATGCAAAGGTTTGAATGGACCACTATAATCCCACCTGTTTATCTGAAACAGAAATAGCACTGTCATCAATTGCTTATAACATATAAGGAGAAAAACTGTAATTCACTACCAATTTTAGCATTTCATCTGCGATTTAGAGTGCCAAGTTACAGTGTTATCTGAACATGTGTGGCGATCCAACAGCACTAGTTAGCATCAATGCTCCGCATCCATCCCCCAGCCAAGGGAAGTAACAAAAATTGGAAGGGATGGTAGAGGTTCTATTCAAACCGGACGGAAAAGGGTAGGCCAACTAATCTGTTAAACTTTTGTCTCACATGTTACAGGGGGCTGTTTCATTTCAGCACCATCTCTTCAAAATACGCGCACGCGCTCAAACATGCCGTCATCCAAGCTCACAGACACCAAAAATTTCATCCAGACAACTACGAACAAGGGGCACGGAGATCGTCGATCGTCCTAGGCAGTAAAGGAAAAGAAGGATCTCATTTCTCACCAGGTCCGGCGATGGAGGCCTCCGCTACCTCTGCAGGGTCTCGGACGACACAGACCGCCACCGCCTGACCCTCGACGGACCTGAGGCGGTAGATGAGGTGGCGGCGACGGCGGCGGCGGCGGGGCCGAGGAAGAGGCCACAGAGGCGTACCTGCTCCATTGGGGGAGCAGGGCTTGATTCGTGCCCTGCCGTGGAGTGGGAGGCGGAGGAGAGAAGGCGCGGCGGAGCATCACCGGACCAGTTTAGACGGCTCCCGACACGGCGGTGTCCGCCTGAGAT